>CM038475.1:1232612-1754445 GCA_021464305.1 Kandelia obovata | reverse complement strand
TGTATTTAATAAAAAAATATATAATAAATTTAATTAAAAAATTAATTTGTTTTATAAATAAATATAATTTTAAAAAAATACTCTAATATAATAAATAAAATTTATTTTTTAATAATTATAATATAATTAATAATTGATAAATAATTAAATTATACAAATATTTTTATATTATTTATAACATAAATTTATTAATATTTTATTTTTTATTATAATATATTAATATCTATAATATTATTATAATATTATTGATAATAAATTTATTTATGAAAGTGAATTATTCTTATAATATTAAGATATTTTAATTTAATTATTATTTTTATAATATTAAAAAAATTAGTTAGGTGTAGAAATGAGTTCATCTGATTCATATTCATATAATTAAGTCATTTGTTTTTCTTAATCAAATTATATATAAAAAAGTTAATAATAATACAATAAAAATAAAAAATAATATTATGAATATATATTAATATAAAAAGTATTAAAATTTTAAAAATATAATAACACAAATTATTAAATATATTATGCGTCTAATTAATATATTGACATTGCCATGTAACCAAATTTTTACGAGAATTTCTACAAACAAATTGGCATCACAAAGCAAAGTTAAACTCCAACATGTTTGACCAAAAAAGAAAAAAAGAAAAAAACTTAAACATGTGTTTTCGTCGGGACAACCTGAATTTCTAGTAATAAGAAATTTGCTATGAGCCGAACGCAAAAACGTCCTTATCGAAGCTCTCAATTATTGTGAATAATTTCATAAAAATTTTATTGTAAATTTTGTGATAATTCATGTCCCCTATTTTTAAATATAATAAAAATTAAATTATTATTATTTTTAATAATAATTAATAATTTCTTTGAGTGTCAGTTAAAAATATTATAAATAATTTAAAAAATTATTATAAATATTTAAAAGAATATAAAATATTTATATTTTATGAAAAAATAAAATGTTTTACTTTGGATAATATATAGAATAATTTTTCAAGAAAAAAAAAACTTAGTTTTGACTTCGTATAAATTATACTTATATTTATTTTAATATGCATAGGTCTGTATAAATTATTTATTTATTATTTTCGTTATAGTTGGCTAGCATGCACTAGTTATTATATATATTTTTTACTATATCTAAAAATATGGGTAACAATGTAAAATATAATATATTAAATATAAATATTATTATTATTATTATTATTATTATTAAGACATTTTAATGACATTCGGAGGAAAAAAAGTAAATATATTTAGATACAAGGGTCCGGTATGCATAACAACGGCTGAAAAACCAAACCAAACTGAATATTTTTCACAAATACGGGAAGGGAATATTGGAAGAACGCTCATTGCACCAAGATCGGCGAGAGCAAGAATTTCCAGCCACCATGGAGACGGGACAGGCGAGTGGTGGCGGTGGCGGAAGCGGCAGCGGAGACGGAGGAGAGTATCTATACTCGTCTTCTTCCACGCCGGCCACCATCTTCTCCCGGTGGACTTTCTCGTTGTCGCGGCGGTACCAGCACCTTCTGGACAAGTCGGTGCCACACGTCCTCTACCGTTGGATCGGGTGCCTGGTGGCGGCGCTCCTCTATGCGCTGCGCGTCTACTTTGTTCAGGGTTTCTACATCGTCACGTACGGCCTCGGAATCTACCTGCTTAACCTTCTGATAGGCTTTCTCTCTCCGCAGATTGACCCGGAGATCAACCAGCAGGACGGGCCCACTCTTCCGACCCGCGGATCCGACGAGTTCCGCCCCTTCGTTCGCCGCCTCCCCGAATTCAAATTCTGGTACATTCAATTTTTAGTGCGGGAGTTGAATTAGATGCCGATTTTTGAAATGGGAATGGAAAGTTGAATATTCTTCAATAATTTGGATTTGTTATTGTTTCATCTCAACCATTTACTTTGAGTGGATAGGATTTTTTTTCTTAAAAAAAAAATACAGAAATTTGATTAAACTGTTTAGAATCTCATGATAAATTTCACCTCTTTGTCATATACCGATAGACATTTGCTAATTGAAGAAGAAAGGCCCGTACCATCCTGTTTGTGCAGGATAGAAATATAGATTTGGAAATCTCTTAATTATTGTGCATCGATTGCTTCATTCCATACTTGATGAAATTGAAGGGATATTGAATTTCTCTGCTCTGTGGGTATGCGTGCATTTTAGCTGGTGTGCCTTTTGGCTGTAATTTCTAGGAGCAATGTGGAATGTGTTTAGTGCAATGAATTGTCCCATTGAAGAAGAGATGATGGTCTCTGTTTTAGTATACCAGCTTTCAATGGACTTAAAAATTGTAGCTCCCATTTTTGTATTCAACATCATTTTCATGTTGAGCACCACAGTTGTATTGTTTCTAGTGTATATTTCCCCTCTGCTGATAAAAAGTGAGTTGATGGTGATCCTCCAAATAGGATGCAATATTGTTTGAGTAGCCAGAATTATTAAGATGTAATACCATTTTCATATGGGGTTAGAAGTTTTGATCCATGCCAACAATGCTAAGAGATAGACAAAATCTACACTTTTGGAATATGATGTTTGACAATTATTTGGTATACCAAGGTATACTTGAGTTATTTATTGCCCCCTACCATCTTTCTTCGTCATGCCAAAATTTTCAAGTCATTTAACTAGCTAATGTGTCTTCCCTTGGGCTGAATTCTGGTAACTGAAGTACTGTACCTCTATTGTTTCCTCTGGAAGGTACTCCATAACAAAGGCTATCTGCATTGCTTTTGTCATGACATTCTTCGAAGCTTTTGATGTTCCTGTTTTTTGGCCAATACTACTATTCTATTGGGTGTTGCTGTTTTTCCTTACCATGAGGAGGCAGATAATGCACATGATCAAGTACAAATATGTTCCATTCTCCATTGGTAAACAGGTATTCATTGTGCTTTTTGTTAGATTTTAGTGCGAATATTTCATGTAATTCTTGAGCAATACTAAATGTTAAGCCTGACTGCTCAAATGACATATTTATATCAACTAGTAGAATTGCACCATCGCATTGCAGTGACACCTAAAAGTGTCACCACCAATGACTTGTAGCACTTTCTGCAATTCTTTTCCTCTTTGTTGTGGTTTTACCATGACTGACTGATGTTGACCTTGGTCACTTACTCAACAGCGATATGATAGGAAGAAGGCTTCTTCTACTGACAGCACTGGCCTTCCGAGGGATTAAATTCTTCAGGTGGTCTAAATGTTACAAAAATCTTATTGGCCTATTTTAAGTCATTCATCCACGCATGGCCTGATTCTTTTCAACAATTTCTTTTGACAGGTAGAATCATTTTGACAACTGATTTTGTCAACTATTTTGCTGCCTCAAATTCCCCAGATTTTACTTGTCAAATTTGCTCCCCTCCTAGTCAAAAAATGAGCCTGATAAAGGGAGGTGTTTGTTGTTTCTTATGAAAGTATCTCGTGTACAGCATTCTACTTCTGTTTATTCATTTACTTACCTGATAACTTGTAGTTTACTGAAGTGAATGCCAGATGAGGGTACCATAGGATTGCGCTTAATTTAACTACGAACTATTCTTTTTTCTGAGTTGAAAATGTTATGTTTGTCCAGCAGCACATTTTCCCGGCATATTGATCCCTATGTGGGCTGCCTGCCCCTCCCTTTATGAAATACATTGCAAAATGTGTTCCATTCAAGTTCAGTAGAGTGTGTATGAACTTTTTGGCAGTATCGCTGGACTTACTTGCAATTGGTTCATAATTGACATTGTATGGATTTGTGTATTGACCTAACATATCCTTAGTAAGCATGAAACTTCTCATGTACAGATTCAGTATATGGCAGTCAAAAGAATTACATAATTACACTGCTGACCAAAAAAGTAACCAGTATCGGGCAATCATTTCTTTATGGAACTGAAGCTCAAGCATCCCAGAAATACTTTTCTAGTGAAGGTTTCTAAAACTCAACTTGGGCAACGCAAACAGCGGAGGATATCTCGCGAAATTTAGGAACAGGGCTTGTAATTGTAATAGCTGTTAACCTCCATAAGAGGACTGCCTCAGCAAGTGGGAATCAACACGATGAAGACAAAAGCAACCCACATATCACAAAAAAGTAGTCATTTTTCTGATTCGCCTGATGAAAACCGCACCGGCGATGCTAAGGCGGTTTAAATCCTCGGGAATTTTTGGCAGGATGGCTGTCATTTTGTACAAGTGACAACCTTTTGTCGAAGCAAGTAAAACATGTCTGCAACTTAATTACCACTGCCAAGCTGATGCTGAATTATCCCAGAATGATTACTAATGAAAGTTAGCATTACAAAAGATTTGACTGAAGCACACACTTGACTGTCTTGTGTTTAGGCTCTAATATAATGAAGAATTTTTCCAAGATTGCATCAGTAATGCAGATTCTAGGGCAAGAACAAAGTATGGGAATTTGAGCGGCTTTTAACTCAAGCATACAAGTGAAGTCTGGATTCTGGAAAGAATGTGAACCCGGTTTATTTTTAAGGGCACCAAAAGAAATGCACAAACTAATCTGTATGAATTTGAATACAATTAGATTGCCGCAACCTCCCATATGACTGTTACGAAGACATACACCAAACTCACTTCTGGAGGCAAACCATTTGTATGATACCCTTTTGGAAAATGAAACTCCAAAATAACCAACACACAAGGGAATTGAAGGAAAGCGAAAAAGGAAAGATAGAGAAGAATGCCTTAGTGCATTCAAGAACCTGGCCTGTAGTAAGCATAAACTCCATAGAAGGTTTGTGCGAAAGTAAGCAGCAGAAGCACAACAGCAGCAATGAGTGAAATGATAGCCCAAGGATTGCTGAAATATCTATTATTAAGTATTGCTCGCCAAGTGTTCCACTTGTGATTGTAATATCGATTTACATCAGCAGACAACCTGTGGAGGTAACTGTCGTTTATGTCAAAAACTACCTCTTCACAGAGACGGTTGAAGAGGTCTGCAACTTCGGCATCGCTGCCGAGCCAATGCTCAATTATGCCAGAGTAATGGAGCCATGCAACATCCTCTGGAGAATTAATCAAGTTGTCCATGAAGATCACAAATGAGGTAATATCATTGCTGCAATCAAAGTGGCATTGCTCAAATGCAATAAGGTTGAGGAAAAGAGACTTAGTACCATCATGGATCAAGAGCCTAGGAATACTAAGCACGCCGCTCTTAAATTTTATGTCCCAGAATCGATCCGTCTTCCTTTTCTTAAATTTGATGCCAGCATCTCTGAGCTCTGTAACACAGTGGATCAGTTGTAGGCGCCTTTTATCTGCAACACGGCGGGCATGTGACCATTTCTTAATCCAAATTCTCGGCACAGGTTTAGGTCCCGTGCGCAAGAGACTTCTCCGGAAAACATCAAGGCAATGCAGGCCTCCTAAATCTGATAAGGGGTCAAAGGTCGCTACATCATGTCCCAGAGAAGACTCCAATCTGTTCCTGTCAACTTTTGTCAATGGCTCATCTGTTGGCATAAGTGGATCAAAGAACCTGACTGCTAGCTTGGCGACATGTCCTTTCTGCTCAGGATCATTGAACTGCAGCCCCATTAGCCGATCAAGTACGAATAGTGGAAGTTGGTTCTCCAGCATTATCATATCTCTCTGGATAGAATGCATTATGCCACGCATTGCAAATATGGGATCGTTTCTAGCATAGCCAAGTCGCTTGAATCCCTCAGCAACGCCGCGAAACAGTTCAAGCACAAAGCAACCATCAAGTACCATCATTTCCACAAATTCATTGCTGCTAAGTGTGATTGGCCCTACATAGCAGGAGCGAGCTCTCTCCTCAAGTTCTCTGATGGAATCGAGATAAAGCTTTATATCCTGATTAGTACGCTTGAGAATATGGTGAAGGGAACGCCACTTGTGGCGGTCCATTTGGCGCAGGCGTTTCTTGCCATGGTGATAAGGCCCCAAGGAGACAATCTGGGGGACATAAGCACTGTCGTCCCCTTCTTTCAGGTAGTGGGGCACTCGGTATATGCTTAACTTTGCCCACAAACGTGCTGCATCGTCTTGGCCACCTTGCTCAAGCTTCTCTCTGATGGAAATCACCCACTGAGATTCTGACCGATTTGGACCCTCTTCACGGTTTTCACCGTCAACTTTGATCACAACCTGCGGGGGATCCGACCGTCTTTGCTGATCACGGTTCTCGCTATCACCTTTCATGACAATCTTCAGGGGATTTGGTAATGTCTGCTGCTGTTTCTGCAGTTGATGTTGTGCCGGAAATTCGAGCAATTGAGCACCGGTTGGCGATTTTGGGATTGCTGATTCCACAGTTTCTCTGAGTTTGAGCGTGATCAGGTACCAACTTAAGACATCTCTGTTGAACACAGCTACCATTTTCGTTGAAAAATTGCAACTCTTGATTTGGGTTTTGCTTTGCGAGCTGCCCTCCCTTAGAGCAAAATGCAAGCCAATTAATGCTTCAACGGAAACAAAACGTTGACTAGAACAACAACATCGTGCTGCAAAAAGGTGCGGATGGTCGCAAGATTTTTATATAATTAAATAACATGTGTAACGTATTTTTAAAATACTAATTAATATTTAGTTGTTTTTAAAAAAAAAAAATTAATTACACATTTTATCAAGTTAGTTATACACCCTGTTATCTTGCGGAGAAAACCAATATTTTGAATTTAAAATTTTACTTTTCTTTTAATTGAGTAAGACGTACTTCATAATTCATTTATGATTAAATTATCTGACCATATGTCAAGGGGTTGGCTATCATCAATTTTCCATCCTTTTATTGTGGCGTAAACCAATTAGTTATAGCCTACGTGGGCCCGATGCTTTGGAGCATGTTTTGTTTGATGCAGAAATTTGCTTGTAATATAACTGTCAGGCAACTTGTAGCCGCCACGTTTCATTCTCAGCTTTAATGTGTATCTTTCTTTTTCTTTTTTGTCTTTTTTTTTTTTTTAACGTATTCTTATATCTTATTGCGACTAGGACCACTTTCTTGCCTGAATGGATGAACTAGTTGGTTAGCTAATTTACAATTTGTAGCAAAATTGACTGAATTGTCCTTAAATTATGAGTCTTCTACTATTAAAATATTTAGAATCCATATGTTAGCCAAAATAATTCTTTTATTTGTAAGTTATTTTACTAAAATAAATTTGTATCGTTTAAAATTGTGTATGTATTTCATTCACTAAAAAGGTGAATAGGTACCATTAATCATTGTAATTTAATAGTTTAAAGTATTTTTTGATACTATGAAAGAGATTAATTGTCTAATTTACTATTAATAACAAAATTTTCTGGATTATCCTCAGTTGATCTTCTAAAACTTATATTGTTAGATTTTAATATGAGTTTTGGTGTTCTAATTTTTCTTTTTTTTCTTTTCTTTCTTTCTTTCCAAACCTATGAATTCATTGTTGCTAAAGTGTTTGTATCTGATATTTAAATAGTCAGAAACCGTATGGGATTTGGTCTATCTATAAATTCTTTTTTGTGTCAAAACCCAGAAAATCAATTTTTTTCAACTTCGGCTTCCTAAAGAAATCTGAAGTCTGCAAGGTTACATAGCTATATTTACACGTTAATGAAGCATAAATTAATGCTCTCTCCATTGAATATCAATTATCAATCTCGCTGCAAAAAAAAATATTATAATGAAAAAATGCTACAATTCAAAGCCAATATCTCTGAAAAGCCTCTTCAAGATATTTTATTTGTTTTCTTAACCTCGCCTAACTTTACCAAACAACCTATGCAGTAAACTATCAATTTTTTTACGTAAAGCATAGTAGGCTGTGTATAGACTTCAGAAAGCAAATTATGCACGTTGAGATAGGCCAGGGGCATAAACATGCTGGAAACATGCTTGTTGAGAAAGGCACTCAATTGAAATTATTGCTTTTCACAACTATTGGTCTACATAATGTGAGCAGTGACACCTTCGACCTCAGGTTATATATTACATATCAAATGTTGGATAGTTTTATAGAGGTTGTTGCGTTTATTATTAATATCTACCTAATTCAGAATCAACTATATGAACTGTCATCTTCATTTGTGGGTCCATCAAGCTATGGCTTACTGCTTGACCTTCAACTCCAATGAAAGGCATTTTCAGGTGTTCCCACACTAAGAGATATGTGCAAAAGTTAAATATATACTTCTATAAAGGTACTCAAACCATTGTAACATCTAAGCAACAGATAGATGCAATCATGGGGCTCCATGGACAAACAAGAAGCAAAAAGAAGGAACCAAAGAAAGGTCATCTTCACACCATTACAGAATACGAATGCTAAAAGTTGATCAACTTTATTGCACATGCAAAGAGTTAAGGAGGAGTCATTAATTTCTTCTTTCCATTTTTGTATTCGCTTTAGATAAAGTTTGTGTTTTCATATTGACCACATCCTCGTCGTTTATACTGCCTAGGTACCCAGATATTGCAACGCTGAAGCTGAATTGAAAGTAGGTTTCATGCTTGCAGAGGCCTAGAACCAGAACACTGCGCGAAAGAATTTCTAAATTATCATTACTCATCTCATCTATTATTTGTGCTTAATATGGCTATCAATATATATAAGCAGTCAGCAAACTTCATCGCAAGGTTGTACCTGTAAAGCAAATAATGATGGATTTCCATTGAAATGGGAATGGGATGCAACAGTTCAAGTTCTTGAGGTGCTGTTTTGATAATGAAAAGATACACACAACAACAATCATCCAAATAAACAGTTCAGCCTGCCTATCATTTTGGCTAAATTGGACCAACAAGTAGCAGAGGCCACGTGCCATAGTTACTTTAGTGGCAATTTCTCCAACTATTATTTCTTTAGCCTTCCATGACCTTCCATTCTTCAAGCAACTGCAAACAGAATGTTTGGCCACCCAAGGAAACTTGGAAGTAAGGAGCATAGAGGCATTTAACATAACAAATTCCACGAGGTTGCACAATGATGTCTGATGCTTTAATCACTGCTGATCATGTCACGAGCACTTTCATCAGCTGCCAAAGATTTGGGGGGATTTTGACTAGTCTTGAATGGGTAAGAAGCCTCCATTGCAATGCCGCATTTGCCAGCACGTATGTCAACTACATTACGCTGTATCCTGATGTAACCCGCCTCACCCCAGTTGCTGCCCCATGAATTTCTTACAATCCAGTAATCCAGACCATTTTCTGCGCCATACCCAACAATTACAACACCATGGTCTAGAGCTGACCCACATTCACCAGTGAAAACACCCTGAGAAAGCCAAACAAAATTGCTGAATCCCTTTTCAATTGCAAGTGCTATTATCAACGAATTAGCAATTGATGTTGAAAAAGAAGCTTAAAGTAAAGCTTGTTTTGAGCAAGGACGATTAGCATTTTCGTGAATCATTTTCCAAGTGGCACTCCAATTATTCCAATCCCAATATTTCTATGATCCTCATCAGCTGTTACTAACTGGAATTGAATTGAAAGCTCCAAACATGAACTCCTATGAGGACCCTAAAAAAAAAGGAACTAACTTACCCGCTGGTAGAATTGTAAAGCCATGCCACTGGCTTCAATAGCAACACTGACAGGCTGATGTGACACAGCTTTCTGCAATGCCTTTTCATTGTATGGGACAACATCCTCGTATCCATCAATGGTAACAACCTTAGCATTCTTCTGCAGAAGTCCACAACAAGAAAATGAACCCATTGAAAGCTTAATCAAATAAATTAAAAAATTTAATAATAATAACTTTATTACACGAACATTTTTCTTTTCTTTTTTTTTTTTTTTTCTCAAAAGATGGAAAATTCGCTGACCTTAGCTGGGTCACAAGTGCTAGAAGCGCCAAGGTAAGGATAGTCCTGTTCGGTGTCCATGCCACCATTGTCTATGATGAACTGGAAGGCGTAGTCCATGAGGCCTCCATCGCAGCCAGCGTTGTACGACCTGTCGCAGTCCACCAGTTCTTGCTCTGATAGAGACACTAGCTCCCCAGAGACAATCTTGTTTATTCCTTCCACCGCAGCCACCGTCGAGAACGCCCAGCAGCTACCTGGATCACGGCCCAAAAATTTAAGTTTTAGGTATATAAATGTTCACGATTTTTCAAAATTTTAATATTAATTATTTGAGTTACGGATCATTTAAAAATTTTAAGTTAGGCGAATTGTAAGTTATTTTAATTTGAAGTGTCTCGTGCTACAGGTCATCTACCCTTATCGCTTCTAGTTGCTATGAGTTGGGCTTAGGCTGTTAGGCGAGGCCCATCCCACGAAATTCAAGTTCTATTTTTAGATATGGAGACTACCGAATTCCACGTGGTAATGTTAAGAAGTCTGAAATGAGGATGGATCCACGTGCCGACCGAAGAGTTTCAAAACTACTGGCCTCAGCTACCATTCTGCACGACCAGAAATACAACTACCGTTCTGCCGCCAACCAATTCGGCAAACCGAAAAAAAAAAAAAAAAAGAAGAAGAAAAGTCCCCAATCGATTGACAAAAAGACTACTCGAACATATCAATAGCAATTCCCAAGATCATCACCACATCAACCCTTCTTCAACTTGCTTCCGGTGAACAAAAATCGGCTCTAGAATTAGACATTCGATGATTCTATAGTATAATTTCTCGTGAATTTTTCCTGCGTTATTGGGATGAGATTCTTAATAATTTTAGTATAAATAAGTCTGTACTCAACTAAACTATGAATAAGAATTTAGTCTAATATTAGAATATTTGTTTTTTTAAAAATTTTTATTTTTATGTCCCGTTCACATCTTCTTCGTAAATCTTTAAGATAAATGTCGAGAATCTTAATTATAGAGAAAATTTTCAAAAACTCCGAATTGGGTCATCTTTTACGGCATCAATAGGAAGAAAAAAGGACGTAAAATGAAGAATTAATTGGTCTACTTACCACAGGCTCCTTGATCTTTAATGGGAGTGACAGCTCCCTTTTTTCTCCAATCCACTAACACCGGCAACTTTTCGCCGGCCTTGAAAGCGTACCTCTGACTGGGGTTCTTGGCCTTGGTCAATCTGCGCTTAGCATCACTCCTGGTTCCCACGAACTTGGCACGGTATTCTTCGTTGGTAAGATCAGCAAACCTAGTCAATCCAACCTTGTAGGTGCGGTTCTGGGAGTTGTGTTCGTCAATGAACCTCAGGTTATTCTTAAAGATCTCGAACCTCTTTTCTTTCTCTCCAATTCCATTGTATGCTTTACCCTGCTTCGCAAGCCATTCCTCGTACATGTCCATCACTTCCTCGTCGCTTCTCCAGCTGGATTGATCACGGCTACTATGTATGTTATTGTAGTTAAGGATTGACATGTCCAAGGCAGATGACACAGCAAAGAATAGAAAGAGAAGGGTTGATATGGCTAGCGCCATCTTTTTCTTTTTCTTTTTTTTTTTTTTTGTTTTTAATGTCAAGGAAGATAGAAATTGCGAAGGAAGAGAGTTGTGAAGAAGAGAAGGAGAGGGCTATGTGGGTTTTATAAGGGCGAGTAAATGGTTTTGAAATTCCAAGTGGGCAAAGAAGATAAGGGGACGAGCTGACTCGTAGAAATAGGGAGTAAAGGCAATTCTTATGCCTTCTTGGGTCGTTTATGGTCCCTAGCTAGCAAATATAAATAGAAAGCAACCCGAATCATTTGGTGAACTGTAATTCCTAATTTAACCTTAAATGTAAATACAATCATGGTCGGAAGTTGATTCGGTTTACTGACTTGGCCTAGTTAATAAGGTGGCCACCAAGCTCTCTTAAAAACCCCATTAATCTCAAAAAGTTTCCAATTGGGAGTAACCTATTGCTTGTCGTCAACAGATCCACACCTAAAGCTAATGTATTGTCATGGTGCCAAAAATGTATCAGTGTTAATATATATATATATATATATATATATATATAACACAAAATGTTCCCTGCTAAACTAATTAAATATAATTAATATTTAATAATATAAATTTGTGTCTAATTTTTGTATTTACCTAATATAACCCTAATTGATCATGGGGCGAACTGCCACAGTTTCATAGATAGACACCAACTACTATTCACAACCTGCATTATGAAATTGAATCAATCCGTATTGCACTGCAGCCTTCGAACAAGTTGAGTTGCTAAGTTTCAGTCCAGCGAGTGAGCATGAAAATATATATTTTTTTTGGATAAGTAGCATGAAAATAATTTTATCCAATGTTGTGCTAAGCAGAAATGCTTTGCGCGCTGACAAACTCATTTTACTTTCTCATTTACACCCATTGAATACGCTTGATGAATTTGTGGCAGCATTATCGCACTTAGTGGTGTTTTGATTCCGGCATTCATGCTCTAATCCAACCACCTTTTGAATTAAATGATTTACCGATATGGTATTAAAATTGATAATTCTTAAATTCAAACCACAGATAATTCACGTCCAACATTCAATTTAACACTCTTCCATCAGTTCGATACTTTAGCTTCAACTAGACTCGGACAATGGAGATAATCATATCAAGTTTTACATTATTACAATCATTATAAATTATTTATAACCACCAGCGTCACTTTGCAATGAACGGAAAATGTAATTTCAATGTGTTTCATTTCAATCGGATTCAACGGCCCAGCACAAACTCTGTATTTCTATTTAGAATATCTCTGTATGAGTTCCTGTGTATGTCATATACAAGTGGACCTCAATCCCGGTGGCATGTAAACCTTTCGTGAAATCATAATATAATTCACGTCCGGCATGTATAACGAGAAGGTCAAAGAAAACAATGCGACACTTTAGGTAGATTTGAAACTCAGACGGGCATTTTAGTTGCCCTAATTGTAACAAGCACTCTCCGGGATGTAATTTCCATTAAGAAGAGATCATGCACCATTTGTCTTACCTCAGTTTCTCCTCGATGTTGAGGTTTGTGGTCTCAGATGGAGACAATAATATGCTATCAGATGTCGTCGACTGGGAGTTTCAGTATTCCATGGTTTGCCATGCAGAACCCTGCGTATCCATGACTTTTGCTTCATGCTTTCTCTTGCTTCTAGAATTTCGTTTTGATCTCGATGATTGAGTCTTTTTCGAATGTTTAGTAGTGGATTCTTGAATATTACTGCCTAAATTTTCACTAGAAGGGAGTTCAGGAGGAGCGTCTGGCCAAGGAGTTCGTTTGGATGGCACAGTGACTTCCAAAGGCGGATCAATTATCCATCTGTAGGCAGCACAAAGGAGGAATTTCAGCATAAAGGAAAATCCATCCAGTTGAGAATATTACATATATGCTTGTTGCATAAAGGAGATAATTAAAGACCCTCAAATGTTCATGCTTCATGTTTAGAGTCTGAGGAAGTAATAATTGTTAAAATTTCTGAGATAGCATAATAACCGCTCAAAAACAGCTGATTTTATGAAATTCATGAATGCCAAAGTTTTGGGCATATACATTGAATCACAAAGATATTCAGAAAAACCACTTTCCCTGAGTAAAATTAATAACAAATCAATTAATGAGTTGTGAAGCAATTGTTGAAGATTAGCATGATGGTTGTACAGCAGAAGGTTAATTACAGCTCCTAAGCCAATAAAAATTATGAATGGCATCCTAAATATACCTGTAAACATTAAAGCAAAGCAAAATATCAAACAAAGCAACTAGCAAATAGAACAAGGAGCCAGAGATCATGTATGAACTTTTCATTTCAGAAAACAATACATGGTGTGGATGCAACAAATTGCAATCATGCACCATTTACTGTGGGAAATGCTGTATCATTGTAAGACAAGCTGCCCTATAGATTCTTTCCTGATATGATAGTTTGAGAAACAAATTAAAAATTCAGGAACTGCATGCTGCCAATCTGTTCTTACTTTTAAGCCAATACCATTTAGTTTATGAGCCTCCCAGTTGTCATGTTTAGAGTGGATGAAAGAAATGCAATTTGGATGAATAACCAATTAAAAAAAGAACAACTATGACTAATGTTTCTATGAAAATGGAAATGGGCAACACAACAATGAAGAAACAGCAATAACCAAGAAAAAAAAGCTCACCCTGGAGGAAATTTGCCATCAGTACGTGCTTCAACACGGAGCCACCAAAGCAGAACTTGTCGTCCACAGCTACCAAGTGGCTCAACCACAGAAGGGTCTTTCAGGAGTCCTAGAGGACTTTCTATATCCTCATCAACAGAAGCCAAATCTCTAATCCAGTCTGGCTTATCTTCAGCTTCTTTCCATAGCAACCTTGAATTCAAAACAAACCCAGCCCATTCAAACTTCCTTGGCAGCACAGTGGCCCTATCATCAATATAAACTGCACTCTTTCCCTCAAATGGCAGGGTATTGAAAGTGTGCCAACCAACAAACTTGTTAGATGCATTACAAGCCGGACCTTGCACAGGGATTGGGGACTTATCCTCCACCCCACTATTAACCATAGCCGTGAATGACTTATTGTCATCAGCACCACCTGAATGAACAAGAATCCCAACAGAAACAGCACCAAACCACTTGACATTTTGAATCACATCAAAAAGCTCCATACTGTGCATATTACTATCATCAGCAAACATTACTACTCCATCAAGCTTCTGTTCTCTCACAACTCTGCTCCACCAGATAGTACATATTCAAGCAATCAATTCAAGCAAACAATCTAAGAACAATGTACATAATTCAATTCTCAATTAACAGTTGAATTCAAATGCAAAAGTTAAAGGCAATAATTAAGTAAGCAAAAGTGAAACAAATTTCACCTCAGAGCATGAAGCCGCATTTTAGAATCCAACGCATTCCTTCCCTCCCAAGTATTTGGCATTTTCTGATCAAATCCTATGTGGATAGTCTTGACTCCGGATTTCGCAATAATCGAAGCCGTTTCATTACTGACACGGCCGGCCTCCACCACGACCCACACGACGTCGTACGGGGCCAGCATCAGAGAATGCATAACGCCGGTTATGTGCAGGGTCTGGAAAGTCCGTACATAAGTGGGCGTGACCACGATAACGGTCCTGGGGGTTTTCACACCGAACTGAATCCTCTGCTCTCTCTGTACTCTTTCGATTATCTGATGTGCCTTCATGACCTCTGCCGGGTTCGGGTGGGGCCAAGTCCGGATCCGAATACCATGCCGCCCAACCACAACTCTAGAGCTAGACCTAACCGTCTTGTTAATTGCAAGCACTTCGAGGTTGGAGTTGAGATTTTCTGGGACATTCAGCGGACTGAAGAGGTCATCTGCAGAAGCAGAGGTAGTGGTGGAGAGCCGGTGGAACGGCGCGGCGTAGAAATTGGTGGTGGTGAGGAGGAAGAAGAAGACGAGGCGAGAGAAGCGGAAGCCGAGGACGAGACTGATAAGGCAGCAAATGCCATGTAGAACAAGCCAGAAGACGGCGGCGGGAGACTTGATCGCGGTGTCCTGTGAAGAATCCAGCGGTGCCGATCCTCTGAAAATGTTGCTCCGGCGGCTTGTGTAGCTCTGCTGCAGCAGCGCCGAGAGCTTCATCTCTCTGCCTCTCTCTCTCTCTGATTCAGTAGCGATTCCCTTTGTTGAAGTTAGAGAGAGAGGGGGGGAGAGAGCAAGGAAGTGAAAGAAGACGGAGGTGGAGCGGTGCTTCTTACATATTTCAAATTTTTGTTCGTCTTGCCCTGGTGTCGGTCTTTTTCTCTTGCATGTTAAATCCGAACGCGAGGGAGAGAGAGAGAGAGAGAGCGCTGTGATTTAGGTGGGGTCCACGGGTAGTCCCTCCCGGTTAATTGCTCGGTTCAAAACGGGAAAAAAGTGGCCACGGTAATTTCGCTCTTGGTTTTGGAGCTCGAAAGACAATGAGATGAAACGAACAGGCTTGAATCGATTGAGGTTCCTTTTTTCATGTTGGATTTACCAAAAAAACACGGGTCTATATTTTTTGTTGAATTGAAAATGTAATATTTGTAATTTGCCACCAACAATTGCAAGAGCTGCTATGCATTATGCTTTCATTATTATTATTATTATTATTATTATTATTATTATTATTATTATTATTATTATTATTATTATTATTTGTTCTTAGTTCTCCAAAAACAAATCAATAAGTATTAAAGGTTTACCAACAACAAAGGTTTGAACATTTCCAATTTTTCGTCATGGTGACAAAAAAAAACATAAAAGAGGGGTAAAAAATTCACCAACTTCATTATCCTATAGTGCTTAAGTAATAACAACAGATTAATTGCCTTTTATGGGCCCACAGGACTTAGTTTTCTTTGTCATCATCACCAAACAATAATAGCCTCTATTCTTTGGTTTTGAGAGTTTAGAGTGGAGACCTCGTAAACACCGTTTCAATTACTTGCTTAAAGATTACAATCCGAAGCATTCGTTATACATGACGAGTGTCTTGGTTTCTAATTCTAGATTTTTAATTATCATGCAACACTTATCCTTTAAAAAAATAATTTAAAAAAAAATTCAGACCTTTATTAAATATTTTTTCTATATTTTAAGTTAAAATTTCAAAAATAAATTATTTAATTAAGAAATTATTAAAAAAAATAAGAATTATATAAATATAATATGTGTTGTTTACTCAGATTCTGTTTAAAAATTTTTCCTCTTTTTATCTAACAATTGTATCAAAATCTATTTATTTATGAAATACACTTTTAAATTAAAATTGAATATTGAATATGAAATTTTAATTATAAATTATATAATTAAAAAATTTCACTTCATCATATAATAAGTAAAAAATTATTTAAATTTTTAAATTAAGATATAATATATATTTAAAATTTTATTATTTAATCAAGAGTCATTTAAATATCTGCCTGTTACACATCCCTCGTGTTTCCAACCTCCACTGCGTACCAAAGATCTAGAACCGCAATTATTTAAAAAGAAAAAAGGGAAAAAAAGGAAGACTTTTGGAATGGTATTAATCTGCAAGGAGTGGACAAAGGTGTCGGTGTCCAAAACTGGAAAAGCCTGCTTAATAGGTAGAGTAAGGAAGGGAGAAAAGGTCTGTTGGGTTGGTAAATAAATTGATAAAGCTTAGCACCCCAACCAAATTGGGTTGATTTCTTGACGTTGTGGAAATCCATTTCCAACTTGAGCATAAACTACTACAAGGGTACTGATTTTGACTTTTTTACTTTTGTTTTGAACACGCTGATTTTCTTTTTTTATTATTATTGTTACGTGACGCAACACATCAATGTCAGAATGTCGTATTCTATCTATGTATGTGTATGTTCCGTGACAATTTAGCAAATGTAAAATGCAGCACGTTAATCAATCAAAAATGTTTAAGCAATTAGTTTCTTTGATAATAGAAGTAAAACTCGCTGGAGTCAGCAATAGGAAAACGAAGCCATTTAATTTCTGTTGAAGATAGCAACCACGCACGCAACAAACAATAAAAATAGAATAACAAAAATTTATTAAAAAAAAAAAAAAGAAGTCAAAAAAATTAATAATTTAACCAGCACATTTATTAGTTAACTTAATCATAAATTAATTAATTATTATATATAATTTTTTAAAAAAATTTGTTAAATTTAAAGTATCAATCGTATAATTAAAAAACTCTTCTTAAATAAAAAATATTTAATTAAAATATAATGTTAAATTTATAAATTTATTATAAGGAAAAAATAATTAGTATTGCAGGTACAAATGAGCAAAAAGAAAATCCGTAATGTAATCCGTAATTGTATGGCTAAAAACACCTGTGTGCTAAACCACCAGGCCTTTTGCAATGCAACAACCTCCCGAAACAGGCCGAAGACTGAATTATAGAGGCCCAAGCCCACCGAATCTCGCCGAAAATATCGCCGCACCAATATAATTTTTACAGCAATTCAAATCACTTACCTCTTTTAAAAAATGAAAAATTTTATGAAGGAAAATAAATTTAAAAATGATTTTATATTTTATTATAAAATAGTTAAAAAATATATTTTATATATAGTAATATTTTACTATAAATTTTCATTGATATAATATAAAAAAAAAAGTTTATATGTAATACAAAATTGTTTTGCATCTATTTATGTTTATATTTTCTGAAAAATAAAATATGTTATGATATATTTATACTATATTAAGTTTTTTTTTTCAATCTAATTAAAAAAAGAGATACATAATGCAAAATATGAGGTTCTTTGCTTTCTAAAGAAATCTAAAATCACACGGGAAATACAATACGATCATGTAAGTGACTGTACCAACTTGCTTTCCGCGCTGCAAAGTCAACGTTCAGGCAAGCGAACTCCAAACTGCCCGAATTCGAGAAATTTGCACCTGCGATATCACTTGAAGTTGTGTAATTCATGCAGGCGCCGATTTTCAAAACAAAAAAATAAAATAAATCAAATATTTACTTCAGTCGTTGAGTTTATTATTTATATCATATAATTTGTACGTTTTCAACAATATATGGTCAAGAAAAAAAAAACATTGAATTCTATTATTTCATTAAGACTTTCTAGTTTTGTATCAACTACTCTATTAGTGGTTATGTGAATAATTTTCCAGTTAAATTGAATGAAATAATTAATTATGAATGTAATCTATAGCTTAAGCCTAAGATCTCGTCGAAACTTTATGCTTGGTAACTACTGAGCTATCTCTACTTGTTCATTTTCCATGTTTTAAATCAACAATCGGATGTAAGAAGTTTTGATTTGTTGAATGCAAAGTCCTCCAAGCCAAAACACTCTTATTATTATTGTTATTTTTATTCTATAATAAATCTAGACATATTCATTTTTATAATCGCTACAAGGACAAACCAAACTACACACACACACCCACCCACACACACACATATAAATATATATATATATATATATAGAGAGAGAGAGAGAGAGAGAGAGAGAGGGCTACGAAACAACAAAAAAGAAGGGGGGAACCAAACACTGCGCTAGAGGTACAAGTACTCAAGTATATGGACTGCTTTGATCGAGAAGTCCAAACGTAACCTTTCTCAGTGGTATCAAAATCCAGAAAATGAGGGTGAAAACAGCAAAATCCATCAATCTATTGGCCATGCAGGCATGACAATGTGAATAGCATGGAGAAGGCAAATGGACCAAATTCTAGATTAAAGACCGCATGCCTTCTCCTTCTTTAACAGAAAGAGCCACAGAGAGATTAATTATTTACTTGACATCTGTTATGAATGTTAGCACTTTTTAACTCAAGCTCAAAGAATGTTACCTTAAGATGTATGAAGTAAACCAATAATTCTTGTATTCTATAAGAGTTGTCACAATTAATGAGTTAGATTTATCGGTGAAATGCTGATATTTAATAAATACAAGTGTTGATATTTAATAAAATGTCAGTTTATTCAATATATATATATGTGTGTGTGTGTGTGTGTAATTTGATCAAACATTCTTCTAACATGAAAAAATAGCAACTAAAGTTAATATAAGCCATTAAAAAAATCACAAAGAAGAATAAGTAAAGTATGTCTCCAATCTAACCATTCTTAGATACGAAGTTGATGCCCAATGGTTTTCCAGGTTCTTTTGAATAACCGAACATTATTTGGTAGGCAACAAAAAAAAAAAAAAAAACCATGATCTTATAGAATCTCGTGAGCCCTTTTAGCTGTTTTAATTGGCTTTTCTTAATCGTCGTTTAGCCATGCGGTAGCTGTACGTTGCTGTAACCCGTGCACCAGTTGTCGTAGCCTCACAATAATACGACGAGTTTACAGTCAATCTACTGTCGCACTTATGTCCCTACTTATCATGTGGTGTCCCCTACTTTATTGCCTATGATCTTTGTCCCTTGTTTTTTTTTTTAGAAAAAAAAAAACTTTTTCCTGCTTTGTAGGCTAAACAATTTGTAATTCTATTTAATTGGGGGACGGGCGATTTTCCAAGTCAGGGTTTCTGGAAGGGAATCTCCCCAATATTCGTAAGGTTTAAAGGTAATTGGAAAACCATCATTAACTAATATGATTTTGTCTTAAATTTAATTCAAAATTTTAATTATTCGTTAGCCCAAAACCATGCATTACATTATCGAATAACGTGATAGTAAAAAATGAATATTTTTTGTTTTATAAATTATAGTAATTATGTCGAGTTATAATTTTTTAAATATTATATTATTATATGTGAAATGTATATTTTAAAAATTCTGATAAAAATTAATTATAAAGTCAATAGTACAATAATTATTATAAATTTAAAAATATTTTTAAAAGAGAGATATATATATATATATATATATATATATATATATATATATATATATTTAACAGCTGGTGTCACGTCGTACTCCAATTTTAATTTTTTTAGAATTTAACATGATAGCCGTTTCCTATTGTGTTTGTATCCTGTCTCTTATACACATCTAGATGTGTATAAGAGACAGGATACAAACACAATAGGAAACGGCTATCATGTTAAATTCTAAAAAAATTAAAATTGGAGTACGACGTGAAAACAGCTGTTAAATATATATATATATATATATATATATATATATATATATATATATATTTAACAGCTGTTTTCACGTCGTACTCCAATTTTAATTTTTTTAGAATTTAACATGATAGCCGTTTCCTATTGTGTTTGTATCCATGCATCATAGACAGCATGGCAATACCACCTGTCGCGCAAGCGATGCAGGGCAAATCAATCCCCAGTCATGACAATATCTGGGGGTTGAATTTAAGTGAAATAAAAAGTCAAACTGTGTAATGCTCTGGCCAGTGGCAGCAAATGGCAAATGGCTTTCTCGAGTGTCCACACAGATCCAGAATGAGACTGTCGAAGGAAGCTGCTTTGACCCGGTGTTGAAAATTAGCCTGAATGGACCCACATATGAAGACCGGTCAATGTTCCACGTAGAAAAAAAAATCACAAATTTATTAAAGTCACAACTGCCTCGACAGTATCCAAAGACTACCCACCTCCACCCACAATTAGAAAATGATAAGAAAAAAAGAAAGAAATATAAAATTATGATAAATTTTTTGGTTGAACCCCATTCGAAGTTGCATTTTGAAAGCAATTGCTAGTGTGTGACAAGTCAGTGACCTACTAATCCAATGGCCGATGCCATCATTTTGACCAGACGGCCAAAGGCCATTCCCCTCCTGCCCTTTATCAACAGCCGACCTCGCTTCATTTTCCAAGCACACACTTCGCTGTTTCTCTGTCTGTATAGCTCTTCTTGTTATTATGGCTGTAAAGCTCGTAATGGGCTACAGGAACGATGTTCTTCTAGCCAAAATGGAAGAGAGCGCAGTCCAAGAAGCAGCCTCTGGGCTGAAGAGTGTTAACCAACTTATAAGATTGCTATCCCAGCAAGACCAAGAAAAGAATAACCAACCTTCGGCAGGCTCGTCCATGGATATTGGCATGGACTGCAAGGCAGTTGCTGATGTCGCCGTTTCCAAGTTCAAGAAGGTCATTTCTCTTCTGGGTCGGACCAGAACCGGCCACGCTCGCTTTAGAAGAGCACCTGTGGTTCCTGCAAATAATACTACTAGAACTACTCCTCCTGTGAAAAAAAGCCAAGAGAATCAAATTCTCGATGCACCTAAAGTCTATAATGCTACACCGATCCAGCAGATTCCCCCGCCAGCAGCTGTCAATTTTGCTTACTCTTCTGCGGGGGAGTCGCTTTTGTCTTCATTGACGGATGATACTGATAACAATAAGCAGCCATCATCTTCTTCAGCGTTTCCGATTTCGAATTTCTCCGGTGTTTGCTCTGCTGGAAAGCCTCCGCTTTCGTCCTTCTTGTCGAAGAGGAAGTGCAGCTTTGAAAACTTTGGTTCTGGCAAGTCCGACGGGTCTTCTGTTCGATGCCATTGCTCCAAGAAGAGGTCTCTCTCTCTGTCTATCTTTCAAGTTTTTTTTTTCGTTTCTTTCTTTTTCCAGCTCTTATTGTCATTTATTTAAACTAGATTTCAAACTGACTGCTATGTGCAACTTCTGTACAGGAGGAAATTGAGATCCAAGAGAGTGGTGAGAGTTCCAGCAATCAGCTTGAAAATGGCCGATATTCCACCGGATGATTATTCATGGAGAAAGTACGGACAAAAGCCAATTAAAGGGTCCCCTCATCCAAGGTAAGCTGATATATATTTCCATTTTCAAACAGCGAACTAAAATATTTGACTCAGTTTTTTCTTGTTCAACAAAATTTTGACAATAACTCCTTTTGCTTATGATTTACACAGAAGTTATTACAAGTGCAGCAGCGTGAGAGGTTGCCCAGCACGTAAGCATGTGGAGAGAGCTTTGGATGATCCATCCATGCTGATAGTCACCTATGAAGCAGAACACAATCACACCCTATCTGTTTCAGAGACAACAAATCTCATAATACTGGAATCGTCATAGATCATCTCCAATAAAAAATTCATAATAGAAGTAGCGATAGACACTAGTAGTGGTGGTGGCTAGTTGAAGTAGCTTTGCTTGAGCTGTATGATGAACAAACTAGTCCACTTTTTTTTTTCCATTTTTTCTTTTAATATATCTCGAGGGAGATGATTAGTGTGGCTGATGTATTCTCTGTAAAAGTAACGTGATTCCCTCAGACTTTTCTTTTTGTCCTTTTTTTTTTTGTGTGTGTGTGTGTTGATCCACTGTGAATGAACCCATTTGTTGTTAATTAATTCGGAAAAATGTGGAAGGACGCAAAAGACGTTGGATTTGGTATTTTGGATCTAGAATCCAAACTTCTAAGCAAAGTGGGTTTTCCACTATGTTTCATTTGTTTATTGCTATTATATGTGTCTTTGGATCCTTTTTTTTTTTTTTTTTTTTGGGGGGGGGTTTAATGGATGGTTATCCGAATATTCTTACTTTTCTTCCACTGTGTTCTCTAATTGAAGCAGCCAGAAAAGTGACAAAAGGAGAAGTTAAAAGAAAAGGACTTAGTCAAGCAATAACGTAGAAGTGGACCAGCGTCAGCGTGTCGTGTTTGATAAGGTTGACTGTAAGAAAGAGAGTTGGCCGTTTGCCCGTAGGGTCGTCCATTAATATACTTCTAATTTTGCTAGAAACAAAAAATAATAATAAATATAATTTAATGAAAATTCTTTTTTTTTTTTCCCCCGAGAATTTAACAACTCTTCTAACTCCTTTACTGGATTTACCTGAATTCGCAATTTCACTAAAAGCAACCCAATTCATAGGGTACCAGCCAATCTTAGTCCGCACAATTCATCATCCACTCATGTTAAGTGTCTTATTAATCTTCCAGATCTGGTAACAGTAGAATTATATCTTGTGAAAAAGAAGAAAAGTTGCAACGTGGTGGGACCATCGCTATTCTGCCTAAAACCAAAAGTCATTAGATTGCAGAAATTTTTTAAGTAAAATAAGCAGAAGAGAGAAAAAAAAAAAAAAACAAGATAAGAGGTATTCCAAAATAGCACCCTTTTTGGATAATAGACCAATTTCATATACTACACTTCTCTTTGAATTTTGTATAGCTTTTCCGGACAAAGAAGGCTAAGGAAAATAAAAGCGTTATCAACTTTCCCAATTACTCAGTGGTCTTACTTAAAATTTGAAAAATTCTAATTTGCAATTGTCCAAAGAAAGTTTTACCACTATAAAAAAATTTTGGGAGAGAAATGAAAAAATTGCGGTGAAATTTTTATCATTTTCGAATTATTTTCCTTCTAATCAAAACTAGAGGTAGTGTAATCTTGTTCCCATTTCCTAAACTCTATGAGTCCCACCATGAGAACGCTATTCAGAGAAATGTTTTGGTATAGTTCAAACCCTGAAATACATCTTGGCAAATTCATATACACACACACACACTCTCTCTCTCTCTCTCTCTAAAATGACACCTTCTATTATCTTACACTAGATTGCTAGGATCAGGCTGATCTGGTAGTAGAGTTTTTCTTTTTTTTTTTTTAGGGGTTACTTGACAACCCAAAAGACCAAAAAAAAAAAAAGAAACAAAGTTATTAGAACTCAAAGACAAAACTAAGAAGTTTTAACATGAGTATGCCAACCAATGCTAGAGGCACGGACCAGGTAGAGCATTTGCAGCTCTATCCACAGAATAGATGCATTCATTAATGCAAGGATAAAATAATATTAAATATAATAAAACTGATGCTCAATTTCAAATCTAAACAATATGATTCAATTATTATTTAATTAGTTTTTCATTCTTGTATCTCGAATTTATCTATTTTTCATGTTGATTTTCATTGTTATGGGAAAGATGAGGTATTTTGCAATATTTTTAAACGAATAAAAAAGAGTAGAAATTCAGAGCAGCATGTGTTTGAGTTTCTTTGTATCCATCTGGCCACTATCAGTTGTCATTCCATGGATTCAAACTTGTAGTTAATATACTTTGATTTTGCTAGAAACGAAAAATAAATTCTTTCTTTCTTTCTCTGTTTTTTTTTTTTTTTTTTTGGTGGGGGGGGGGGGGAGGGGGTTCGGAATTTAACAAATAATTCCAACTCCTCCACCAGATTTACATTAATCCTCCGGAATCTGGTCACGGTAATTGGAAACAGTGATAAGAGAAGAAAAGTTTCATCGTAATGGGGCATTACTTCACTTCTTAAAGCAGACAAAAACTATCAGAAGAAAGACTTGGCACCACCCTACTTTCTTGATGGTAAAGCATTGGTCGTGCTTGCCAGGGGTCGGAGTTCGAGGGCTGGTAGCAACAAAAGCGCAACACCATCCAGAGAAAAAGAGAGGTATTCCAAAATACATCCTTTTTGGATAACAGACCAATTCAAAAAACACAGATGTTCTCAACAATTATCCAGCATTTACATCATGGTAAGAAGATGCAGTGTCAAACAAAATTAGTTTGGACTTTGTTGACTAAATGCTCTCCATAAACAGCCTTACCAAATTTATGAACACCACCAGTCTTCTGCTTACAAATATCTAGAGGCTCTACTGCTGCATCATAATTGGGCTGTTCATGCAATAAAATCAAAGCACATGTAAAGGGATCATCTTTAGGATTAAAAGGCAGAAATGTATGGAGTTGGGGACTTGCCTCATAAAAATAAGCCACGGAGACCCGATATTTTGGAGAGTTGTTGACAACTCTATGCAGAGTTGAATCATACAAACCATTGGACCAAATCTGCAGTTTACAAAGGTTATTGTGAGCATGATCCACTAGAAGCTAAGAGATGCAAAGAAATCATAAGTCTGTTTCCATTCAAAGCCACATACCTTCAGCATGTCCCCAATGTTGCATACAAATGTCCCGGGAATCGGCGGAGCAGATATCCAGTCGCCTGAATGGTTCCTCACCTTCAACAATTCATTTAAATTAGAAGCCAGGGGAAAAGTAAAGCAGTGGAGAATCAAAGTTGAAATTTGAAATCAGAAAATGGATAAAAAAAGCGCCCAAAATATCATTAAATTTGCCAATGATTATAGATTGGCTAAGCTGAAAGAAGTGCACTCCCAAAGTATTCAGTATTCTCCGATTTACCATAAAAAGGCATATATTCACTTTAGCAGAGCAAGCACTCTGTATATGCTACTTTTATGAGGAAAGCAATTCTGGATAAAAGCCAACAAAGGGTCATAATAGTAGAATTGTACCTGAAGTGCAGTTATATCATCATCTTGATTAACCAATGTCAACAAACCTGTATGCAACATAATAGGAAGATTGAGATTTTTAAACTAGATTTCACAAGCCAGTAGTCTTAAGGTTAATAAGCTTTACCATAGTCAGTGTGAGCTCCACTGAAATTATTTGGCCATGGAATATGAGCGGAAGAATTATAACACAGAGGACGTCAATTACTGAGCAAAACAAGGCAAATAGCAAAACATTACAGCCAAAAGAGCACATTACCATCCTATGTCATTTTCAGGCACATCTTGGTCATTGGCACTGGACACACCTGGGTAACCTATAATACGGAAAACCCAAAAGGCATCTCCAGCTCTATCACTTTCAAATTCATCTACTGATCCACCCAACGCAAGAGCAATTCCACGCATAATATTTCTTGATAGGCCTGCAAACACAAAGAAATAAAACTTTTAGAAGGACGATGCAGAAGGCACAATGAAAAGACTCCCATTAAAAATGCATGCCTGTGCAAAGGCTGATATATTCCTCCATTAGCTGTTCGAAGTTTGGTGGGCTAAGTGGCCTGAAAATAAAAGCAGAAGATAAATGGCAAGCCACAAATGTCAGCCCAAGTGGTGAAACCAAGTAATCAGTACTAAGAACTCAGAAATTAGTAAACATAATAACATAGATGAAAAATCATTTGAGCCTTTTCATTTCAGTTTAAACTAATCAGTCTGAATTTGTTCAAAGGTGCCTTATTAATGTTAGGCATTGCCTGGCAGACAATAAATAAAAGCAAACCCTTTTGGGGTCTGTGTTCCACCAGCACATTTTTCACTTGATGACCTTTGACCGCATAGGGCTACACCAATATCAACACAAGTATCCAATCTTGTTTGAGATTTTGATGACCAAGCAGTGAAAAAAAAAAAAAAGCCAAGACTGCAATATTGTCCTCAAACTATTATATGAAATTTGAATCAGCGCTTACCATTGATTGCATCCTTCCATAGGTTTGCCAAGTGCTCCATACATTCCTGGCTTTATTTCTCTATAACACTGCTAAAGGAAAGCAGAGAAAAATGGATATTGTAGTTCCGAAGTTAAAGAGGCAGCGGCACACGCCTAATATAAGAGATGAGCAACTAAGCCCATCCCCCACTTGCGTACCCAAGTAACAAGCATTGCAGAAGTATACTTATAAGAGAATTATGATGAGACTATAAATCATCATTGCATATAACTCGGCTGCAACAGCAACATTTCTTAAAGCAAGTCACTCGATGCATACAGTGAAGACAAAAAGGAAAATAAACATGAAAGCAAGTACAACATTCAGTTTTTAATGTTTATTCTTTATTTTTGTTCCTATATATTTATAGTTAATTAATTCAGATGCATAACAAAACATTTGAAGGATCACGTATGTAGTATGTGTGGAATAAGGAAGAATTGCATACATCAATTGCTTCATGCATATCAGGAATGCCTTTGGTTATATTTTCTCCAATTCTCTGATATCCCCTGCATTTAAAATTTGAGCTTTGAATGTATTCTACAAATGATACTGAAAAATGAAAACCAATAGACTGATGGCAGGCTATCTCAAAGAGAGCACCTGTATCCAGCAGCAGCAGTCATCTTGATTCTTAATTTATCTTCATAGGGAAGATAAAAAAACTTGCGGGCTACATTTTTAACATCTTTGATAAGCGAATCCGGTATGCCATGGCCCTTCTGATCAGCCGCAAAGTAATAGGGCACAAATAAAAACATAAGGTTAAGAGACAAAAACAAAAGTACTCAAATGGAAACACTCGATACAGGCAATAATTGTACATAAACTAGAATGTTATGTCGAGATAATTGCTTGAACCTCTTCGCTCCAAAAAAAACAAAACTACCAGAAAATCCCATCTCTTTAAAGCCGTAATCTAACACTTACAATACAGGAGAAATCAATGTACATCTACTACCATGTACACCACTAGTGGCATTCAATTGAACAAGAAATTCTTTTTTTTTTTTTTTAATCTTTTTTTAATACAAAATAAGGACAGCACAGAGAAATTACCACGTAGAAGAACCCCGCTTCTCTACAAGCCTGGTCTAATTGTTTAACAACTTCGCATACTCCTGGGTCTTCAGCCATTTTAGGATCACCACACTTGGCCAGTAAAGGACTAATATCTGCCCAACCCCAGAAAAAAAGAGACAGAATGGACAAAATCAATGTAAATTAAGACTTCGAAGAACAAGTTTTAAGCGACAAACAACGTTGAACAATTAAAGGGGTCGATTTTTTCAACGCAAGCAAAGAATTTTAAGGTAAAACAAACGTTATAAAAAAAAATGGAATTCTAATCAGATGACGTGAAAAGCTGGAGTTGACGAAAGTCCTTTTCCATTAGATTTTTATAGTCGAGAAGCCAAGAACTAAAATATTAATGTCAAAAATCGAGTCCGATGAACGAAATAACTGAGAATTAGCATAGGAAAGCGGAGAAGGGTGTTTCATTCATTCGGTTTACCGATAATTGGGATAGTCTTGAAGTCGGTAGCCATGGCACTTTTGCTTTGATGATCTCTGCGATATAAGATGCTCCAAAATGTTCCGAATCTCTCAATCTCTCTGATTAGAATTAGATTTTTTAGCATGACAGTGAAACTGTGGCATGCGCATATCCTATCTAATTTAATTACCAAGGACAAAAGGCTTACGGTGGCTTTTCTTGTTCTCCAACTTAGATTGTGGTCGTTTCCACTAACAACTCTTGTTGGAGAGAGCCCCAGGTGGCCTTGGTCTCTTGTTCCTCTTTTGGGTTAGTGGGTTTTGGTTTTGTTGCACTTGCTGACACATCCGAATATATATTATGCACAAAATTTTCAATTGTGCGGTAAAGTTGACGTGCTCTTATGCAAATTTACGTATTACAATTATGATCGCTATAATATATATTATTTATTATTATTATTATTATTTTCTAGTACTATTACTAAAAAAAACAATACACAGTCGTTTGTTTCACAATCTCATTACAAAATACTTTTTAACAAGTGTGGTTGTTTAAGTGTGATTCTTCACACACTTATAATACATTGTAAGGAAGGGAGGACAAAAAAAAAAAAAAAAACTGATGATTTGCAACTCAACAGAAATAACCCAGCACCTTAAGCGGAGTTAACCTGCAAAAAAGCTATATATATATATATATATTATCATCAACAAAAACAATTTGGACAATGATGACGCTGATTTTGATGTGTGACTCCGACAGAACTCGATGATATGCTCGTCCATTTTCTCCATCACAAAATGTGCAAATCATGCCATTTGATTTGGATTTTGGGGTCATCCTTCCAGGCCGTTCCTACTCGGCCCCATGAGGCCCATTGACCAAAATTGCACCTGGTCCACCTCGCAGGCATTGGACATCAAAGGCTTGGATTTCGAGATGCATGCCTTCGACGTGCGTAGGAGAAAAGAAATAATTGATTCCTAAAGAGTTATAGGTTAATTGGTATTAAATTTTTTTTTAAAAAAATTAAATTTGAATTTCATTCAAAAATAATTAATTAAAAAAAAAAAAAAGGAAAGCGAATGTCATAATGCATTGGCGTTACGCCAAAACTTTTGATGTTGAAGTATCATTACAGGTTACATCACAATAAAACCAAATGCGATCATGTGATCTCAATGTCATAATGCATGGCAAGCTTCTGATGCTGAATTAGCTTAAAATTTGTTCCCCCATTTTTCCTCCTGGCAATCATTGCTAATGAGGTTCTGAACAGGATCTATTAGTCAGCTGAAGATGGTGGGTGCTTCTTCCATGACAAGACTCACTAGTGTATGTGACCTTCAGGTAGAACACCTATGTCAATTGCTGACATGATCATTTTGCGAAACTGGCACATGGTTACATTTTTTCTGCCAGACTATAATGCAAATTCTTCAAAAAAGCAAAAATCATGGATCAGTCAGTGGCTATGCATATTGTTTGAATGAATTCAGGAAGCCCACTGAACTTGATTAATGAATGTGTGATAATCTGATATCACCACGTGAGAACTGGCAGAGAAGGGCCCCAACAGGGCATGGCTCTGTTCACATATCAGCTGATCAAAGCCCAATTGGATTCGACTTTAAACGGCCAAGCAAAGAACTCCGCGCAAGTATTTTGAGGCGGCAACAACAACAATAATAATAATAACAAAAAAAAAAAAAAAAAGAAAAGATTATTTTACACAAATGTTTGTATAATTTTTAATATCTTTACCTACACTTTTTGTTTATAAAATTTTCCACCAAAAAAAAAGAAAAAAGAAAAAGAAGAAGAAGGTTACAATGTGGCTTATTAACTATTACACTCATGAGTATTATTCCTGTAACATCTCACCTCGAGGTTAAATTTGAAGAAATAACAATTTTTAACCTCGCCTATAGAAGGACTGTTTCCAGGCGGCCTTTGCTATGAAGCACAATATTATTGTCAACGTCAATTACCGACACATATGGAGTAGTCTTTCCCGTGTGTTTTTCTGGTGTAATGCACAGAGTCATTTGATCGCAGTAAAGGCATTCACTTCCAACCACCTTTTATTTTGTAATAATTAAAAGTCATGTTCGTGTTATATAAATTATAATTTTAATTAAAGTATTTAATTTTATACAACTATAAAAATAATTAATGATCCCAACTAAGAGTTATAAAATTTACTTTTTCTTTGTAACTTCAGCCCAAACAACTCAACTTATAATGCCACGTAGCGTTCGAGATAGTAAGAATACCACCATATCAAAAAAAAAATGAAAAAGAGCATTCACTTCCATTGTATGCTCTTATCGTCTTTTTGTGGCTTAATCGCCATCATAATTTCCCTAAAAAGGGTACCTGATCTGACCTTAGTGGCCCAGCACTAGCCTCCTTTCCATGTCAATAAAAGCTATAACTTCGCACACGATGAACAACAGTGAGCACGCTACGCAAAAGGCTAGTGTAGGCAATTGGTTTGTGATATGGATTGGATAAACACAAAGCGTATTGTTCGCGTAGAAAGACGGTGAACATGAGTTCTGCTTTTAAAAAATGTATCATCATTATTGCTTTCTTATGTTTGGCATCTGCCCCAAAGAAATTGCCGTTAGCAAGGCAAACATTAAAACAGCAGCACAAGTCCATGAATGTTGAATTTGAAAGCCACGCATATAGAGCTTTAGGCCAGTCTTCGCCATTGCAGGTGGCTCGTCCAGATAATTTTATTTGATTTTCATTAATCATTAATTGCTATAATGTATTTAAAAATTAATAATTGGTCAACTGATAATCTTACTAATGTAATATATAAATTTTATAAATATAATATGCTAGTTAATCTATAAGATAAGTTTAATTCTTTAAATTAAGTTAATTATTTTGATTTTATGTATTATTTTATAAGATTAATTCAGATGTTAAAACAAACGTCTATTAAAATAAGTAATTTGTTAACTTTATTTGATCTTTTAAAATTAATTGTTTTTATAAATTAATTAATTTATAACTGTGATATATATATAATAAAAAATTTAAAATGACTTACCTAAACATATATAACTATTTTTTGGGGACAACGTTAAAAAATAATAAATAAATAAATAAATGCTTCGAAACTAACCGATGATCCAAGTTAGGTCATCGGCCTTACATTGTTTTTTTTCTTTTTCTTTTTGGCCATGCTGCGTCAGTCTTTTACCGTGCAACCAAAACCCAAGCAAGAGTTAAAGCCAAAACTACGATTAAAAAAGTGCATGATTTCGAAGAAATGAGAAAAACTACATGCAAATGCAAGTTTATACCTCTTTTCATTCACTGCTGGATTTATTCTTGACATATTCTCAAAGCTCCAAAACCCGTGAACATAGAATAGTTTGTAGTTTGCTTCACTTGAAGGTCAACTCACCGAAATAATTTCCTTTCCAAGCTTTGGATCACGTTGCTGTTATATTAAAAGGTGCAAATGGCCGTAACAAAAATCATTGTCTTTTTTTAAACCGGGTCATAAATAAATATTTAAAAGTAAATTAAAATTTAGATAAAAAATATTTATATGAAACATACAAAATTATTATCATTAAAGATAATTTCGTCCTTAGCAGTTTATGAAAAATATGTTTATAAAATTTGATTGATCTTTCTATTGTTGTGGATTTAAATAAAGTAATAAAAATAGTACAAATTTAAAAATTTCAATATTTTAGGTAAAAAATAGAGAGAAAATATTTTTTCTGTATTGATTTATGTAGAAAGATAAAAATATATTGATTCTGATTTAATATTTTATAAATATAAAAATTAAAAATTAAAATAATAATTAATAGTTATAATTGATGAATATTAAAAAAGAAAATAATCACTATTTCTAAATAGTTAATTTTTTAATAAAAAATAACTAATTACATTATATTTTAAAATAAAATTTACTGAGTAATTTTAAAAATATATGGTCTCCCCAAAAACACTTATTTCCCCGAACTTCATGCACTCACCTCCGTGGGACTGCGGGGTCACGGGCTTGCAGCTGTATTGCCCTCACGGGAGTGACTCGTGGATGTCAACAATCATGGCCTACTAATTGTTGTGCAGCAGATCAGTACCACATGAACATGACCACGCGCAGACCTGATACCACCACCATCCTCGGCCTGGGTTGGGTGGCTTGACTTAGACCCCCTTGATGCCAAGCATAGTAAAAAAAGTATACAAATTATATTCACATGTGAGGGTCCGAACGCATCATCGGGGAACATTTTACCCAAAATAAAGTAGACGGGACTGATGAGTCCTATGTGCAAGAAAAAATTATCATAAAGAAGAGTTATTATATATTTATATATAATTATGTGAATAATTGTTATATATACTATTTATTATATATTATATATTATTTAATAAAAAATATAATTACTTTTTAGACATAAGGTCTACTGTCGATCTTTGTCCGCTCTACATCCTGCCGGCTACCCAGCTTTTTTCGCATGTGTAACATTCCGTCTTCTCCGTTCCTAGCTCCCAACGTGACCTTTTTTTTTTTTTTTTTTCTGAATCAGAGCATAAACCCAGCTGCTCCACAACCCAAAGCCACCATCACAGTTACCCCCAGGAGCTGAAGCACCACTTCATTACACATGAGACCAAACCAAAACCCAACTTTTTAGTTGTTACTATCCCTTTCTCACAATGTCTCTAACCTACTTCGCTCTTCTCTTTCTAGTCCTCCCAACTCTGACGCACAGCCTCACAGTCACAGCCACAAGTCCTTACCAAACGACATACCTCCTCCCATCCGACGCAGTTGCCTTGCTCTCGTTCAAGTCCAAAGCCGACTTGGACAACAGGCTTCTCTACACACTCACCGAGCGCTTCGACTACTGCCAATGGAAAGGCGTCAAGTGCGCGCAGGGCCGCGTGGTGCGCTTCCTTCTCCAAGGGTTCGGTCTACGTGGCAGCTTCCCGCCGGACACCCTGTCTCGCCTCGACCAGCTTCGCGTCCTCAGTCTCTCGAACAACTCCCTCTACGGGCCCGTCCCCGACCTGTCGGCGCTTTTTAACTTGAGGACCCTCATTTTAGACCACAACTCCTTCTCCGGATCGTTCCCCGTTTCCGTTTTGTCGCATCACAGACTTATGGTTCTGGACCTGTCGTATAACAATTTTTCCGGTCCGATTCCGGTTCATTTGTCCTCACTGAACCAGCTTTACTCGCTACGGCTCCAGTGGAACCGGTTCAACGGAACGGTTCCTCCCTTGAACCAGTCCTTTCTGGTAGGCTTCAATGTTTCGGGGAACAATCTCACCGGTCCGATTCCGGTAACCCCCACGCTTGCCCGGTTCAATGAGACGTCGTTTTCCTCGAATCCCGATCTTTGCGGCAAGATGGTCAACAAGGTTTGCAAGTTGCGCTCTCCGTTCTTTACCTCCTCATCCTCCTCGGGCAATGCCTCCTCCTCGACGGCGCCGCTCGGCCAAAGGGCCGAAGCGGAAGGCGGAGGAGTGGTGGCGCGGCCAAAGCACAAGAGAACTCCAGTCATTCTCGAGTTCAGTATCGGCGTTTCGTTGTTGATTCTGGTTCTTGTTTGCATTTTCTTCGCTTTGGTCAAGAAACAGAGGAGCCAGATTAAAAACTCGCCGGAGAAACAACTGGTGGCCACGTCCTTTTCAACGACAGTGGAAGCTAGCAGCGGAGCCGTGGAGGCAAAGACGACGGCAATGACAACAGAGGATAAAGAAATTCAGGCTAAGGGTGCGGAGAAGAGCGGGAGATTGGTGTTCTGTGGTAGTGGGGGTAATGGTGAGGAGACGCGGCTGTACACGTTGGAGCAGCTGATGAGGGCATCGGCGGAGCTGTTGGGGAGGGGAACGATTGGGACGACGTACAAGGCGGTGCTGGATAACCAGATGATCGTGACGGTGAAGAGGCTGGATGCGAGGAAGACTGCGATGACGAGCAGCCACGCTTTTGAGAAGCATATGGACGCACTGGGTGAGCTAAGACACCCCAATTTGGTGCCGATCATGGCTTATTTCCAGGCCAAAGGAGAGAGGCTTGTGATCTACGATTATCAATCCAATGGCAGCCTCTTCAATCTCATTCATGGTGCCTCCTCTGTTTCTCCTCCTTTCGCTCTAAAGTTATATATATATGTAGATTGATCATTTAATTGGCCCTAATTGGGACTCTCGAACTTTGAGTATTTAAAGACGACTCCAGTAACAATGAGTTAAAGCTTAATGGTGCAGTTTGTTACTTTCTGTGTTTATTTTTATCTGAAAAATGATTCAGGTGCTGGGGTTTATTCAATTGATTCTGGGTTGGCGGTTGGCACCAAAGTCCAGAAGCTTGGATTCTTGAGATTCTGACTCTTTTGGTCATAATCGTATACATTGGAGTGTTCTTGTGTTGCCTAGTCATGTGGTGCCCTTTGGCATTTACTTCTTTAAGCTCCTTCCGACCATAGAGGTGTTGTTTCCACAATGGCCATTGTTGAAGAGAATCTCTAGGACAATACTATTCGTGTTGTAGTAAGTATAGTGACCATAAGTCAGAGTGAGGTTTCATTCTAGTTCATTTATGGGGCAGTCTGAATTCTGAAGGCCTGCTTTGTGCAGAGACCCAATATGGGATCATATAGTTTGGTCTGTTTTAGGTGAGCTCAAGCAATTTAACTAAGCTTTTTGAACCAACCATGAATTTCATTCTGCGGTGAGTAGCAAACTGGTCCATGGGCAGGCTCATATCGAGTTGCTGATTGCTCACTAGGGCTAAAAGATTTGGGCGAGTTCTATTGGATATTGCCTCATTGGCCTTGCTTACTAGTTGTGTAGTTCTCTTATGATGTCAAAATTGTTGTCCTTTCTTGGTTTCTTGTTAATGTTTGTTCCATTGCAACTGTTGTTGCTTTGATCCTAATTGTTGCTGGCCTCTGATAACTGACAATATTGACAGGCTCAAGATCCACAAGGGCAAGGCCTCTTCACTGGACATCATGCTTAAAGATAGCGGAAGATGTTGCCCAGGGTCTTGCCTACCTTCATCAAAAATCAAAGCTTGTCCATGGCAACCTGAAATCTGCCAATGTCCTCCTTGGAGCTGATTTTGAAGCCTGCATTACAGATTATTGCCTTGCTATCCTTGTGGATACTTCTTTAAGTGAAGAACATGATTCTAAAGCATGTAAAGCACCTGAGGCTCGCAACTCTAACCATCAAGCTACTGCCAAGTCTGATGTCTATGCATTTGGTGTCCTATTGTTTGAGCTTTTGACAGGGAAACATCCATCACAGCATCCATATCTTGTGCCTGCTGATATGTTGGACTGGGTCAGGGCAGTGAGAGAATATGATGGCGGAGAAGAAAACCAGCTTGGTATGCTTACTGAACTTGCTAGTGTCTGTAGCTTGACATCACCAGAACAGAGGCCAGCAATGTGGCAAGTGTTGAAGATGATACAGGAGATAAAGGAAAGTGCCATGGTGTAAGATAACCCCTCAACTGGATGTTCATAACTTTTTGGTCTATATTTACCTGATTGGGTGCATACCAGAGAAACAAACTCTTGGTCACTGTATCAGTGCTCAGAAGGCATGCAGCGAGCCCAATGCAAAATCTAAAAGTAAATGGTGTCTGCTATGATCAATAATTAATCTCAAATCATAACACGCGAGAAGTTATTGAAACCCTGTTTTGATGGTGCCTCTGTAGTGCATGTGGACCAGAGTTTTTGTAAAGGCTTCCTCTATTCTTATTCTCAAGTGGAGTGCTACTTTTTCGAGATTTGCTTCTTCATAGTTAGTTGTGCCTTCAAGGTCAAGAAGTGATCAGTATGGATTTACATTCTCTAGTCCAGAACATAAAGCTCTCTTGCCTTGTGGTTCATACACTGCCACAAAACAAAAACTCAATTCAGCGGAGATGGTTTTGGCGACGTTGGTGCTGCAAATAAGTGTCAGAATGGTGTGAAATCAGTGAATTCTGTGTTGGTTACGAAATAAACATTCATTGATCACTTTACCACATATTCTCATCTTGTGTATATCTGACTTGGAATTCTTTCCGAGGAAATCCAAAAAATGACAAAAGCACTTGGAAAGAAGATTTTTGCATTGGTTGAGGCTTTGCACCTGCTAGATTTTAGGCCCATTTATCATCAGCACGTCAATGGTGAATCTTGGTGAGCAGCAGCACCCCTTCTTGTGCTATTAAAAGCAAGGATCAATGGAAACACAAACAATTTTCTACTGAGTAAATCTTTCTTGCGCAGCTAGTCAACCAATCCTTGCGGTTTAATCACAGTCCGGCCTTCTGATGCTAACACTCCACCAGAAAGTTCATTTGTTGTTTTTGACCCAGTTCTTAATCATGTTTGTGGCAGCCTTATATTCATATCTTTTTCAGGCGAGGAAATGTTGTTTCTGAGTTTACGTCAATCCAAAACTACTTAACTATACGTACATCCAAGTTGGAAACAACATTGTGCATGAGTGGAGCAATTTCTTTTCGTACGTCTGCAGTAAACAATAAATCAAAAAATTTCGACAAAGAAACCTACATCATCATGCAGTACAATCAGTCTTCCGCAACGTCATGAAGCTGGATCACCCAATGCAACTTTTTAGTACTTGGCGAGCGCATGAGAAAATTATTATATATTTTTTCTTTTGATGATCCAAAACACCATCTCATCACTAAATAACATACATAGAAATCTATTGCACCAATGTGACTGCGAAACGATACTTTTTCTCCCGAATATGCAATACGGCTGTGTCTTTAGGAGGAAAATAACTATGTTTCGTTCACGAAGGTATCATTTAGAAGGCCTGGTTGAGACATTACGGAAGATGGCATAGGTTTGTTCGAACTTTTTAGACTTACTAAAGGCAGGTATACAAAAGAGCCTGCAGAACCAGTCAATGCAAAGGACCAGGAAATTGTGTATAACTTGTGATCCAAATGAAAGAACCGGGCCATTAACTTTTAAAGTCATGAAGCCACAAGGGAGACCTTTAGATTTAGGTGCATGTCATGGCAACTTTAAGTCATGGCCAGAGATACAGGTATGTGTGAAGTTGCAGAAATCATTTGATTTTGCAAATGAGGAAGTAAGTTTCAGGTAAGTTTGAAGGTGCAGGTGACACTACATTTGTTGCAAAACAGCGGCTTCTTTGTACTCGCTTGTGTAGCTCATACAGAACAGGTGCCATGACTCCGAGTCTTTGTAGAATCACACTTCATGAGCCACAGAATAGGATGTTTCTTTCTCTTCGGGTGTTAGAATTATGACGTTGACAAAAAGGCAGAAAATTTTGTTACCTCCGGAATGCTTGTTTGCGCTCAGCCCACATGACATGGGGCAAAATCAAGTCATATAAAGCAATTAGAAAGCTGGTGAATATGGGGTTTCACATCATATCAACCAGAGCCTGCAACTGATGCCTTGACCTCATGATTTTTTCATCACTGTGCTTAATCCATTCTGAGAGCTTCCATGGCTTCTGCCACTTCCATTTGAATTGAAGCAGCCACTGATGATACTCCTCCATCTCCATAGTTTTCCAGTTTGCTCAACAGTTACCAGCTTCTTCATTGGAAATTGTCCTATTTGTACGATCTGCAGTCACAATATCTCACTCTTGTTCATCAATGGGAAAACTGTAATATCGAAGACAGCTGAAAGCAGGGGAGTTACCATTTGCGTCCGTTCCAGAAATGCCACCTGCTTCTTGATAGACCCATTGACAGTATCAGGGGAAAATTTTAGCTGCTTTGGTGCTCAAAGTGACATGGGAGATAAGGGACCACTCACCACATCGTCTACATAGCTTAGATAAGCTGAGCGAGGTACCCTCCAGATTTCCGTTCAGAAGCATAAGAACAGTAAACTCAGCTTCCTTTGTTCTTTTTTACCCTGATAAACATCCATCCATGTTTCCAGTCCTTGGGTGATTCAATTTAGTGCAGTCTTATCCTCCAAACAGACTTCCCGATCCATTTCTGTTTGGGCTTAAACTGAGCACTGAAGGTAGAATGCATGACCTTCTGAAAGATTAGAGTTAGCCATATCTTACGGATGTCAAAATCCAACCTGTTACAAGCCTATTGGATGCTAGCCAGATACAGTTTCTTACCATTTTCTGGTGATGATGTAGGGCTTCATGTTTATGTCTCTCCTACTCATTTCTCCTGCCCTTCTTTCTTCGCTGCTTGATCAAAACCAAAATTAACACTGCAACTAAAATGCATGACTTTGTACTGCATACCATTATTTGAAAGTATGTTGACATAATGCAACAATTAAAACCACTGGAAAACCATGAAAACAGGATTCACTTAAAAGAATCAAGCAGAAATCACGGCTTAAACTGTTAAAAATCCTATTCCCGGATTTCTAATTGTCAAGGTCTACAGAGCATTTCTAGACCACTTGCAATTCCAGTCAAGCAAGATATCTAATTTGTGAAATGGCATCAATTTTCAGAAACTAACTCTCTCGCATCCTAACAGATGAATCCTAAACTATGAATGACAACCATACAACTTTTTTTCCATGGAAAGTAAAATACCTGCAGCAATTCTTTCTCTCAAGAGGCCTTCCATTGTTGAAATTGCTCTGCCTCTTGCTTCATTTTATGCTGAAACTGGACCTAAAATATGAGGAATTACAAATACACAAGATACTGAAATCAAATGTTTATTGGCTAAATGCAAGCTTAGGCGAGGAAATGGAGGTGAAACAAACCTTTTGAGTCTTAATGTACCGTATTCCAGCTTGCAACCTCTTTGTTTTTGCTTTAAAAGCTCAACTTGGCTTTCTTGTTCCTTTTTAAGATCTAAAATCTGAATTAAAAACAAAAAATGATTGACAATTAAATGGTCCAACGTCCAAAAATCACAATGGCTTGAAGACACAAAAATGATTGACAGCTAACAAAAACCACCTGTGCCTCAAGTGCTTTTAATTTCTGTTCATGGACATCTGCTGTCTTCTGTGTTTGTTCATCATAATTAGCAGCCAGGTTCGCAGTTTCAACCAGCAGACAATCCCTCGCCTGCTGTGAATGATTTACTTAATGTCAACCCCAAATGAAATCATGTTAAATAAAAAATTCACCGATATGCTGATTAACCTGCACTACTCTTTTCTGTTAATCAAATTCCATAATTTTCTTTCTTAGCTGCTGCTCGAACGCTTCAGCATCCCCTCCAAAAAGTTTCATCTCAGACTACAAAAAGTAATAGAACGTAGTGATAGTTAGCAGATAAAGGCCAAACTGAACATGCTGTAAAGAGAGAAAGATACCATCCCCAACTATGACTACCGAAGTATGAGTTAAAACATTGATGAAGTGTCAATAATTGTCATTAGCCAATGTTTTACTGAATTTAGAACATCTAAAGCAGATTAGAGAATACTCATACACGTACATCTCCAGTCATTATTCAAGAGACTGGAGACATCCAATAGGTGTCAGTAGTGTCCTCATGGCTCTGGAAATCCTCTCTCAGTGTTGATGGTATATGTATCCGTTGCCTTTTCTACGGGTCATTTAGAGTTGAAGACAAGCTTTCAGGAAATTTAACCATTCATCTGACAGACTTCCAGGAAATTTACTTTCTTTTCCACCGAAAAAATTGTGAGCTGTGCTTTTGGGCTTTTGGCATATTCAGGGCCCACTCTCCACATGCTCGTTCGTACCTTTTGATCTGATCCCTCTATTTTCTCTCAATTCCCATTTTCTTCGCTCTTCACATACTGATCTGACATCAAAGATGCCGACATTGGCAAATCTCATAGTTGCATTTTCCACTAGCCAATGCACTCATTCAATATCAAGCAGCATTGCAGAGTGGGCATCTCGGATAGAAAAATAAAATAAAATGAGGACACTTTGATGGTGTGATTTAATTTACAATCAAATCATATTGACTTAGTACAATGATATTAAACTTTAGATCCGATTCAATAGACGCAAAAATAATCTATTTAAATAAATATAATTAATTTTTGTATTCTATCTAAAATAATAAATATATAGTATAAAATTCAATTATATATATATATTCTCCGCTCTATATGTAGACAACAAGTGGGACCGAATTCTCCCCTTTATTAAGTAACACAATTTCACAAATTAAAATATAAGCAGTGACCCAGCATGATTCTCCTGTTCTGCGTATAATTATTGGGATTCTAATTTTTTTTATCCTAAGATTAAAAAAAAATCAAAGATAACCCAATTAGAAAAAAAAAAAAAAAGAAAGAAAGAAGCTATAAATGGATCGTGAATCAGCATCGGAGTTTGCACCTAAGGTCTAGTGGCATAGCAAGGAAATTTTGTACAAAGATAGCAAACAAACAGATCTAAAAAGTAAAAAAAAAAAAAAATAGAGTGAGGAACAAAATAAATATTTTGCAGAGGCAAATATATAAGATAGTAATAAAATTGTACCAAAATTCTAATTTTTTTAATGAGACCATTTGCCCCTGCTCTCATCTATGTGACTCCGCAAGTGCTACGATCGTTGGGACAAACTGATAAATAATTATCATAAAACTATCTTTCAACAAGTGTGATAAATTCCCAAAAATTTCAACAAGCTTCATAAAATTAATGATATCTTAATCTATCTGTTTCTTTTAATATCTGTGATAATTCATTAGAGATTATAACACATCATTCGTCGAATAGATGAATGCAAATATCAAGAATTATTTATTTATTTGTTATAGCTCGAAATAAATAGGCTGTCTAAAGTCATTCTTATTTTGTCTTTTTTGTTCGTTGACCCCATATGGCCAATGGATCAAGTCTTTTTTTTTAAAAATAATAATAATAATAATAAAAGAAAATATATCTATTATTTCAAGAATATTTTGAGAGTTTGGTATGGGACGATTTGAATTTTGCGCAATTGCCTGAGAATTAAAGATTGACTCGAGCAAATCACTATTTTATGTACATATATAATATTAATTTATATGTATTCATTTAACCAATAACCATACATTTTGTATTCGATATTTTTGTCTGTTTTACCCCAAAAAAGAAAACACATGCCTTTTTATGTACATAATTATACTAAAGTATTATTAATGGAATAATAATAGATTTTTACACTATTAAAATATTATTTATATATAATTCGTTATTTCAGTGGATGGCGCGGATCGCACGCCAATATAAAAAAAAAATGAACATAGATATTTCTTTGACTTGCAATTCATTGGATGCAATTTTATAACCCAAAAATCATAAAACGGGCAAAAAAATATATATCCGACTTGACTGTTATCTCCTCATCTGAACCTACCGTACAATCGTCGCCAACCGTGCAGGAGTAGCAGAAGTAAGGGTATAATTGGAAACATGGAAAATCCCATTTTCTCTTTCTTTCTCATTTTCAAGATAGTTTCCATTCTCTACGGCGAGCGAGACTGCAAGAGGGAAGGTCGGAAACAGAAAAAAAAAAAAAAAAAAAAGAAAAAGAAAAGGGAAAACAAGGTAGCTATGTCGGGAGGCATAGCGCGTGGTCGTCTAGCCGAGGAGCGTAAGTCTTGGCGGAGAAACCATCCTCACGTCCGTACAACCGCTTGACCTGTGTTTGTTTGTTAAATGGATTGTAGTGGTGTTTAGTGCCTGTACTTTTTTTTTCAAATATTTTTTAATTAATTTTTATTTGAATAAGTTTTTTTTGTGTTCTGTCTTCTTATTGTTTGGTTCTGTGTCATTTGTTTTGTGTTTTTTTTTTTAGGTTGTCAATTTTGACTTTGGAATTTAATTTGACTGTCAATGGCAAATCTTAGGGTTTTGTAGCGAAGCCGGAGACGATGCGGGACGGAACGGTGAATTTGATGGTGTGGCATTGTACTATCCCCGGCAAGACTGGTGTAAGTCTCTATGATGTGTGGTTGTATTTGCCTTCCTCAGTTTTTGCTTTATTGTGTCTGCAATTCTTACAGATTTTTATGTCATTGCTATGTTTGATTTGCTTGGCCCGTCTATTTAAACTACATACTGCTTGTCCCAAGAAAGAAGACAAAGCAATGTCATTAGTATTTACGAAATGATTAAATATTGTGGACAATGTCTGTGAACAAAGTTTGTATGGTGGCTGAGGTCACGTGATACTTGTACCCTGCCAGTTTTTCCCTGGAGAAGACAAGGCATTTCTGTACTGAACTTTGCCTTAATTTTTTTTTTTCTCCCTCTAGATTTTGTTCAACTTTTTTTGGGTCTAGATTTGTTGTTCTAGTTTTTCTCCTATAAACTAGTATGAGTCAATAAATAGTCAGGAGTGGACTTACAATTTGGGTGAGACTTTTTGTGAATGCTTATGGGTAATTTAGATGTGTTTTTCTGTGCTAAGAGCTGGTTTTGGGAAGTTGTTGGAATGGTTATGTTGATATTGTCATTTTGCTGATATATATTGATTTCAATGATGATGGGGAGATGGATGATAGATGTTTGGTTGCCTACCACTGACCTTAAACTTCGGCTTTTTACTGTTATTTTCTCACTAATAGAATTCACTGAAGACTGACTAGCTGCTTGCCTTCTTTCCAATTCATTTGAAGATTTTTTTTTTAATATATATATATTGGTTATGGATGTCTCTTTTAAAGCATTTTGACTGTGACAGTTGAAGCTGCAGGGCATATTATTTCATCCATATCCATACTTGTGAAGCTTAAAGAATGATCATTTGGTTTTCATTGTAGACTGATTGGGAAGGCGGTTACTTTCCACTTACACTCAACTTTAGTGAAGATTATCCAAGCAAGCCACCAAAGTGCAAATTTCCTCAAGGCTTCTTCCACCCAAATGTCTATCCATCTGGAACTGTTTGTCTGTCTATCCTTAATGAAGACAGTGTAAGTACTCTCTGTTGATGTTGCTTTGATAAATGTTTTCAGTTTTCTAGGCCATTCTTACTGATGCTACTGAACATGCTTATGGATGATGTAGGGGTGGAGACCAGCCATTACAGTGAAGCAAATTCTGGTGGGAATCCAGGACTTGCTGGACCAGCCAAATCCTGCTGATCCTGCACAAACTGAAGGTTATCATCTATTTATCCAGGTATGCTGAGGAATTCAAATCTTTGTGATCTTGCATTAGGAATCTCAAGTCCCATCATATGTGGAATGATTCTACTCTTTAGGACAACTCATATTATGGCAATGAAGGGGCCAATTATTTCTTCTGATTAAATAAGGAATCTCACATCTCTAAACTTAAGTTGTTTGAGAATGTCAGAGCTATCTTTGCCCAATGATTTTATGATTGGATGGTCTGTGAACATTGCTAGATGATTCTCCACAACATAGTAATGCTCTATGTTCTCTTGCTTTTGGCGTTAGACCTCCTTATTGTGGTCATGTTTTGCTAGCAAATTTCACCTTGATATTACTTTTACATGGTATATGATTTAATAATGTCAGCACATATACCTATCTTGAAAGGTGAAATTATAAGAAAGATGCTAATATTTACCTGTAGATGTTGGTTCTCAACCTTGTTATGCATAACAGGGGTGTTGCAGGGATATTAATTCTGTTCTTGATCACTAGAAATAAGTCAGTAGTGGCTTAAATAGGATGCCTTCTTTTTTCTGCATTCTAATGTGAATTAACTTATCTTTGATGTAGGATGCTGCTGAGTATAAGAAAAGAGTACGCCAGCAAGCTAAGCAGTACCCGCCAATTGTTTAGTGTGATATTTACTATCTACAGGAACTATGGGGTCTTGGTAAATTGTCAAAGAATGCACTTGTGTATCTTATACTTGTATTTGACGGAAGTCGTGGGCTGCCTTGGTAATGGTTAATGCCTTTATGTGTGATTGAATGGTTGAACTGGCATCTTGTTCATCTCCCGCTGTGTGGATTAAGCTTTTGTTTATACAGTAAACAAGTCAGCCAGAGCTGCTCATCAGTGTTAATATCTGTGGGAAAATCTAATGCCTGACTTGGATTTTGCGTTTCCTGTTGTGTGGCTTGATATCTCAATTGATTATGACAAGTATCTGCAGCTTGTGAAATTGAATGATTGTGAGTGCAGCAACCATGATCAGGATGTAAGGATTGTTAAGTGATATCACTTGATGGAGTTGAACACCCCAGGACAGCACCTTTAGGTGTTTTGGGGGGTGTAGATTATTTGCCTGTGAACTTGCTGGAAAGTTTACCTGCAGCCATGATGTGTTTGGAATGAGGTAACTAAATTAGCTGTTGATACCTGAATTCAATGCAACTGGAATTGGATACGGTTAGTCTTGAGAAATCACTATGGCACTTCAGCTTGAGAACAAGGGGTACCTCTCTTTTTCCAGTTGTGGCCATGTCGAGGAGTGATAGGCGCCCATTGAAGTACGGGTCCTTCTCGGAAAATTGGGAAGGGTTAATGAAAGGTTAAATGTATTTAACTTTTTGATAGTTGAGCTATTGTGTTTCACCTCTGGAATTTTAATTAAAGCTACATGACTCCTGTGTTTTTTAACTTTGGCATTCGAACATTTTGTGGAGCAATCTTTGCTGCATGTCACTGCTCTTATTTCCGCGACATGCATTAGCTCTTTTTCTCTGCATCCATTGCTCCAAGGATGTTTTTCAACCTGCCAACTGCGTAGGGAAAAATTTTATACATGCTAATAAAAATCTACAAATATATGCAAAACCAAAGAATTTTGTCAATTACACACTGGTCCTCTTCAACTATTAGAGGTGACAAAACTAACTGTATCGGATTGAATTAATTGACTTAAAAGTTGAAATTTAAGTTGGTATAATCAGCATTGACGGAAAAAGTCGATAAAATGTTCTTGACGTTTAACATTACCAGGTAACTCCCGAATTGGCTGCAAAGTAATGACTAACATCTGTAGGTTTTTTTTCTTTTTTCAATTTTTGCTTTAGACCAATAAATTATATATATAAACTAAAGCTGGGCTGCATTCCAAAAATGGACCTAATGGTCCAACGACCAATTCTCGACCCAGTTGCATATTTCTCTATTCTCTAAATAAATAAATAACAGCAAACCGAAAACCTTTCAGTTTTAGGCCTTGTTCCATCAGCATCCGTTTGATCCCGATGGAAGAAAATTTGGCCGCGTATTACCAGCCGCCGCCGCCCCCCGGCCACTACCCCACCTACTACCAAACAGCACCTCCGCCGCCTGCTGCGGTGGTACCAGCAGCTCACATCCCGTATATCCCCCAGCCGCAGCCCGCCGCATCAACTTTCCCGGCCTACGCGGCTGCATATGCTCCGCAAGGCGGTTACGATCAGGTGCGCACTCTTTTCGTGGCGGGTCTTCCTGAGGACGTGAAGCCCCGTGAAATCTACAATCTGTTCCGGGAGTTCCCCGGCTACGAATCCTCAAATCTCCGCAGCGCCACAAATACTTCTCAGGTTTATCTCTGCACCTATACCTTTTTTGTGCGCGCGCGCGCGCAACTTATTGGCGAAGAAGTGAAATTTGAGTTCAATGCCTCTTGCTTGACTTATTTGGACATTGGAGAGGTTCTAAACTGTTATGACATGACATTTGTGTAGCCATTTGCTTTTGCTACATTTGTGGATCAGCCATCTGCGGTTGCTGCATTGCACGCCTTGAATGTAAGGACATTCTCGCTTCATTTGTTTATTTTCTAACATAATTGTCTAGATGGTTGTTTTGTTTTTTTTCATGAAATGTTGTGTTTTGTTCGGGTCAGGAATTCCTAGTTCATGTTCTGCTTTTTTTTTTAATGCTTTTAAAATCGTTTTGATTTTAACGTTGTTAGATGCCGTTTCGAATTTGTACATATAGGTAGAAAGAACTTAACGTCACTTATGAGGCCTTAGTTCTGAACCTTGTTTGCAGGGGATGGTATTTGATCTTGAGAAGGGATCAACGCTATATATTGATCTTGCAAAATGTAACTCCAGATCTAAGCGCCCAAGGACTGGTCTGTTGCTTGCTTCTTGTCACTTTTTTTTTTTTTTCCATTTCGTTGCTACTTTGGAGTTATTTAAGTGTTGATTTGTTTACTTGCTAACTCGTGTGAATAGATGATGAATGGTCTGGATTGGATAAGAAAGCCAAACTGTCCTCCGGATTGTCAAGAGGAACTCCTGATTCTGGTAAGATAATTTTCCAATTTGATAAGCAGGTATGGGTTGTGCCCCCTAGGGACCTCCTTGTTGCAAGTTTTTCCCTGTGATCATTTCTATGGATCACTTGATTACTCACATTTCTCAACTCGATCTTAACAGTTGTGTTTTCTCTTAGTTGGAATGAACATCAATTACTTAGTCACATTGAGGACACATTCTTCTAAACGCTCACATTGCACATGTTTTGCACGCTTGGGCACTAGCAGGTTTTGGCAGCGTTCACTTGCCTGGAATGGGTAATTCTGCTTACAACACGAATGGTTATCCATCTGCACAAAGGTCATCTGCACTACTTGAGCACATCTTTTTTACTTGGAAGTTGACCACTAGCTCAACTTGCACATCTTGAATTAATGCAATTGCTTCTAGCTCAGAGGTTAGGGGTAAAAGCAGTTACTGCACACCCCATTTCCTGAAGTTAGAACACTGTATATCGTTTTGCAAATTTTGTCTGTTATCTAGGCATGTTTTGTAATTAGAGATTTTTTTAATTGTTCAGTCATGGAAACCTAGGCAGAACCTCAAATGAGTCATCAGCTGGAAAATTGGTAAGATCACTGTTCATGACTCTCTCTCTCTCTGTGTATCAACTTTAAAGTCAACGGCAGTCAGATTAACTGTTTTGTTTCTTGAGTTCACTTCTCCTACTACCATATTAGTCATTATGTTAGAGTATCTGGTTTGTCTGTCTGATGGATTCATTTGCCCCCATTGCTGGGGGCAGGTGTCTTCTTCCTCATAAAAGAAAAAGGAACAAAAAGTAAGGAAGAAGAAGCACAGATTTTAATGGTTTGCAGTTCTTCTGAGGAACATATGAATGGATTACAGCACATAAAATTCAGACTGCTACTTATCATAATATGACCTTCATAATCTCTAATATTCCTATGCAACCATTCCTATTCACCATATGATCCTTGGATCTTATTATTCTTCGATTGTTCTGAATTAACTTATTTGAGTGTTCTGTTATATTTGCAAGGCTCAACTAACGTTACATTTAGCTTGAACTCTTTGTGCAACCTTGGCATATAATTATCTTATTGTGGGACCGTTTAGCACTTGATAATTGCTTTCACCGCAGACAGTGATACACAATTAATATGAAGAATTGTTCTCTGGTACTTATGAGTCTATAATTTGACTTTGACAGAGTAATTCTTCAGCATCCCCATGTCCAACACTTTTTGTTGCTAGTCTGGGGCCAAATTGCACTGAGCAAGAACTCGTTCAAGTATTCTCGAGGTAAGGAGCTTAAATTGGTCATGCTATTTATGCTTATCTTGTAACATTTTGTCCCATTGTTTTTTTAATCAGGTGTCATGGGTTTTTAAAGTTGAAGATGCAGAGCACATACGGGCCACCTGTTGCATTTGTTGATTTTCAGGTACCTGGTGCTGTCTAGTTTTATCACACTTCGTCCTTTTCTTCTTGTTTTTTTTTTTTCTTTTTCCTTCACCCTCTCCCTTCCTCTCCCCCTAACAAGGAGAAACAGATCCATGTACACGGTTAGTAGTCTTGGGTTGAGGCATGCTTATCCTTCTATTTGCCATATTCTTTTCCAATTGCCAGTTCTAGTCTTCTCTTCTTCTTCTTTTTGCATTAGCTGTTTTGCACACACCAAGGTGAATGAGAAATTTCTGAATATTCTTCAGGTTTCACCGACATTATTAAGTAGACTCTGTGTACCATGTGGCAGTAGACCAAAGTCAAGAAATTATGAACATATCAATTTTGAACCTTGTTTGCCACTTCAGCATTTAATCTTATTTCCTGTTTTGCCAGGTTGAGTCTACATCTACGTAATATTTTTTTCCTGTGCAGGACACTGCTTGTTCAACTGAGGCTCTCAGTCAGCTACAAGGCACAATTCTCTACTCATCACCACCTGGTGAGGGCATGCGGTTGGAGTATCCTTTAAAATTTCCACGATGAACTTCAGTGCAAGTTTTCTACTTTTCACTTCTCCTGTGAGTTTTTCTTCACGAAAGAATAGATATGCAAGGTCACGAATGGGAATGCGGAGAAAGCCAAAGTAGTTGCACAAAAATAAGGAGGGTTTTCTTGTCGTTCAATTGCATCTATAGTTTTGAGTGTGATTAGAAACAATTTAAATGTAATTTTATTTAGCAAGTCAAATGGCGGTTTCTTGTAGCATTTTAGCCATGGACATTCTTTATGACGTTGCATCTACACTTCATTGCCGCGTTGCTTATGGGCGGAGGAAATGTATGAATTGCTGGTGAGTCGGACACAAAAAACAATATAGATGACTAAGATGTATGGTAATAATAATAATAATAGAAATGATAATACTGACACTCAACAAGAAGTGTTAGTGTAAATAGTGTGAATTGAATTGGTACGATGGTTAGTTATCTATTTATTAAATTGCACGACATAATTATAACTAATGATAAAATATTAAAATATATAATGAATTGTCTCAATAAATTCACACTAGCGTTCTCTTAATGAAATATTCATGAACGACTTTTTGTTTCGATTGGAGATGTTTAAAATTAATTTGGCTGGAAAATTTTTTTCGGTTTACGAGCACGAAAGACAAATTCGACAATTTTTTAATGGGAATCGGCAATCGAGGCTGTCTCGTCGTGTCATTTAGCTTCTAAATCAAACATTTTCTTACAGGTTTGACGCCAATTTGACTACTAGCAATTGAAGTTATACATTTGCTTGTTCAACGCCCACTGGCATTGGCAAGTAAGCAAGCCTGCCAACGAAGTGTAACAGTGAAAATTCATGCCCATCAAATTTGGTATCTTTGATGGCCTGATCCATGGAAAATGTTTGAACTTGATTCCGAAGGCCCTTGGAAAAATACATGAGTAATTAATTTCTTAGTACGATTGTAAGCCATTTTGAAATTGAATTTCTTATTGCTAGACATGACTTTGGTTTTGATTCAAATCAAAATTGAATTGATTTAGAATTAGATTAAATAGGTTGATATGATTTATGTTCAAATTGAAATTATGGGAAGAAATGGTCTAATTGAGTTTTTTTTTTTTTTAATCAGAAATTATGAACTACTAGTTTAATCTGTCGCTTTCAAACTAAAATAAGACTCATTGTTTTTTTTTTTATAAAAAAAATAAATTAATTGTTAAATTTATTTTTAATATAATAATTTACATGAATTGTATTTATTAAAAAGTTAAGATATTTCATTTATGTGTGTATATATATATATATATATATAAGTAACCGAATTGAGTCCAACCGACTCAAATTGGACCAAATTAGACAACTCTTAATTGGATTGAATTATAACCGAACTAAATTAAAATTAAAACATTAATCGAACTAAAACTTATAATCATATCAAATTCAAAATTAACAATTTAAATTAAACTATAACTAAATCGCCAACCTACGGTTGGATTACAATTCTCCTTAATTTAAGAATTGGAACCAACAATTTGAAATCAAATTGAACTGAATCGAAGTCATGCTTATTCATTTGGGGTTAAAGGAAGAGTGACCGATGAGGCCCCCAGCTCATTTCCTGCCAAAAACTCCGTGATACTTCAAAACAGTAAAATTTGGTATTGGTTCATTGTGCTATGAATTCCTCAGAAGGGTTATCTTCCTTCGACATTTGGATTAAATAGACAAAAGACAAGTAGTTGTATCCCTACTGATAGTGTGAGCAACACAATAGGAGTTTTTTTTTTTTTTCCTTCCATCTTATAAAGTTTTCTTCTCACCCCATTTAATGGATCTCACATTCGAACCCGAAATCTATAATTTGAAAATTTACGTTGTTAATCACCTAAACTTTCAATTTGAGCGTAAATTTGCATTATTCCTGTTTTCACACGTATTTACTACGTTTCATACATAGACTTGTATGAAATTTCACGTCATTATTTAAACCCTGAACAGGATATCAAAAAATAAAAATAAGAAATTCAATCATTGCTAGATTGATCCATACAGTTGGATAAAAAAAAAAAAAAAATTAAAACCATCCTGGATGAAAATGAGGCAATTTTATATAATGCCCTTAACCTACTGACAAACGGTCAATTTCTAACCGTAGTAAAAGGCACCGAAGAATTAGAACCCATCAGAGCAGAGGCTTGCATAAGCCACAAGCCATAACAGAGCCAAACAGCCAAGAACATTTATAATTACAATGTTTATTTTATTTTATTTCCCCGTAGCAATCTTCACCAAATTTTTTTGACTTTTAGCTTCAATAATTGGACGGCAAACGACATTAATTTTGCACATCTCATTCAAAGATCATTTTCTAAATGTAGTGGTGTCTTGGCGTTGATGCCTAGATTTTTTATTTTTTATTTTTTTAATCTCCCGTAACAAACCTATTGACTTATTCTAGTCAGAGACGACCTGATTCACTTGATCAATGTTCTTACGTAACCACATGTCTCCACAATTTTTGTGTTGGTTGAATTTCCCTGGAAATTTGGTTTCTTGGAGGTCATTCCTTTTCTAATATGAAAGGATCAGAGTTTGATAAAATTAGCATCATCACATCAGCAATTAATATGACATCACTGAAGCTTTTGTGGGTGCAATTTCGCTTCCAAAGATTTGCAAATGTTGAACCATATCCTTTAGGATTATATATATATATATATATATATATATAATCCACGGGACTCCTTAAAAGAGTTTGTAAATGTTTTATAGATGCGATGCGGGTGAGTTGACATGTGCGGGATTATATTTGGATTCATTCATTGCAATAGGATGACTATTTTTCCCACTCTTTTGTTAATTAACGATGGAAACTACATAATCATATAACGTGGTGCCCCGGCATATATGTTCTGTATCAAATTTTCTGCATGCATAGATATCTAATTTGAAGCCATCCCTTTTAGAGGCGATTCGAACACTAAGCTTTTCCTTTTTCTTCACCTTTACAATCAGAAAATCAATAAAGCAACTTATTTTAGAGACAGGTCTTAGCCACGCTCGTAGTTTTAAAATTTAGACTGGTCTGACGGTTGGGTTAGTGAATTAGTGATATAAAATTTAAATTAGTTTAATTTTTTTTAATTTAATCGAATAAGAAAGGAAACGTTAAAAAAAAATAAATAAATAAAATTGTTTGACCCAGTTGATCTGTTTAATTGTATTAGTAAATCAGTGAAATTTTTACAAAAAATTTCTGACTGTTGGGTTAGAGGTCTGACGGGCGACCTATATAGAACCTGAACATGTGGGCAGCGACCCATGCAAACCGACATGTCGGTCATCAAAGGCTTGGCCCCTAATTATTAATTCGCAAGTGAACAGGTTGGCTTGGCTAGCACATGTGACCCTGGTTCACGATCATTTATAAATATGGTAATCAGCCGCTGGATGATTATTTTTAATCCTCAAAGCTTATCCATTGGGTTCGTGATTAATTAATTATGGATGATGTTGTAATCCTTTCTTTTCTAATTATGATGTGGGCAAAAAGCATTTTGTAGCCAATGCTTGCATGCCAAACCATAACCAATTCACATTCTGATTCTCCTTGATTCTGTAAATATTTTACCTTTGGCTGAATCCAATGTATAAACTATTTTTATAATTAATAAACAATGCACCTATCCTAATCTATATCGTGTGTGTAGTGGTTTCTTTGATACAAAGCGTGCTCATATGCCTGCATAATCATTTGGCACCATTTGTACATGCCAACTCATTTACAGCCACACCCCCCCCCTCCCCAATAGCAATGCAAGGGATTACCTTAAAACATGAAAAGCACAATTTAATTTAGGTAGCTTTTTTTAAATCGTTGTATTTCTCTTCTTTTAATTTATATAATAGCTCTCCCTCTCCCATGGCAATTACCCTAAGAAAAAGGGGACTGTTTAAATTTCATGGTCACCATGTGCAGACAAGCGCTAACTCAGAAAATTAGTTCTCCATTGCTTTTTGGACGTTACAGTTGGCTTAGTTTTATTCTGTAAATATACAGTTGGTTGCAACTATTTGAATTCAAGCAACTACCCGACATTTAAATCAAGAAAAGGAAACTGGGAGGCCAGCAAAGCTATTTAAATCAGAATAAGGAGTAAATAAATAAATCATTCGTAAATTTAATATTATATTTTAACTCAAAAATTTTAAAATTTTAATTTTTTTTTATTTTTTTATTATGAAATTATTTAACTACATAATTTATATATTTACATTTAAATTTTAAATAGATTTCGGTCTGGGCCTACTACTCTTGGGATGATTTCAAAACAAGGCTCCGTCGCATTGCACCTGAAACGCACTGCACCTGGAATGAAGACAAGACGGTTCAATGCTTTGTATGAATGACGTTAAAAAAAAAAAAAAAAAACTCAGCAACGTTCCTGACATCTTGTATGTGTTTTTGCATTTTTTAACTATAGCTTTTCATGTGAGCTTTTTTGGATGCTAGCCAAGATTCCAAAAAAATCAATTGTGGTACTGCTAAAATAAAATAAAAGGGCAGGACATCATCACCTGTTTGTATCAGTTGGTCTTCTGGTGTCAAACATTACCTTGAACACGCGCACAAATAATGGTTATAAAATGTTGAGATTAGGGTTATGACACCCCCTAGACTGCTTAAAAAAAAAATACAAAAAACGAAAATGTATTTGCAGTTTTGTCACCTATGAGTCAGATTAAAAATAAAAAATAAAACATCTGTATTTTGATTTGTAAGAATTACAAGAACTAAAATTAATGAGAATGGGAATAACTCATTATTGATCTGGAAATCAAAGAGACTTACATATTTATTTCCTCTCCAAGTGAGACGGAGATTTGTAAGTACAAGCAGTGGCCGGCAGGGGGAGCCAACGATTTTGGCCAGCAGCCTGGGGTCGAGGAAAAGAATACTTGTCCATTAGTATTTGATTCTACTAATTATAATTATAAGTGGGGAAAGAAGAGGACTCCCATTTGGTAGTGATGAAATTCAAGTGAAAAATCGAATGGAATCTGCTTACCATATTTGATTAATGCCCTTCCAAATGGATGAAGCCGTCCATTGTATCATGAACATTATTATGCTCTAATACGGCACACGCAAGAGAGCAACGCATCTGAAGGACAAAAATGCCCATCCACACTAATGGTCATTGGGCGGAAGGAAACGTCAAACTCCCAAGCCCGAAGGGTGTCAATCCACCGACCACCGACCTGGCCTCTTGCCTCCTCGACGACAAATATGTGTACAAGATGCCAAAAATAAAAATAATATATATGTATGTATTAAAAAAAAAAAAATCAAAGTTCCAACCCCCAACAATCATAAAATATCTCGTTATTATTTGCATAAACCTTAGGCAAGCGGGTTCTTTTTGGAACGAATTAATTTTTTTAACTCCAATTAAATTGAAAATTAAAAATTAATTATAAGTGAAATATGTAATTAAAAATCAAATTTTATCTCTAAACTTTATAATTTATGATTACCGAATTATATTTTTTTTTTTACGAATTAAGTCTAATAATAAAATAATATTATGAAAAAAAAAATTAAAATCATTTAAAAGTATGAAAAAAAAAATTAACTAATCAGATCTAATATTATTTACGGGCACGCAGGAATCCCATCAGTATCATTTTCTGAAACACAAATTCGAAGAGACCAATATTAATGGCACCTCCTACCTTGTCGCCCCGTGCCAAATTGACAATGCTTTGCTTCTCAAATCTTTGCATTCCACTCCACTTGCCCACAAGCGACACACCACCCTTCGCCAATTCATCAACTATTTTTTTATTTCATAACGATATATACAAGGATAAAGCCAATATTCTATTAAAACCAACAATATAGATTTCAAATTTGCTTTTGAAAAACGAGATGGAGAAAAGAAAAGGATAAAAGGAAATTAGGAAGCAAATACATTACAAAGAGACCCGATGCAAAAGAGGTAAGCATATTTGTATTGCCTTCTATTAATCGCATAAATTCACATATATAAGGCAAGTTGCACAACCCAACCTTTTTTTTTCTTTTCTTTATTAGAAACGAATACACAGAGGTTGTGTTGTGTCGGTGAATCTGGATTGTCTTTTTTTTTTTTTTTTTTAATCATCAGAGTCATTTTAGTTTTTTTTTTTTAGGGGAAAAAGATTAGAAAAATAGAAACAACAAAAAGCATTGTCGACGTGTCAACTAGACAAGATGACACCCCCCCCCCCTATTTCCCACGGCAAAGGAAGTCCCCTCTAAATTATCACCCCGATGCTATAATACTCCATTCGCATCTTCTAAGAAAGCCTTTTCTCTTCGGATCAAGACTTAAAAATAAAGATTGAATCTCTCGATACCCTTTGGAGAAAAGAGCAAAGGGGATTTTGCAGATTTTGGTGGGGTTTTGAATTTTTATTTTTCCCTCTATTTTTATTTTTTTGGCTGTGGATATGGAGAAGGAGGTGGCCGCCGCGAGGAAGCGAGGAGGAGGAGAGAGGCAGAGGCCGTACAAGGGCATAAGGATGAGGAAGTGGGGCAAGTGGGTGGCTGAGATACGGGAGCCAAATAAGCGTTCGAGGATTTGGCTTGGCTCCTACTCGTCTCCGGTGGCGGCTGCTCGAGCCTATGACACGGCGGTTTTCTATCTCAGAGGTCCCTCCGCGAGGCTGAATTTCCCGGAATTCTTGTCCGGAGAGAGTATCGGCGGCGGAGGATGCGAGGAAATGACGGCAGCTTTGATAAGGAAGAAAGCGACGGAGGTCGGAACCAGAGTCGACGCTCTCGAGACCACCTTGAATCATCGACGCCCTCACCACCACCGAGGTAGTAATAACATTAGCAGCAATGAATCGGCAGTTGATAGTTCGGAGTTAAAGTCGTTCTTGGAGCGGGTTGACTTGAACAAGGTGCCCGACCCGGAGGATTCGGATGTAGAGTGGGAGAGAAATCAAGAGGAATATTAAAAAGTCTTTTTTCCTTGTTATTACAAAAGATGAAAAAGAAGAAGGAAAAAAAAAAAGAAAAAAGTCTTTAATGTTCCCTGGCGGCTGGCGGATGATGGTTGCTAGCATGCGCCAAGGAGGTGCTTTATGGCTGATGAAAAGATGGGGCCTTAATTGCTATGTTGATTACTTATTAATGATCAGTAATTAGCAGTAATTTTCTCTCTACTTTAGTTTAGGTCTTCGTTTTCATCTTTGTCTTTTTTTTTCCCTCTCTTCTTCAAGTTTTTTTTTTTAACCTTGTTTTTCTTAGTTTGATAATTTAATTTTTGCCTTGTAAGATGGGTAATTGTATATCAGTGGGTCTCGGTCATGACTTATGGGTTATCAATGTTTAATGCTTCAAACTTCAAATTTTTATGAATTTTCAGTTTTTTTTCCTTTTTTTATTGACTTCTTTCGTTTTTCTTTGATTGCTTTTTTCTTGCAAGTTGTTTTACATGAAACTGTGAATGCAACCACTTTGCCAGAGGACTTTCCGACTTGGCAGTCCTTTCTTTAGCCGCTTGTTCTAGTTTCATTTTTTTAAAAACCTTTTTGGCCTCTCTTTCTGGCTGTCTGTCCATCATTCTTCTTCTAGTTGCCCAATTGCAGTTCACTTTTTGCAGAGGGAGAAAGAGGATTTTTGAAGTGGTGACGAGGGGAACAGGCAGTGGCCTACATCCCAACAGATGGGGCAGATAGCCATGCTAACTGCTCAGGTTATAACTACTAAAGTGATAAGATTTTGAGTTGGGTCTTTTTTTTTTTTCTGCTTCTCCACTGACCACTGCTGCATGTTAGTTGCATCCTTGTGGGCATTCAAGGGGAGAGCATGCGACAGAGAGAGTTTGGTGTCTTGGAAGTGCATGATGATTATGACAATGGCGGGGCCAACATGGATTGGTTCATTAGTCATTACCTAAGTTAGTGAGTTTTTTTTTTTTCCCATAGAAAGCCAGAAAAGTCAAAACCGTCGTCCTTAATCTAACCAGGAAAAGGGAGAGGACAAAAAAAAAATGTATCCTTAATTTAACGGGGGCCCGGGCTCAGCCACTTCACTATGCCCTAAGTTCATTGCGATTTTCTTGCTCAAAAGTCTTCACTTTTATTGCTCTACAAGACCGAAGTTAGTTTACAGCTTGTATCCCACTTTTAAACGGTGGAGGACAAATATTTACCCATAACTAGCGGACTAATAATGTTCCTTACATCAAGCAAATCTTGTTATCTCGGAAGTAACACGTCAGTGTTACAAACATGCCTCCATGCTGTCTAGGATCCTAAAAAAATTTAAAGAAAGCTGACACAAAATTAAAAAGAGCCGAAGAATCCCGAGTCGGCCATGTAATGGTCGGTGGCCAAGAAATTTGGGTTAGCAAAAATAGCTGCATCGTGTACAGAATCCAACCCTCTCTAGTTCCAGCGGCCCCTTCACCTGTTCAGTTCAACAAACTTGTGTTAAATTAGTAATTGCCAATAAAGCAGCCACTCATCGCCACATTCAAATCGATCAACAACCTTCTTTAATGGCAATTTCAATTTGCTAGGCCACATTGCTTTACTCAATCCTTCAATGTCATATTTCGCTCTGCGAACCTACTGAATCTATTAAAAACTTGATAGCCTTCTGCCCGACAAGAAATGAAGATACAAAAGGCACACCTATGGAATAGTTGATTTATTAGGCTTTCCTGTCTCTCTCTCTCTCTCCTCTTAGCCGCAGATAAAAAGGGGGAAGGGTCTCTGGTGGTGCAACTTGACCGATCCTATTAATGGGGGTATCTAATGAAATAAATACTGCACTAGGATCGGTAGAGATATTAAGTTACACTAACATATGCCAAAACTGTACGAATGATACAGCTAAGCTTCCAGCTCCCCATTGATCAACCCGAAGCGCCTAGCAAGAGTAGCACAACTCCACTTCCCACACTGGCCACTCCAATTTGTTGAGAGATACTCCGATACTATGCATTTGCTTCAGTGGCCCGTTTTATTAGAAGAGCCGCTCTTACAACATTTCCTCTTGTGATTATTCCAACCTTTAAGGACAGGAACAGTGAATTCTTAAAACCACCATAAGATCAACCGCACAAAGATAAAATTGATGAACAAGATGGGCCATCTCTTACCAGCTTGCCCTCAGCATCTACAACTGGAAGTCGACGATATTTTGTCTCAAGCAGCAATCTGATGCCAGATAAACAAATTCAGAAGTTAGCTTTCAAGCTGCAGTTTTTCAAATGAAGTGGAGATCAAAGAGAGCAATTAAGGGGAAATTGACTTGGGAAGAACATCAGTTACAAACCTTGCAGCATCCTCAAGATTTGTGTTTTCACGAACCACAATTGGGGCTGGTGTCATCAAATCACCAACAACCTTCCCGTTGGTCTTACTGAGCAACTTTTGTACCTCATTGAAAGTCTGCAGTCACCAGATTATCATTTGGCATCAGAGCATTTAAGAGAAATTGTATTAAGTCACTTGCAACTGCAAACACCATGCAACCACAGTTATGCTAAATCTCTGACATGGGGGCATCAAGAGGGTGTTGATATTCTACAAATGAATGATAGTATAGAGTTCAGACAGAGAGAATCCTGTTACAAAGATATTCTATAGATGAAATAGGAATCCAAAAGTTTGAAGTTTTTATATGAAAATAATAGAGAAATGTTTCCATGTAATGAGGCATTTGGTGTTCAACGATGAAGAGCTATAAATCTTAATTGGTGGCCACTGGATTGAAGCATTGAGTGCCTAACAACTATGAGAAGGATAGAGTAGGGAAGGAAACTTGCAGTGATCAAGCTATTGGGCAATGAATATCAAGTGGAGAAAATTTTGTCACGATGCTCTAATGTTCTAAAATCAAGCCAATTTATGCAGCATTAAGGATAAGTCATCTGACAGAAATCAAAAGAAACTAAAAGTGCAAAGGAAAGGCCAGCATGGATTCATTCTTGGTAGAAAATGGCATTAAACAGAAATAAAGAAGCATGCAGCCAAACCCCAGTGAAACAAAGAGTTGATTTGAGACAATGCTTCATTAGCTAAGGTCGGACCAATAGTAAGAAGATAGGAGCCAGAGAAGAAATAATGGATAGCTAAGGTCAAACAGTTACTGTTATGTTAGCCTGCCCAAAGAATTATTTTTCTTGAAGACTATAGATAATTATGTCTGAAGACATTCTTCAGTACACTGCAGCCAATGGCAGAAGTTTGAGTCTATTTAGATAATAAAGTCTACCAAGTAAATGAAATTCCCCAAAAAAGCCCCTAAACCAATCATACATCCTTTACCATTGTGTCATGTGTTTTAGGTCTGTGAAATCTTTGACTTGTAACTTTCCAGAAACCCTAACCTATTTAAACATGTTGACCTATTTAAAGCATCAGAATTCCATCCTAATCTCTGTTGAGCTATTCAGAAACACAGAAGTCTAGCGACATCAAAACTCTCTCTCTGTGAATATCGGAAGAGATGGACAAAAAGGCACAATGACAGAAAGACAGTGAAGCAGAATGAACAGTGACAAAGGAACCAAATGAATGTACACACACATATATTCATTTGTTTCAGGAAACGCAGCTTGTGTTTCAACAGAGTAGTTACACACTTTCCAAGTGCTATCAACTTCAGGGAAAATGCTGCTTTCAGCTCTTCCACTGCCTAGTTGAAATATCAAGAGAAAGTTGTGTGAGAAATCTGGTGTAATGATAATATTTTCATCATTGTAGAGCTGAAAGATTTCCTTTGGCTTAATGATTTATGGCACCTGAAATAGAGTCCAATGCTAACAAGTCATAGTCTGACACAAGGCCAACCTGCAATCATCCCCATACTTTAATCAGTTTATTGATAAAAACATCTATGACATGTTGAACCAGACTGCATTTGAAAAGGAGATCATTAGATTACTCTTCTAGAAGGTCCCTAAAAATTCACATAATACATTAAAGAAATAGATAAGAAATTCTCAAAATGACATGCATTTTCATTCTGAGAACTTGTAAATTTCTCCATTACACAAAGCTGTTTAAATATTTGTAAAGAATCTCATACTGCAGTTGGTTTGTGCAGCGATTCTTCACAAATTTCTATAGGAGAACAAGATTTCAAGGTGAGTAACAATGCAAAGCCAGTTGGTTGCTGAAAATTAAAACAAAGGAATTGATAAAAAATGCCTGCAAGTGACCTCCAAATAATACTGATATAGAGCTTGCCTTCACAAATGAGAGAAAAGATAATAAAAACATTGAATCCCAGCAATAGTTAACTACAATAATGACGATGAAAAAGCCTTAATTCCAAATTTAATTGGGATCAGTTACATGAATTTTTTCTTGTCACTATGTTCTATTATGCACTAAATTAGGTGTATGACCTACTTGTTCTAAATCCTTCATAACATATGCTCATGTACATGCATAAATACCAAATTCATAATCAGACTAACTCAAGAAAGAAAGGACACAGGGATCTTACCAATTTCCAATCATCATCAATCACAGGAAAACCAGTGATTCTGTGTTCCACCAGAGTTTCCAGTGCTGTCGGAACAAAGAACAATGTTGTTGTGTTACATGTTACTTGGTTTGTCACAGTCAAATGCATTACATAAATACGACAAGTACCTTCGTCCACAGTTGTGGTTGGTTTCACAACCCGCAAATTGTCTTTCTTAGTCATAAAATCACCAACAGTATATACTCCACCTTTTGGCTGCACGTTGGCAGTAACAGAATGGGCAAAAAAAAAATCATGAGTAGGAAATGCAAGAACAAAAGGCGTGCCACTTAAAGAAACAAAAAATTCAAATTTAACATTGTGGATACACACTTAATGAGATACAGTAAACTCACTTCGAAGGCAAGCTTAATCCTCTACATGCAATATGGATCAAATTTAAAAGCGAATTCAATAAGAAACCGAGATTAAGTTATGGATTTCGCGTAGACATTGGAAACTCTCTCTACTACGAAAAACTAGTATTCCAGAATAAGCCTTAAAATCTACTGAGCTGATTGAGATATCCAAGCACTAAACCAAAAGGAATCTTCGGAAACTTAGTACGGGGTGAGAGAGAACGAACCGGTACAGAATTGGCCATCAAAGTGCCACAGGCGGCGATAGCAGGGGACAACCTAAGGAGCGATGGCGGCGAGGGAGAAATTGCGGCTTGAGAGAGAGGAATCCTGGCGTCGCAGGAGAAAACAAGGCGGGGGAGCCGGTGAGCGAGGGAAGCGGCAGCTGCGGAGTTAGTTGGGCGCAGGCGCGTGAGGGAGAGAGAGTAATGGCGGAGAATCGAGTCCATGCTCCCGTCGTTTAGTTGTTTCGGATAATGGACGCCGGCGGTGATGGGAAATGGAAGAGGTCCGGGTCAAGCGGCGGACGGAGTGGAAATGATGGATGTGATTTACTAAGGTGTGTGGCCGGCACCGGACCTCCGTTATGGACACCCTCGCTCGCCCGTGAAAATTGGTTGGGAAAGTTGCCCAACTCTTGTTTCTCTTTAACCGTTACTTTTTTTTTTTTAAAAAAATTAATATATATATAGTCCATAGGAAGTCAAAATAGATTTCAATTTTCACCAACGAAAATCCCACCAAAAAAAAAAAAGAAATGAAGAGAAAGAAAGAAAAAGAGTCACTGCAAGGACTCCAGGAGATATATTATATTCATCATCTCAGAAAGAGATATATGATAATATTACCCATTACGCTTCGGTTGTCACCAGTCACGAGTTCGTTTAATAGAAAAATTAGATGAATTCTTAATTTTAATTATTGGATTTAAATCCTAATCTATAAAAAAAAAAAGAGGAAAAAAAAAAGCAGAGTTAAGAATGTGGTTGGATATGTCATGTCTATATTATAGAGCCGGCCGATTGTGGTTGGGACGAAGTACTTTTTGGGTAAACCCAAGCCTAATGGGCCAAGGTTGTAACATGAACTGAGATCGTTGAACACATTGGGTCATTCCCCCCACTGCAGTCTTATTCAGCCCACATGTATACGACTTCTCTGATAATAACTCGCGGTTTTGATCAAATAAGAATAATAAAATCACGGTTGCGAGTATATTTCATGATCCGGGGGACCACAGAATAAAAAAATTGATCAAACGGCTAAGACTGCAAGTTCAAATTTCGGACGTGAGGTCCATAATAGTATATCATGTCGGGCACATATGTCTTCAATTAAGCTTGCAAGCGTTGTCCTTGTGATGAAGCTCAAAAAGAGATTTGCTTTGCTGATGTCTAACTACCTCTTTTTTCTTTTTCTTTTTTTTTTTTAATTTGTTTTATATGTGTGTGTCTGTGTGTGCGCGTGTTTAACTTACTTTCACGTGCGTTCTGGAACATAATATGTACAAAAAGTTGAAATAGCAAAGGCTTACAACGCAAGTAAAACATGAGATTTGTACTGGGGGCCATTTTTGGGAGGTACAAAGGTCTGGTGACACAGGTAAGGCAGCCTTTGGTCTCTTTGTAAAATCAAACCATTGTGTCCAGCGTCAGGGATCAGTCCCTGCCTGAACCAACCTATTGATGGTGATATGCCATCTTTTCATCTTTTCATTGTAAGTTAATCAATTATCTTGTTGAATCAATTGTTAGTCCTTCAATCAAATCAAGCCCTGCAGCCACTCAATGGTCATAGTGACGAGGATTTTCGCTTGCTTCATCATGCAAGGCAAGACGGCAGGAACCGCCCCCTGGTGGTTCGTGATGAGGAAAGCGGAAGCAAAAGATGGTGTCTAGCATGACAAGCCATTTTTAGGCACACCTTTCGCGAACTTTGCTTTACCTTAAAAAGACAAAAGAGTATCAAATACTTGCATGATTTGTTAGAACAGTCTTTCTTCAACCTTTCCGTTCTTTCCCCAAATTTGTAAAACATCATTATTTGCTTGATAATATAAATAGTACAGTGGCAGAAAGAAGCACCCGTAATGGTAAGTTAGACTATTGCGGTTTGCAATCCTACCTGAGTTATATGGTCCAGCTTGACATAGTCTGCCTGGGTTATTGGCTTTAGGATTTTCCAATGGGCCAGAACCCAGTTTGGCAGCCTGTTAAATTTGTTTGTTCCTCTTGAGTTTTTATTTTATTTTATTTTATTTTGGAAAATATAACATTTATATTTATAGGAGGTCGTGATGCAGTGCATAAGATAGAAAGTATTTAAAATCTTACATATGTCTCAAATACTAAAATGAATGTAATTTCCATTTTATGTAAAGTGAAATCACCCTAAAAATCGTGATACTTACACTACAACCGGTTATAGTTTTTATTTTCATGAAAATTCTGGATGACACATTTTTTTTTCAGAAAATAATTTTCCTCGACTTGGGCTGTTGGAGTTCTTTCAATGGAGATTTTCTGAAAATTAATCTACGTTGTCACATCACACAGATAATAAAAATTCAATTTTATATTTTTAAACTAATTATGGTGGGCCTTATCAAATATTTTGAGGACTTGTCAAATAAGTTGTAATTATACTGCATTTTTATTTTTTTATTTTTTACTATATAATAATAATTATTAATAAAAAATATCACAACTTTTTATATAAAATTATGATAATATAAATATATGTTGGTGTTTATAAGCTAGATTCAACTTCAAGAACATTGCATATATTTATGTTGTGTATTGAGAATCCAAAAAAAAAAAAACAAAAGAAAAAAGAAAAAAAGAAAAGCACGATGCAAGTTTATTTGGAGATATTTATGTTCTGAATTGAGAATCTTTGGTAGATATTCGTCACACCCTGCCCACGTGCCTAGTGCGGAGAATGCAATTGGCAAATTGCAGTTTTATAATGACTGTGCTGTGGCATGGTATTTTTTCTCTGAAAAGCTCTGTTCACTTTTGACTACCCAGAGGGTCGGTGGTGCTTCCTTTTGGAATGCGATATGAAAGACGGAAGGAGAACAGAAAATGGAGGAAGCCAAATGTGTAACACAGGGAATACATTGTGGGAAATAATTCTGCAAATTGCATGGCTGCTTGCTTCTATGTATATCTTTTTATCCTACTTGATAGAAAGAGAAGGGAGGAAGTCTACATGCCATGCATTGTTTAGTTGCGTGACTGGACTGAATGCATTGCGTTACCTGTAATTATTTCCCGTTTAGTAAGAACCAATCGCTGTCGTTTAAGGGAAAATATTCCAATACAAGGCATTGAGTGGATCCTAGGGGTGTACCAACCAAAAAAACAAAAAAAAAAAAACTTATATTTTTATGATTAGATTTTAAAATTTTTATTTGAATTATATAATTTTAAAATTTATCATAAATTTATCTAATTTTGAATAAAATTATTAAATGTTGGTCATTTTAGTTTGCTTAATATATAATCTCTAATAGTTTGATTTTTTTGACTAAAAAATAAATTAGAATAAAATTAAATTATATAAAATTTAAATAAAAATTTAAAATTATGAATAAATTATAAAAATTGAAGGTTGCATTTTTTTTAATATCCCATGGATCAAATAATTCTAATTTCTTTGTGAAACATGTTCCACGAAGACCGATGCTCGGAGTAAGGTAGCACCTTATATTCTATCACGTGCCCTTACAGTAATCTAGAATAGAGGGCGAGTTGGCTTTTAATTACATTACTTTCTTTTATTCAGTATAAATACTCCAATGGGTTACTCCAACAAAATAATAATAATAACAACAACAACAAAAATAACTCAATGGGTCATCAAACCCGAGAAACGCTCACTTTAATGAGGTGTTTTGATTTAAAATGGGGTGTGAAAAATAAAATAAAATATTTTTTTTACTATTTGAATAAAATTATGTTTTTTTTATGAAATGAAAAAAAATAAAAGGAAAGAAAATTAATTTATTTTTAATTAATAATTGGTAGTTATATTATATATGATAATTTTTTATACAAATAATTACAATCAAATTAATTAACTTTTCAAAAACTCTTCTTTTTCTTCGGAAAATGAAACACTTATTTTTTTTTTTATAAATTTTGAAAACCTAAAATAAAAGAAAAAAAATAAGAAAGTCTCATTCAATGGCCTTTCTTCCTCGTGTTTTTATTTTTCACTCTTTTCTCACAAAAACAAACAAAGGCTAAGTTAATGAGGTTGTATTTGGAAGCCCTCTTTCAAATGAATATTTTATAAATAGAGGATGAGAAGAAATTTTATGACAAAAAATTATTACATAAGATAATTTCATCATGTCGTCTTGTTGATTAAGCGAAACAACTCAATCTAAACTAACTTCATCAACAAAGTAGTAAATTATAGAAGAAGTGGAGGAGTTGTGGCGGAAATGGGAGATGATGCATTGGAATTTATTTTCGGACTTTTGTCCACATGGATAAATCTCTAACCGTTTAAATTGATTGAATTGTCCCATCAAGTCTAATCACTCTTCCATTAATGGTTTGATTCCCTGGAACACCTCCGATCTTTCTTGGAGGGCCCCCACTTTTTTTTTTTTTCCCTAACATTAATCGGCCGAAAATTGGAGCTGTGCTTTCTTGGGGGCAGAGTCGTTAATATGATCTTTCTCCGGGCCCATTCTTGGCCATGGCAATGATAAACAAAGCTGTAGGAATCAAACGGTGGCTGCTTGCCTGGACAAGTTCCGAAATTATTGTTAAGGTACAAGATTAGGAATATTGGAAGGACGAATGGACCCCACATCGCATCACGTGGCTCTTGTTTAGGGATGCAACTGTGATTTCCTCGTATGAAACAAGTCTGAGTGAGCTGCAAATTACAAAGTGATTTATTACATGCACTCGAATTCAGATCCCAGTTCCAGTTAATTAATGAAAAAAAAAAAGGAAAGACAGATATAATTGTGGATTATATTATTATAATTATTGTTATCATATTTTTGATATTTATTATTAATTATAATTATATATTAAAAATACTAAAAATAATAATAATAATACAATTTATAACTTATATTGATCTTACAAAAATCTATTTATTACAAGATTTCTAAATTTTTTTTCTTTTGTCTTTAATAAATGAATTGAAAAAATAAACAAAATAATTTTATCATATATAAATTGGACCTCAATAAAACAAGCAACAATTACAAACATGTCACTTAATCAAAATTATCCTTATTCTTATTCTTATTCTTAGGGTCATTGTAGTTGAAAATGCTAGTGCATTGTACATAACATATATCTGGGATTTCTAGAACCACAGGCCTCAGCTTTTTCTGGGTTTGATACCATCATCATAAATTCTCATGGTCCCCCCTCATTTCTTTGTCCTTCGCCTTTCTTAGTTGACAAAACAAGAGAGTCATTGCTGTTACAAGAAAATACATATAAAACAAGCAACCTCTAGCTTACAATTCTGGCTTTTTTCCCATTTAGAATGGATTGGCTTCGTTGCCTTTTGTGTCTATATCTACACGCACAAATAACAACAAACTTCTGTCCCCAGAGGCTTAAAAGCCTGCCAGACTCTTGATTGATTGAAATCTTCCAATTTTCTCTTCTATAAGATGCCCGTTTAGGTATAAGGTTTTTTGAGAGATAGTTAATTAGGTTGGCAATTTTGAGAGATTGGCCGTCGGCTTATTCCTTCAAGTCTTTTTTGGGACCATGAATAAAGTTGCAAAATTGTGACCACAGTTCCTGAGTTAACGAGATATAGACTTGCTAGCAAGTCCTTCAATATGGATTACTTTCTAATATTCAACGAAGATGCTGATAAAATTGCAAGCTTATGGAAACTATTAACTTTGTACTGTGGATGTCTTTTATATGGCAAGATTCTCCTTAAATTGGCATTGAATTTAGTTCAAGGCCTGTGTACGTGGGAGTCATTGAATTGGAGCTTACTGCTTTGTGTAATGTTGCCCATTTCTTGCAAATGTAACGGTTGTCATGTTTTCCCTGGGAGGTGTCATCCAAATGTTCCATGAGGAAAGAAATGATGAGCAACTTAATTTCCATCAGGTTAAAGCATTATAGTAGTTTTTCACGTGGTTTTTCAAGGCAAAATAACCATCCATAAACTTTTGATACATAACTTTGATTTAATGCTTATATATATATATATATATATATATATATATATGTTACTCATAGAGTGTGTACTTCTAATACATTGAGTTGAAACTCAGTCTATTACGTAGCGTAAACAAAAGTATGGATATCACCCTATTTTTTTATTTTATTAAAAAACAAAAATCACCAATATCTTACACTAAAATGGTTAACACTCTGAAATACATATTGTTATTTATCAATAGTGGATATAAAATCATTACTAAAATATTAAATTAGTGTTTTGATAAATATTTCTTAATTGTAGTCGAAAATAAAGGACGAAAATCCCATTACTATATAAGTATATAGTTTTTAGTAACAAAAAATATAGTTAATAATAGCACATTTCTCTTAATGCCAAAAGCTTTTCATTAATTTTTTCTTAAATGTCGGCAGGGCGATTTAAATCATAATATGCACGCTGTTAGGTGATGCAATCATATCATAGCTAAAACTTACTTCAATTACAATCAAATCTTTTATAATCTGAAGATTCTCTAACAATATATATATATATATGAACACGCTATTATCATCAACAAATAAAATAATAGATTAAAATAAAGGGAAAAAAATCGAATATTCCAAGCAGGGCCTTGCCGAGTCAACTGTCTAGATGAGCCAAAATTTTGTAGGATGATGTCGAAGCCGTCAGATGTTTCCACTTTGTTGTGAAACCATTAATGGACTTGAGTTAGACGATAAACAAAAAATTCACGGTCATCATGTGCGTAGATTGAGATCCCCGGAGTGAAAAATATTGAGAACTGCAGGATCACCAACATTATTGATGGTTGTCCTTTTTCTACAAGTTGCAGCCAAGGGAGACCGCCAGCATAATGTATTACATGTGGTCGCCTACCAATAATCTGGTGGCCAAAAACTTTGACTATTGGGTGTTTCTCAAACTTTCTTGGACTGGTAGGCTATCTCAAAAGCCATTTAAAGCGTCTTCACAACAATTTTAAAGAAAAAGAAAAAAAAAGAAGGAAAATTTAATGTCAAATATATTTTTAGTGTCTCCTAGTGCAGACTTTGTCAATGTCCAGCTTTTTTATATAGATTTATTATCGATGTCCAGTTGGTTTTGCAATATTAAGTGAAAATTAATGAATATTATTAAATGCCGAGCAAATTTGAAAAGGTTTGAATATGTATGGTTAATTAGCATTTTTCTTGATTTAATGGGACTCAAAATGTACACTTTCTTCTTCCTTAAAAACGTCTCAATAATATTGTGTAAGTAGGCGTAGTAGTAAGATAATTTTAAAATTGTATGAATTAAACTCATAAACTCAAGTTTAAACATTTACAGGTGTATTCTATATTTTCAATGGATATTGCAATGCAGATAACTGAGATTTTCATCAAGGGAATTTCTGGTCATCCAAAAAAAAAAAAAAAAAACCTTGGGGATGAAACTTTAGACGGTATTCTTTTGAAGGGGCCCAATTATACCAGCGGTATCCCCTCTCCCAAGATTGATTGATTACTATCTTCGAGGGATTGTCAAACAACTCTTAACCCAATTGTTCAGCAATTGAGCCTATTTTCTTATTGTTATAGATCGAATTAATTAAAACTTGACATATGAGCTTGAATACTGAAGTAGCAAATAAACTGTGCGATCTAACGTCTATAATTGGCTTAGATTACCACAAGATGATAGACCCAGCTTACACATTATTTACTACAAGCACATATAATATTGCTTTTACTTATAGAATCCCTCGGCAAATAGATACACGTATTTGAGAATGCACATTAGCATTATTAACATTGGGGTACACACATCCTCTTGGAAAGTTGAAGATGTCTAGATGTGTGTGCTCGTGCCCCCCTCCATTTTCTCATGCGTGAACTGTTTTGGAAATATAGCTTTTGGGGACAAAATTTACACTTGTGAATACCAGTTAGGTACATACTTGCACACTATACAATTCTCAAATCTTAAAAAGAATTTTTTTTTTGAATTATATAAGTGATAGTACTTTTTTTAAAAAAATAATGAATCCGTCAGAATTTTCTCTAATTGTGGTGAGGAAATGATGATTTTTTTATGTGCTTAGCTTTTGGTCTACAATTGTCAAACTTTCAAATTTAAAAGGAACAAATTATTGAATGTTATATATATATATATATATTATAAATAAATTAAAAACTTAAAAAGAATATATTTATTAAATTTTATGAGTGCCCTTGATACTATTGTAAAAATTTCTTTTATAATTGTTAATTATATTTTAAGTATGGTTGCAAGATAAGGGATATTCAAGTGGTAGGAGTCTCAATTATTTATGCATTCTATCATTCTTAATTCATGATTTTTATTATTATTATTATTATTTAATTTATTTTCATTATAATTAAGATTCATTTCTAAGAAATTCATACACTTGTTTAAAATAGTTGAATACTTGTAAATTTAGCTATTAAAAGTACTCCATCCGTGTACCCTGCACTTCTTCTCGTGGGATTGTGGAATACAACTTATACTTTTATATATTTTTTTGGGAAAAAAACAATAATTTAGCATTAAGATAATAATTCTCCTATTTGCATACCTTCTAGCTCGCCCTTCCCCCCACTTGAAGCCACGATCTATACTGGAAATTAAGAGAAAGTCCATTTGTGATATTCTTTCGCTTCAAATATTGTAATGTGTAATTTAGTTTACGATTATGATCAAAGTATGACTTTTCATGCAACACCAAATGCCGTTAAATTTTTTATTAAAAAAAGCATGAAATGTTAATTTTAAGAATTGAGACTTAGCCCTACAGTTAAAATTAAGAGATGCGACCAAAAGGTTTAAGGTTTAAGTATCCTGCATTAACCATTACAAATTTGGTTAGTTAATGTTCATTGCAAGGTGAAAATATAAGCCAAAGAAAAACTTGAAATCGAATAATTGCAAATAGTGTCCAACCACATGAAATGTGTTGACCATGAGGAGTAGACCAAGAATTGGTTGGCGGGATGTCAAGAATAATAAAGAAAAATGGCCCTACAGCTAGTCTGCTACCCTCACAAATTTCAAGTGTGTGTGTGTGTGTGTGTGAGCGAGAGAGAGAGAGAGAGAGGAAGGGCCCCCCCTGTTGAAAGTAGTACCGTTTCCGAGTGAGGAAAACCACCTCCTTCGACCACTGCCTCGTCCCTGTCTCTTATACACATCTAGATGTGTATAAGAGACAGGTGTGAGCGAGAGAGAGAGAGAGAGAGGAAGGGCCCCTCCTGTTGAAAGTAGTACCGTTTCCGATTGAGGAAAACCACCTCCTTCGACCACTGCCTCGTCCCCGGCCATTAGTGGAAGGTTTGTTTTGGCTTGTCAAATGACCACACACGAAACTGTCTTAATATTTACCCATGCTTGTGAATTCTGATTAGATGGATTTGATGCAATTTGTACTCTTCGTTTCTTTTTTTTTTTTTACTGTTTTTGTTTAGGAATTTTGTTTGGTGCTTTTATGTCGTAGCCTATACTTCCCTTTTGGTAGCATATGGGGTTGGGGTTAGACCCACGCTCTGACGTGCCTCGTGTCGTTGATCATCCAATAAATGACGTGGGGTTTTCAAGTTCTGGCCTCTCTCCATCAGCTTGAATTTTTACTGTTGAAGTTCGCTTTTTGGATCACGCTCAGTGAGCGTGGATTTCATATTGACACATACCATCAAACGTTGTGAACTAAAAATAAATATAATAATTTGTTTTATGCAAGATTATAAATTTAAATTTTATTTTAAATTTTTAATAAAAATAAGTAAATTTATAAAAATATTGATTACTCTTTCTATACTTATAAAGTGTACTTTTTTTTAATAAATTATGTTATGTAATGTACAGGTATAATCTTTTTACGTAAAATTATTACTCTTATTTTTATTTTTATTTTTAAAATTTATAGGGCTAGAAGGTCTTAATAAACTGTGTTTCTAATTTTTGAGGAAAAAAAGCTATATGTTTCTAATTTAATAAAGAAGACAAGTGAATATATCATAATAAATTAGTTTTGTTTGATTGTCAAACACGATGGTTTACTAGTTTTATTTTATACCTTTTTTTGGGAGACGAGATTTCCGATGGACTATATACAGGGCAAGAAGGTCTTATTAAAGCGTGTTTTTAATTTTTGAAGGAAAAAAAAAACTATATGTTTCTAATTTAATGTAGAAGACACGTGAACATATTATATAATAAATTAGCTTTGTTTCATTGTCAAACAAGATGATTTACTAGTTTTATTTTATACATTTGTTGGGAGAAGAGATTTCAGACTAAAATAAACATTAGATAATTTTGTTCTCTACATTTATACTCCGTTACATAATTATGTAAGCATAATTTCCACTAATCAAATCGTAATGCACAAAATACACGAACGGATTGTGAATAATTAGGCTTAAGCTTAGTCTATTTTGTCTTGATCATATAGTAGTTATTTAATTGTTTTTGTTTATATTCCATTGTATGCTCTTTTAAACTTCTTTTTTTTTTTCAGAAAAAAAAAATGATTTGATATTCATGTCTTCGTGCATGATACACTCTTTTTGCCTAAGTTGAGCCTGAATACAACGCATGTCCACCTAAGTGGGGTCATAAGTGTGCGTAAGAACCGAGTGTTTCTGAAATTTGTAGATTCACATCCTTGGCTTTAAGTGAGAATTTAGTAAAGAGTCTCACGTTTTGGAGCTTGAAGTGTTAAAATATGGTATTGTAATAATTTTTCAAAAATCTCATATTACCTCAATTATGGTAACCTAAGATCGGGATGGGAGAGATGAGAATGTCTCGACTATCACCACTTGGTAAAGGTATATAAAATTTTAGGATAAATTTTTTGTTGCATATTTTTGTAGTTGGACCAAACTAAATACGAAAAGTCAACTACTTCTCCTAAGTATTATATAAACAACCAAAACAATATTGTGTAAAAAATTATAATATTATATAATTTACCTCATGCAATTAATATATTATGAATTTTATATAGTGGTTATAAATCTTATATATAGTATGTTGGTTTTGCTCGAAATGTCCCCACACCGTCGCTGTCTGCATGGCTGGCATAGTAGTAGTCCATTGAGTAGAGATACGGACATAGATTGGAACTCGATGGAGCAAAATTTACGATCACAAGGATAAACCCAAAAAAACAAAAACAAAAGAAACGTGGAACAACGCGCGGAAGTGAGAGATTGGAATGGAAAGTGAAAAAAAAAAAAAAAAAAGGTGCCATAAATACGAGGTACAGCTAAACGAAGCCCATTGGCCTTTGGGAGAACTAAAGAGGCAAAGTGTGGGCCATCCCTCCCGTACTCTTGGATTGGACTTTTCTGAAAAAATTTTCCTTTTCCTTAACATTATTCCCTTTTCCTTTTATTGACTCCCAAACACACCCTCACCCGTCCCCCCGCACACTCTCGCTCTTCCTTTACCTTTTGTCGTCGTTCCAATTACAAATTTCTTTATTCCAGAAACACCCTTCTACATGATTTGATTTACTCATCCCACCCTTTTACCCTTATTACCTTCCCATGTTCATTATATGGTAAAAACCAGGTAAAACATAAAAGATAGAAAGAGATACGCTCACCCCCTTTTGCATACACACATCATTGGAGCCTATCTAAGAGAGAGAGAGAGAGAGACCGAGACAGAGATGGAGGGTGATTTGTGGTGACGGTGAGTGTGTGAATGATGATAATTAATAGCTAGTAAAGGTAATTGAGTGATTGGCCATCTTTCGAGTCTTGGCGCTGTCTATTTCCATTAGTGGGTAATGTAGAGAGAGAGCAAGAGCAAAAGAGAGACAATATAGACACAAGAAGGGGATGCTTTTTCGATTTGGTTAACGTGGGGAAAGTTGAATGAAGAAAGAGACGGTTCTTTGTTTCGTTCGTTCTTTCTCATTTTTCCCATCTTATGTTCTTTTTTGTTTTTTGTTTTTTTTTTTCTTGTACCCACCGAGAAGAAATACATGATAGAGGATCGTACACATAAAAAAATAAAAAAATAGTAAAAGTTTCTGTTCAGCTCATGAATAATATGTGAAAGGGTGTGAGAGAACCCCCAAGATCGAATTTACCATCGCCGCCGACGCATTTGACAAAAGGCAAAGACTATTTAATTTAAGCTTAACAAATGATAAAGAGTCACAAATACATATCAATCATAATTTTTTTATATATTTTTTTTGAAAAATAATTAATTAAAATTATAAAAATTTTATTTTATTTATTTATATCATTCTAATTTATACTCCCAACAAAAAATGGGCCTCTCTCTCTCCAAAAAAAAAAAAAAGGAGAGAGAGGTATATGCATCATACGGATGGGACAGAAAAAAAAGGAAAAAAGAACAAGAAGATAATTAATGAAGAGGGCAACAAGCTAAGCTGCTTGGGATAGAGGGGTATTAAGGAGTGGGGAGGATGCTGAAACTTTCCTTGGCTTACTGTATTGGGCAGTTGGGGACATGAGACCTTGAAACATCTTCCTCTACAACCTTCTCTATCTCTCTCTCTCTCCCAGAGTCGTAGGTTTTCTCATTTGAATGCACAAGCCTATTCCGTGTCTCTTATATACACACATACATGTTAGTGATCATGATAAAACTATATTCTGCAACGAGACTAAGGAAGGAAAGATTTTTTCAGTTGTCATATAGCCACCTTCCTCAGTTCTGGTCTTTTTATGCTAATATTTATCAGAATTCTTTATATAACTAGTGTAAATTTTGTTTAGCTCAAAAGTTTTTGTTGGTCTACGCATACGCCATTGGATCGAGGAGAAAAACAATGTGGAACTTAAATGACTCGCCTGATCAGAGAGGAGATGATGAATCCGAGGGATGTTCCTCGCCGAAGACCTCCGTAGACGGCGAGGACGAGAAGGGTAAACGAATCGGATTCTTTTCTAATTCGAGCTCGTCTGCTGTGGTAATAGAGGATGGATCAGAAAACGAAGAAGATGATAGAGTGGAGAGAGGGAGAGTAATCAAGAGGCTTAGCAGTAAGATATTCGGGTTCTCGGTGCCCTGCCATGAGGACTCCATGGAGAGCGATAGGCCTGTGACCCACCAGTTCTTTCCGGTGGAGGACCAGGAAATAGGGGTCTCGCCGGGGAGTTGGGATGGCGCCGGCGGGGCTCGATTTCCTCGGGCTCACTGGGTTGGAGTCAAGTTTTGCCAATCAGAATCGCTTGCTTCCCAAAAGTCCAGCGAGGCCTCGCAGCCGCTGAAAAAGAGCCGGCGGGGTCCTCGGTCGAGAAGCTCGCAGTATCGTGGAGTCACCTACTATCGGAGGACTGGCCGATGGGAGTCCCATATATGGTTGGTTGTATTTTTTTGATTATTTACCTTTAAAATATCAGTCATCTGCTTCCAAAATTGTTTCCAAGAGCTGTTTTGTTTGAAGCTTAGTTTTTGCCAATCAGAAATGATGGGTTTATGTTCCTTTTTTCTTTTGTTCGATCTTGTTTGCAGGGACTGTGGGAAGCAGGTATATCTAGGTATGGGTCTGTATTTGATCTTCATTTACTCATGTTGCGGAAAAAATGGTTTCTTTGTCACCGATTTTTCATACATTTCTGTTGTGAGTGAGACTGATTTTTTCTTCTTTTTATTGGATGTTTCTGTAGGTGGATTTGACACAGCACTTGCTGCTGCTCGGTAAACTAATGTCTTTGCAAGATTTGTCTTTTCCTCATCTGGAAAAAAGAAAGAAAGAAATAGTTGCAGGGCCTGAGACTGAAGGGAAATTTTGTTTGCAGTGCATATGATAGGGCGGCTATCAAGTTTCGTGGAGTGGAAGCAGATATTAATTTTTGCATTAAAGATTATGAAGAGGACTTGAAGCAGGTAACCCCAGATAGAGAGAGAGAGAGAGAGAGAGAGAGAGAGAGATATTTGCAGTTTCTTTACTCGTTTATCTTATCTTCAACACTGCTACCTTATCTATTACAGTCGTGTTCTCTGATGTGTTTTTGGTTTCTTTTTTCTGTTGCAATTTGAGATACAAAGTTTGATTCTTTTTACGTCAACAGATGAGCAACCTCACCAAGGAAGAGTTTGTGCATGTACTCCGACGACAAAGCACCGGTTTTCCGAGAGGAAGCTCTAAATATAGGGGTGTAACCTTTCATAAATGTGGAAGATGGGAAGCTCGAATGGGTCAATTTCTTGGCAAAAAGTATCATCTTTATGATTTGGATATTTGTTTTCATCTTCAATTATTTTCCATTTTTTATTTTTCTTTGTTTTTTGGATTCTTATGATTGCCAACGTTTCTTATGTGTGCTGGATTTGTTTTCTTCGCAGGTATGTGTATTTAGGCTTGTTTGATACTGAAATTGAAGCAGCGAGGTGGGTGTTTTGCACTAGAAGTAATGCTAAGTAGCCCGACTTTCTTTCCTCACTTTTGTCCCGATTCCACCGAAGTGATTATTTAATTTTTATCATCTATCTATATCTCCAGCATCACTTGGCAGAAAGTGGAGAAACAATAGTGGGGCTATTTATCACTATTCTTTGCTTTTGTCATGTGCTTTGTCTTTTTATTTTTTTCTATAATTAAATTGCATTTGTTGAGACAGAATCTATAGAACAATCAATGAATGTTACCGTGCATTTTTCGTGGGGAGCTGAATGTTTTGCCGGTGCTTGTAGGGCTTACGACAAAGCTGCAATAAAGTGCAGTGGCAAAGAGGCTGTGACTAATTTCGATCCTATCATTTATGAAAATGAGCTTAACTCTAATGGTAAGTATTGGAGGATCCATTTTTCCTGCTGCTGTTTTTAATTTCTTAGATTTCATTTGACAATTCACAAATACGTGGGTTCCTAATTTGGCACTAGGCAAAGCTGCGGACCACAACCTTGATTTAAGTTTGGGCAATTCAGTGTCAAAGCAAAACAATGGAGAACTCGGGAATGATAATCTGAATGCTGAAGTAGATCAACATTCAGCATCGGGCTCATTCGTGGCTGATTGGCAAAATTGGCGCCCCAAGGTAACATAAAATCAACATGATAATCGCCCAAATTTAGGCGCAATTTACATTCCTTGCTAAATTCTCGTGCTTCTATTGCTTGCCGCCAGCTCAATCTCGACAGAAAGGACAATGATAGCCGTAGAAGGGATGGTTTCTACGAGTCTGAAACGATGCAGCTTTTTAGCCAAACTCACATTCAATATCCAGCATCACTCAGTTCCAGTGAAATGCACAGTTACATATATGAGCAATTGAGGAGACCTGTGGAGAATCAGGTGCCCCATATTCTTCCACTACAAGCAAACTCTTCAAATTATCAAGTGGGTGTCCTAATTAACCCCCATGGAAACATTTTTGTTGCCAGCATATATAAAATGATTCTTTCAACTGAATAGTTTGCATAATTTTTTTGGACTCAGTTTTCAAGCAGCAGCAGTAACGGAGGCCGAATCGGGAGTGATCTCTCGCTATCCCCAAGCAATCATCATCAGCAATGGCAGCCCGGTCCTCAGTTTGCAAGTGCTGCAGCATCATCAGGATTCCCGCAGCAGATTAGGACTCCACAAAACTGGCTGCAGAAAAATGGGTTCCACACTTCGTTGAGACCTTCCAAACCCGGGTCTAAAAGTAGCAGCAGCCATTCTACTCCCCTACTATGATTTTAATGAGAGGAAGCATCATCCCCATAAAAGAAAAAAAGAAAAATGCAAAGGAAAAAAAAAAACAAAGAAATCCAAGTGTTTGGGAAAGGTTGGCCATTGGTAAAATTAATGAAGAGGTGATTATATTTTGATATATCTTCAACTAGATATTCAATCTAGCTTTCTGACTAAATACTTCTGGGGTCTGTTTTATCTGCGGTGACGATGTTTTTATTTTGCTTAGATGCCGCCCTATCTGTCGCTGATAGCTGCGCCTAACCTACCACGTAATATTAACTCATAGCCATTATGGCTACAAGTATTGTTTGTAGCCTGACCTCATGTTTCGGCTTTTGTCTTATCCTCCCCACCCCCAAACGACGTTCATATGGGAGCCATGGATCTTTTGGCTTATCGTTTTAATCACTTTTCCATTCCCCAGGCTTTGTCAGGACTCTTGCCGGACTTTCATTCTTTGGTGTGGCGTGGTGGGGTAACTTTCCATTTTCTGTATTTGTCGGAACTTTTTCTATTTTCTAAAACAAGGCTCATATGCCTGATATGATATTCAGGTTTGCACACAGGAAAAAGAAAGGAACAAAAATAATTTTAATGCTTAAGGTTTATGTCTGAAGAAGTGTCGCGCGCGCGCGCGCACACACACACACATACTTTTATTTCATTTTTCTTTTCGACAATGAGACTTCATAACCTGAATCCGTGATTAAAAGAAAAGAAAAAGGACAATATAACTCCAATTTTTTGTCTTTTAGATAAAAATAAATGAAAGCGTCAAAATTGAAATGGAAATTGTTGTCTCGGAAATATCATCGGATGGCGATGAATGGTCATTGTCTTCTGCGTCCTTTGAATCAGTTCTCTTGGCCAAAAGCAGTCAGACATGGCTATTGTTCCGAGGGGAACCTATCATGTTAACCCCAAGCAAAGTACACAGAGTTTACATTATCATGGCACACACACACACACACACACACACACATTACATACTTATTTACAGAAATACGGGGTGGACAACGGGGGCGCGGGTTAGTTTACCATAATACATAATATATATATATATATAATAAAAGACTATAAAAGAAAGATGTTCGTTTTAGGTAGGAAAGATCCATTAAAAGGACTAGTAGGTGCGCATTATTTATGGGTTTACTTGACAGCAAACTGGAAAATAAATGGTTTTGAGAGATAAAATAAAGGCTTGAGAGGAGTGTACGAGGAAACGGAGTGTAGAGGCCAAGAACATTGCTGACAATTTCCCACGAGGAGGAACCTATATATAAAAAAAAATAGCGTACAAAGTGTACGTGTCTGTGTACAGTTGATTAGTACAATAATTTAAGTTTAAGAATGGCACTTAATTAAAGATATTCTGAGATTAAGTCCAATGAATATAATACCGGTGATCGTTTCGTCATCTGGGTGTCACTATAGATATTTTTGGTAATGGGCGAAGAAGATTAAATTTTAGGGGACAGACCAAAGTATTTTATGTTTAAGGTCACGGTGCGTGATTGATGTTCAATATTTTATGCTTAGGAGACACGTCGAGTATCTTGCTACCACGTGATTTTCATTGTTTATTATTATTATTATTTTTTCTCTTCTTCCCATGAAATTACACTTTCAGCCTTGCACGACCCATACACGCAAGTCAACATTCTTCTTTATGAGAAACCTAGAATTCCACTTTTAGCAGAATGCTCCCATCCCATGATGAAATTACATGCATTACATTACCTGTTTATATATATATATAATCTTATATGGGTATTTGGTTTATTCTATTTTTGCACTCATTGGCAATTAACAGCTTACATACTTTCCAAAAATGAAAAGAGGAAGAAAAAAAAAAAACTTATATGACTTGTAAAGTTAGAGTAAGACTAGAATTTTTTCAATTTGGCCTCCCTTTTAAGTGACTGGAGTAGTTAATTCATTACAAAATGTGGAAAAGAAGAAGGAGGAGGAGGAGGTAAAACTCAATTTTATCATATATATATATATATATATATGTAATATTAAAAAAAATAAATATAACAAACATGGTAAAATATTCTTCTTTTAGACTTCTTCATTTTTGTTGGCACTGGTTTGCTTTTATTTTAATATGGGTATATCCATCTAAAAATTACGGCTATGAATGAGCTCTCAGGCAAAGAATATCTTTGCCCCTTCTTGAGAGTTACTATTGTTTTTTCCTCGATTGGTCTCTTGAAATCTTTACCGCTTGCTTTATGTCATTTATTCCCATTTTGACCACTATGCATCTCTAGCTACTAGCTAGGTAACAGTCCCAAATGAAATAAACAGGGAAAAGAAAAATTCCACATATGTAATGAAGGGAACAAAGTGACTGTGTCTTGTAGCAGCTTAAAGACGCTCTCTTTAGATCCTTTTCCTTTGCACCGGATCTATGAAATCACTGTCACTTCCTCAGACAGACACATTCAGATTAATAACAGAGAGATGGACTGATGGAGACATCTATGGGAATCCATGTTTAACCCTTCTGAAATTGTGCAGCCGAAATAAAATTCTAAAAAGAACTGGGACAAGATACAAAGAAAACGAAAGACCTAGATAGGGTATCAAAGTAAAGATGACAGAGTAAACAAACCGAGGACTCAAAAATAAAAAATAAAAACACATTAATTGTTTTAACCTTTTGATGCCCACTAACCATCTGGTCCGATTGTCGAATAATTTGATTCTTAATTTCAATAACTGAGTACAAATCCCAATTACGAGATGACAACAAATATATATATATATATATATATATATATATATCTTTGAAAGGGTGTATAAAAATGAATATATAATATAGAGACATCTAAATGATTAAATATTTAAAATTTTATTTTAAATATATTAAGTTTTAATCTTGAAAAATAAAAAAATTATATATTTTATTATTATAATTTATATTTTAATAAACTTTTCACGCAACCATGGGAGTTACCCTTTACCAAATATGTCACAACTCAAAAAAGCTCGGCGCCTCTTGGTCGAAAGAATCTATTACAATAGGTATTTATTTATTTATGTTGTGACTTTTCATGACCTGAACAGAGGGGCTTCACCCTTTACCAAAATTGGGACGAATCGAAAGTGCTTGGTGTCTCTTGGTGCAAAGATAGAAAAGGGCTGGGCAATTATTAATTTTGGGTGGTGCTCTGGACGCCAGACGATGGTAGTGAATGTGACTGCGACTCGCGACTGCGACTTGACTGTGAGGAGGTTGGGTCTTCTTTTTTTGGGTGGGGGGGGGGGAGAGAGAGGGGTATTATTATTATTATTTTATTATTTTATATAATTAATCTGTAATTTTTATGTAAGTGGGATCTGTACCATTAATAAGTGTCAGATCGCTTTCATCAATTCACATTCACCTAGTACGAACTACTCCTTTGGTTTCTGTCTGTGGCTCAAGCTCTTTCACCCTTTTGCCAATTGCGATTCCTTTCCTCTCTCTCTCTCTCTCTCTCTCAATCATATGTCACTCTTTTGGGGGGGCTTTGTTTGATTTTTGTGTTCACCTTAATATTTTGCATGCAACCCTTCTCCTCTTTTGCACGGATGCAGTTAATTAAAGTTTTAAAAAGTGGGGAAAATCCACGTTGCACATATGGAACGTCTGATGACTCAAATCCATCGTTCAATCCACGACAGTTTTTTTTTTTTTTTAATCAAAGTAATGAAATTATCATGCATTAAATTAAATTTAATATTATGATTTACATTATATTACATTTGAAGTCCTACAATTTAATTCTTTAACTTTTTAAGTCTTTTAATTCAAAACTTTTATCAATTTTTTATTAAAAAATTCATTGAATCACCAACCGCACAATTTAAGTTTTTTTTTTTTCCCATTTACATAAGTTTTATTATTTCTCGCATCATAAGGTAAGATATAGGTCTAAGATTTTTGTCAACTTTTAAATTTGTGCTTATTTGCACTCAGTGGCATGAAGAAATTTATTTATTTTGATTATATTCACTCAAATATTTCTGAAAAAAAAAGTAAACTTGCTGGATGATCTATTATTGGTAAATCAGTTTAATTATTTATTAAAAATCAATAATTTTGTCAATTTCTCCGTTTTTCTCGACAACATACGAACAAGTAAATATTTAATCATATCATTTAATAAAACTACAAGGCAGCGTGTGAGTACGTGTGCCTATTTAGGCTATTACCATGCTTACCCATGCACCCAATAATAATAAAAAAAAGAATTTCAAAGATAAAATCTCTTTTTTATTATAGATTTTTTTTTTTCACAAGTTTTCACGAGAAGATAACGAACAGTTATATCCACGAGTACAAATGATTAAAAAACTTTAACACAAAGCAAGAATTCCATTTTCAAATAATGGGTTTTATTTTAATCGAAAATCTCATTCAAATTTTTCTTCGAGTTAACTTGACTCTCCAGGAGTCCAATTAAAAAATTCCTCAACTAACGCATCCATGAAATTTACCCCAACGTTGAGTTAAAAAGAAAGCAGAAACCATTAATCTATGTGCAATTAATTAATAAAACTGTGGGCTTATCCCTAGTTTGATGTGGGTGCATCCCTAGTATTATTGACAGAACTTCAAGTAAGATAGGCAGATTCTAAGGTTCATATCCTACCTTAACTTATTATTGCCAGGCTCAAGAATCAGATTGCTCTTTATTGGGATATATGGATAGCATAACACAAAAATGGACACCATCCATGCTATTAGGAGACAATTTATGGTTCTCCCCAAACTAGTATGTCAAAAAAAAGTACTATGTATTAATAATTTCAGTTGGCTAAGGAGGAAGAAAGACAAAAAAATCTTTCTCTGGATATTGTTTCTGCCATAGGATTTAAAAAAGAATCATATGTCCCTGTCCCCAATAAATTCACATGCCATAACATATTAGAGCAGGGCATCTGTCCTAGAAAAAAGTTAATATGAAATTTACTGTGTCCTTCCTACAATTATGAACCTTGAAATTATGCAAGAAAGATTAGGGCCATAGCTTTTCTGAAACCCAAAGGAAATGAGTTGTTTCCTTTCCCAAATTGGAAACTCTTCTCTTGGTCTTGTAGATGTTGAGCAAGGTGGTCCATATATGAAAAAAAAGCCCTTTTGAGCTATGAATGCTGCCAGCATCCAGAGGTGGGAAGGTGGGCTCACTACTAATGGTCCAAAAAACCCTAGTGAATTTTGGTTTTCCCATGCCTGTCAGTTGCGCCCCCATCTTTCTCGTTGCAATCATACATTGTAATACATTAATAAAGAGAGTAAATAAAAGTCATAAAAAATAACATAGTAATTTTTTTAATTTAATTTAATTTATTTAGAATATTAAATAAAATATAATTAATATATTTTTTATTACTATCATATTAATTTTAAATATTATTTCATAATTTTTTATTATATATATACTGAGAGAGAGAAAGAGAGAGAGAGAGAGGTACACTCAATCTAACTGCATCTTTGTGGTTGGGTGTCACAAACTTAGTTTTGACTTACTTTAAGGTACCGTCCATCAAGTCCACATCACTAGGGATGGTAATGCTGAGTCAACAAGAGGTGCAAATGTGTTCTATAATTGCAGGAGTGAGTAATTAAAATCACCATTTTTAGTTAGATTACTTTCTACGACCTATTTAACTTACAAAAGCAACAAAAATTGAGATTATAACAAAGAGAAAGCTCAAAACGCGCAAAAGAAATAACAGAAAAATAAAATAAAATTGCATTCATTCTTGCTACACATTACGAGACGCTTGACATTTTCCCATTTATATTGAATTTGGTTGAAGGAAATTCGAATACTCACAAAGAAATTATATCCATAAAGTTTGTCAAAAAATTTAGTCCTCAATTAATTTGGCGATCAATGAATTGACCACTCCGATGTGCAACTGTATAGATGCTGTCTTTTTAACAATTTATTTTCATACTTCAATAAATTGTGTGCTATGATTATTTTAAATTTTGAAACAGAATTTAAATTGAATTGTTCTTATGACCAAATTTTTATATTTGATGTTTATTTTGAAATATAAAAATTAAAATTGTCTGTTTGGTACCACATTCTTTAATTGATAGAAGATATATATATATATATATGTGATTAAGTTAATTATCGAATATTATCACACGCATCGGTTTACCCTTACTTGAAAATTTGAGGATCTTAACATGAAGGCAATGGATTATATCATTATGTTTCGTTGCTTTTAATTTTCTTTTAAATTTTGACCATTCTACTTTCTTTTATTCTGTTGGCCAGGATAGGATGATATGGCAATGTGTCCACATGGCAATCTTTAATAAGTTGGTATACCGAGTGCCGATGTGGTACTTCCCACGCAATAATGTTCTGTTCCAATTCAATGACTTCTCACTTCTGACATGTTTCGATGCACTTGATGCAAGCGTTGGCAGTGTACTAGAATGTGCCATGTATTCAATGGGTGAGCCTTTCACGCGGCTGCCATGGCGCGTAGCTGCTGTGGCAAGTGCGAGTAATTGCTAATAAATGGATACATGTGGGATAACGTTTTCCCACCCTCTTCTCTTTTTATTTTGTAAAAATTCACGCGAATACAAATTTAATAAATTTAAGTAAATATAAAAAAATAATATATAAATTTTTATATTTATTTAAATGTATTCAATTTCCGTCTGCCTAATATTTTCCTTTATTTTGGCTTTCGATTTTTTTTTATTTGTTTACTTATCAAGTTGGAAGATTGGTGTTAAAGACTTTTTATGTTTACAAAGATTTGTGAGTGTCATTTTGTATGATAAGGCTAGTAAAAGGTGGCCACTGCCCACGATAAGCAGCTCATCTCCAGCCACTCGTTCCTTTTGTCAATAATATATATAATTGTTAATGAATGGAGTTGTGATAATGAGGTATACGATTTGTATATACCATAATACCGCCTTTGCTAGTTGAACTGTATTGGATGATAATGCCGTGCAGCTCGTCTCCATGATGTTCTAAGCATGAGACTCAAAAGTAAAACCACTGCCAATTTACGGTGAAGTAATGCAGTCCTTCAAAGAAACGCAACCAGAAATGACTGTTCATCATGGGTGCTTGTCGACGACACAACCGTGGCAAGCCCTCTAGAAATCATCCAAAAAATAAATAAAACTGGTGAGAACAACCACCCACTTTACCAAATTAAGAAAGGGTATGGTTCGTACTTAAATGACTCCTATTAATTGACCTTTCTTTCATAGTTGTTTAGGTGGAGTTTTGCACGCCTCGAATGAACGTGTTGGTGAAGCAATTCCCTTTTTTTGTTTTTTTTTACTCGACTTTATACAATAATGTATCACAGCTATACTGAAAAGATCGACGCAATGACGAATGATCAAATGCAAATCAAGGGTGACATTAAAATGACTCTCAAAAAGGGGGCTAAAAATTTCGATTGACTCACAACGTTTAACTGTATTTTAAATTAGTCACAATATATTCCCCCCCCCCCCAAATTTAAGATTTCTAATATTTTCTCTATCAATTTATTTAGTCATTCTCCTTTAGTTTGCTATTTACATGTACGTGAAATATACCTCGTCTAATGTCACATTATTATAGGCGACATTTAAAATAAATAAATAAATAAAAGATTTTTTTTAAAAATAAAAAAAATCGTAAATTCATACACAAACTTACAAATTTAAAAATCAAAAAGCTTTCGTAAATTCGTAAATTCAAAATAAAATGTGAAAACTTCAAACAAAAAATATTTTCAATTTTGAAAAAAAATCCAGAAATGAAAAAAAATTAACTTTCAAAAATTTTAATGAAAAAAAATGTCAAGACTAACTTTAAAAAATAAAATGTTAATACTTCAATTTGAAAAATAGTAGAACGTTGTGACTGACTGAATAGGGATCGATCAATAGCCAAAAGAAGGTAACCCACTCTGGGGCGGCGAAAACCAGAAGTTAATATACCATGGAAAGTAAAGTTAATATACCATTAAGCTTGTACAAAGATCAAGGATAGGTGGTGAAATACTACATGCTATAGGAGGCAATTTTCGACTTCAGCAGTTTTATCACCACCTTATTTGACCTAATCATGACCCATCCACCTTCCAAAAAGAATGAGCCGTATCATGAACGAGCGAAGCAGTCAGCTAGGGAAAAAGCTGGAAGGAAACATTCTCAAGAGATAGCTGTAAAGCCCGCTCTTTTGCTGATGGGAGTTATTTGTGGCAGGCACCGCTCCCATTTGAGAGCAGCAAATGTGCATGCACATGATCACAAAGTCGGAGTAGTACTCACGATACAATGAAGTTCATATACAAAGAGCACCCATGTCAGGCAGCCCACCGTCAGATCCACTGGAAGGCACAGATTCAGCTCCTCCTCCTTTCTTGCCATGCTTCCTTTCTTTTCTACTCTTTCTAGAGTCAACTGTTTGGCTACTGACAACAACAATGCCCCGTTAGATTACAAACTGGATTTTGATTGAACTGCAGCCAGGATTGGATAAGTTCCTACACCAACTCAACTAAACACCAAGAAAAGTTTTTAGTAAAAAGTGAAGGATTTTGACTTTGAGTGAGATCACAATTAACATGATCAATTATCAAGTTTTTTCATTCTGATCTCAATTAGTTGGACATCCTCATCAAATTGGCCATAACTAATAGCCTGATGAGTGTCAATAAAATGAATGACCTGACTTTCAAGACCAAAGGAGTACAGGCTAAAAAGAACCAGGGTAAGGAGTTCAATCAGAGCATACACTACAAACTTGGTAGAGGGTCTCCACTTTGCAGCTCCACAACAAGCCTTGTATTTCTTTTTCGATCCACATGGACAGACTTTGTTCCTTGGTATCTTCTGCAGTTTCAATAAGATAAGGATTTTATAACTCCGAAAAAAAAAAAGAAAACAAAAAGGATAGAGAAGAAATAAGATGCATAGATTTAAAGTGACTCCTTTGAGTTAAACCTTTTCATGTGCCTGGCAACAGCCATCATCATGGGTTAATTTGAGGCTAATATTAGATGGATCATCCTTGTCAGACTTCTTTGGCTGTTCCTGGTTTGTCTCACAACTTCCATCTTCACCATCTCTTTGACATTCTAATCCAGTGTGCAAACAACACAGAGAAATATAGGAAGCAATCATCTCAAACTTCATGAAAAGCAAGATGAGGCCAAAGAAGAACCTTGAAACTCAACCAAACACCAGAAGGAACAGTTCATACAGCAATGGTAAAATGACATTATTTTAAGTGGCCTTGTATGCCAATTTCATTAATTCCCCATGAAAGAGATGCGATGGAGCTTTTATACACACATAATATCTAAGGAAATGAAATGCAAATCATACATGCCCCATCTCCAAGAAAATATTTTGAGAGGCAAATTCTTAGATGACTGACATAGAAAATTATCATCATCAAGTTCATAGAAAATGGAAGCACAACAATCAACAGCAGTCACTGTTACAACGTTAATAGTACTAACTGGACATTACCATAAATTGATTCTGCAAGGCCAGCAAGCGAACTACTTTGTGCCATGCAGTCATCAGTTTCTTTTTCTGCTATCAGAAACTCTATTGCGGCATCAACATCACCATCTACTTGTAGTAAAACCTAATACAAGATAAACATGTTGCATCTTATGCACGTATCTTAACAGCTTCAAGGATAACAAAGCTTCACTGTGCAAGTCTCCACCACTACACAATGCACTGATTTTGGTTTTTATTTTATCTTCTTTTTCTCAGGGAGGGGGTGGGGAGAACAGTAAAAAAATTTTGGCATGCCATCTACTACCTGTTCAACTTTTTTGGCATTTTCACACCCACTCCCTGCCATCACCAATTTGATCGATCCAGCATCTCTAACAGCTCTGCCTTTGGATTTAGCAGGCATATCTTTTGCTTGATGAGGTGTTGCTGAAAGATTAACATCAGCCTTTCACAGACTAGAATGTATTAGTCTAACTACCATTAATGTTGAAAGTCACAAGCATAAGAAAATGTATATAAAAAGACCATGAAATGAAATATAAAGTCTGAGTAGAAACCTCGATTTTAATTGGTCTAGCTGGACCATCACTGGGGTCTTCCTTTAACCGAACACTATTGTAGTGTTCTCCATCATGATAGGATCTTAAAAAAAAAGAGGGCAAATTAAAGTGCATAACTAAAGCCTCAGGCTAACATAAAGTTGTCTGCTAAAAAACTTAAAGTTACCTATATTGCAGCAAAAGAAAGTTAAGAAGGCATTGTCTCAACCATCTTTAGTTCTTAGAAGATCACATTCCAAGGATACTTACAAATGAATCATGCGAGTTCCACGTTGATCAAAATTCCGGATGTACCAGCGTGGTGACATGTACTGTATCAAATAAGCAAATGGCCAAATACTGAGGTCATTATAGATTTTAGGTAAAGTAATTGCAGATAAGTTGTCAAATGTATGCGTAAGTTCCAACAACACATTTGGCATCACAACCTAAGAAGCTTGTTAACTACATTGAGCAGACAAATAGTGTTAAGGGAGATTTGGAAATATCAAAAGGAATAGAAAGAGAAATGCTATCATGATGGAAGGGGTAAACTAAAAGTGCTAACAGAGGGAAAAAAAGGGTCTTACTAGGTGAATGCATATATTACTATGTGCAACAAGAGAAGCTGCCTGCAATTCCATATGTCCAGCCCAAGTCCCATCCTTTTCCATGGATTGGCAGTATTCATCAAAAGGCACATCATCCTCAATAAAAGGCTCAAACATGTCACGATTCTTCTGTTAGTTGCATTCACATTATCAGTTTTATTAAGCGGAGGGAGGAAGGAAGCAGGAGCTTATAGCCCAACTGGTTGCTTCTCAACCACCATAATATTCCCCGTGAAACATTAATAACTGGAATAATAATTATTATCTAAACACAGAAAGATATCACTCTACTTGCAGCAAGAATGCAAAAGTCTGGGTTTTCACCATCAAATGAATTTTGTATGCACACAATTTCAAGCTAACAAGTACCAAATTTCCCTTTCGAATCATTTAAGTGTCATTCTTCATCTTTAATAGTGACTTACACTAATATATTGCACCACCATACCACGATACTTTCCATGTTCCTCCTCATTACCATCCAACTGATCTGCAAGGGCCCTACAAACTAAAAAGAGTAAACAACTTAAACGACATAAATGTACATCAACACAATGTATCAATTGTTTTCACTATGTACATTACAGAGACAATTCACAATATGAGAACTGCATTGTCATAGGTCAATTTATAAAACACAAACCTGAAAAAGCAATTACCATCTGCAGTGACATGGATAATTTTTAGACCCAAGGTATCAAGCTGAGCATGGAACTGAGTATCATCACCCGGCTTTCCTTGTCTCTTTACCTGCAAACAAAATAGGCTGCTGTCAAACGGTTTTCCACACAATCCAGGAAGCAACTCTTTGTTTCAAAACACACTTCGTATTGTGCAGCAAAGAGAAACCATAACCTACAACTTCTAAAGCGCTATGCAAAAAACAGGACATTAGTAAATAGTTTAAACAAATGAATCATTCATCAATTTTCCAATAAAAAAAGAAAAAGAGAAAGAAATAAAGAAATCTTTGAATTGCTTTCAAATCAAGCGCCCGGTGTGTTCCAAATATTTCCAGGAAAATCAATCTTTGGCAATTAACAGAGATAAGTACGAAGTGGAAGCAAGTGAAAATTAGGACGAGGCAAAAGTTTCTATAACTGTTATATCCTCTCCATTCCCTATTACATTATAATAACGAACTCCCCTACATCGTACCTTGCTAATGCAACCTAATTCTACTTGAGTAACCGATAACACGTGTTTCAGTATCCAACAAATGGTTACGACGTAATCTTTTTGTGTTCCTTTCTTAGGCTTGAAACAGACATTACTACAGCAAAACTGCAAGCTAATTAGCTAATGATGCGGTTTTGGATCGGAAATAACTGAAACTGACGAAAATCGAATCACCAAAAAATAAAAATAAAAAGAGAGAGACTTACGCGGGGAATCTTCTTGGGCTTGGAAGACTTTTGTTGTTTGGTTTTTACCATTGCTTTATCTTTGTGGCTTCTTCCTAAGTCCTTATGAGGTGCGTGTCCGTCGCTCTGCCACCGCATATATAGATTTGCGCGACGGTGTTTTAGAACACTCAGAGCACGCACGCGCGCACGCAGGTAGGCATTTGGTGATGGGTGAAAGGGGATGCGGCGTCGTTTTGAAAGGTCTCTTTCGGAGGCAAATTTATTCTTAGTCCAAGGCCCAGAAAATATGTTTTCAACCCAATGACACGTCTTGAAGGCCCCCCAGTTTTTAGACAGACGGGCCTCCTTTTAATACTTATACAGTTTGGGAACGCAGAATAGGAAAAGATGCCCAATGTTTGATAAAAGAAGAACGAAAAGACAAGAAAAGAAACAATCAAAACATGCCCATCAATCATCATGTTGTAGTGTGGAGGGTTACATAGAACAGTTGGTTTAGGAAACTTTTGTTATTATATATATACACAGATACATATTATTTAATTTTTTAATTTTTATATTTTAAAAAAAATTCTAAAAATTTTTCAATTATTTTTAATATTAAAATTTACTCCTATTTCACTATATAACTTTCAACTTAACATAAAATATTGAGAATTCTTAATTTTACCGACACGTAGATAAATAACGTAAGAAAATATTAATCCATATAAACAATAAATTTATCTTTATTTATAACTAAATTTCGTATCATTTTGTATAATTATTAAACAATTTTCCTTAAATATAACATATATACGTGTGTGTGTGTGTGTGTGTGTGTATGACTGACCCTAATATCCGTTGAATATAAATAATTCATGGTTCATAAATTGAAACACTCAAGAACTCAAATAATTTGAACTTATATCTAATTTTTATATACAGAAAAATTTTCAAGTAAATCCAATCCTTTGCCTATTTTTTGTTTCAACAAAGAGAGCATGATAAATTTATTTTAGATCCCATAAAATTTCCTTTCAATAAGCAAATGTTACGGGTTGAATGACATAAAATTTTCCATCATATCAAATTAAATTTCAATAAACATTTGTGCATGGACTGTAACTTTTCACATATATATATATATAAACCGCATAAGGAACTAAAAACCAAAAGGCTAATGCTGACTCACTCACGGAACCAAAAAATCATTGTATAGATGCGGCAATAAATAGGGTGGTTGTGGCTAGACTTAAAACCCAAGTAAATGCACTGATAATGAAAAGAAAGGCAGGAGAAAAATAGGCCTCTAGAATCCCAGATGCCATTGCAGATGTGAAGGAGCAGCAGACGATGTCGATTCATTGCACTTTCTACTTTCTATATGGCAGACAGAGAAAGTGGGCCTGCAGCTAAAAGGGTTGCTTCATAACACATTTCTTTAAGGGACTGGAGAGGTTGGTGAGGGGTGAGTAGCATTCAACAACATCAGTCACTAAAAATGCCATGCGAGTCAACTTGACAGGGATCCCATTAATGCAGCCTCAAATTTTGGTAGTTCAATTCATAAATTTGTATAATTGACATAATGAATATCCTGTTAATCAAGATTCCAGTTCCAGAACGAGGTTACAGTAAATATACTATCCCTGATATGGCATAAATAACTTAGTTTTTTTTTTTTTTTTTGGCTAAATCAAATAGATAGATTTAATACACACAGGGTGTGTGTGGGTTGATTATTCTTCTCCTTTGTTTTTCCATTTTAGTAAAATTACAGGAATAAAATCAATCTAATACGTCCGAAATGCGATATTCTCTATGATTATTAATCACACATTTTTTATTTTTTCATACACAAGATTATAATTTACAATAAAATTATAAATATATATTTTATAATTATAATAATATAATATAATTTATCTCATGAAACACATCAAGTTGAAAACAAACCTTCGTTTGTTGGAGATCAAAATTTTTGGAGATTTGACTGAGAAATGGCATTAGAGAAGCAATGCTTGCAGCAAGTTGGACTATCATAATATAAACTAATGAAATAATCTTCTGTACCAATTTGTTTCTTTAGGCTGGTTACCCATCAGGCTTCACGTGCTTATTGCCTTTGGTGTGGTTCGAGTCTATGTTAATTGCACTTCATGTACAATCTGGCATGTCAGACCCATTTAAAAATTTCCTGAATGGTACATCATTTACTCGTTTTAGTGCTGGACTAGAAGCATAGTATAAAAAGTTTCCACTTGTTATATTTAATCCAAAGGATTTTTTTTAAAAAAAAAAAATTCAGAAAAAGGGGAAAATAAAGGAAAAGTCAACTTAGCTGCCTAGAGGGTTGAGCAATTGTGTCCTTCAAGCAACTATAAAATTAATGAGTATGTAAAAATAAAATATTATTACAGTAACATTCCACTTTAATAATGACCGAAGTTTAAGCTTTAAATTATACAAATTTCTTGCATATTGTCTCGTGAATTGGACGTTTTAAAATAATGGATCATGTAGATTGACTTGGTATATTACCTAATTTTTTTTTGGGTTATTTTGATGTCCAGTAAGATATAAATCACACAACATAAAATAACTCTCTTATATTTTATAAATTTTACATTCAATTATTAATAATTGAGATAACTCATTAAAGGTTCGTTTAAAAGCTACAAGAAAATGATGCAATGGCAGTTTGGTTATTATAAATAACAAATGTGGATATTTATTAGTATTGGGTACTTAGATTACCAGCCTGATATGCGTACAAATACTATCAAATACGAGATATAAGATGCCATAAAAATAAATATATGAAATATACGATACCATTTAAGAAATATTTTATCAAATGCTAACAGAAAACAAACAAATAGTATTGCATAAGAATGCAAGGAAAGGACAGATGACATAATTAGTGGTTGTAATGATATATATATATATATATATAAAACTTAAGTGTACTCATAACATGTAAGTGCTAAATCAACAACCGAATATACCAGACAAAAAGATAAAAGGACCACTTAGCAACCAAACCATGATCCTCGTTATCATTAGCTTAATTAAACCCAAAGAAAGTGTAAAGACAGACATCAAGTGTAAAGTGTATATGTTTATTAAAAAAAAAAAGTCTCAAAACCTTGAATGATAAGATGACATTGGGACGGATGGCATTTAATTAATTAATTAATAAATTGATCGATTATTTTTATATGGGAATTGACGCTATATACACGTAACCCACTGCCCCATATTTAAATTCAACAATTTTTTTTTTTCTCTTTTGAGGATCATAAATAAATTCAAAAATTACTCCTCAAATTTACAACACAATGAAAAAAAATGTATGAAACTTGTTATTAATTACTTTTGTCGTGAAAAAGATTGCTTAATGTTACTTGCCTTTGTAAACTCGAATTAATGTCTGAAAAGGAAAGTTTGTAAACTTGAATTATAAGAATTAAAAGGGATGCTTATGAACATGTCTACTCAACCTCAATTCCTTTATGTGACGGAAAAACAGACGGCCCAACCATTAAGAAAGTGTTGAGTGCCGAAGAATGTTATCCATTATTGTCACTAATAACATTTGTTTCTTTATTTACTCGCCTTAACAGACATTGACATTTCAAGAATTATCCTCCGCGAAAATTGGTAAATTAGGAGCCAATGAAAGAAAAATTAACCGTAGAACCGACAAAAGATCCACGCTTTTTTGGTCCGTCCGATCATAGCCACAGCAAGCGTCAAATCCAAAACCAAGCTAAAAATGAATCGGACTCAAATAACCTAACATAAACTTTCTGAATTATTAATTAAAAAAAATGTAAATGGCTCAAATCATAATGATTTCAAGACCGAATAATTCGAAATTAGAAAATTGGTATATCTTAAAGTAATAAAAAAAAATCTTAAAATTTGACCTGCTCAGATTCAAAGTACCAAAAATTTAATAATTTAACTTAACCGAACCATTTTTTACCTCTAAAACAAACCCCACAACTGCACAAAACGTCAAAAACTCACTCTTTTTTATCATTTTAAGCGACACTCTAGTTAGTCCTACGCGTGCATATATCGCCCATCATGTCAGGTCTGGACAGACACCAAAGCCATTTAATTAAAAAGGGTCCCCAGTCCCCACCTCCGATAATAAAATTGGACGTAACATTCACTTTTTTCATATTATTGTAAATATCACATTCTTTTTCACGCATCATATTAAGCTCGAACAAAAAATAAGCTATTTATCTCACAAATAATAAGTTATCTTTTTTTTTTTTTACTGGGGATATGAATTTTAGTCCAATATATAATTTGTTTGGCATGAAAATGTTTATAGAATTCAATTTTAATACATCAATTCAATTAATTATACCTTTTAAAAAACATCAATTTATTTTGTATTCAAGAATCTCCCCAACTACACCAAAAAATAAAGTGAAAATTAATTCACTTGAATCCTCTTATTATAATTAAATTAAATTCCACCAAAAATTTTGTTCCGTAAAAGTTGTGAAGTACTCTCTTATTACTTTCCTCAGTCTCTGTATAAGGTACATTTTTTATCATTCTTTTTTTTTTTTTTTCTCGATCTTCTTTTTGAGCCCCTCTTTCTTAGCTGTGAGATGGTTGATATTCTCTCTTTCATATTATGACATTGATCGTCCCTCTCTGTTTTTGCTTAACATTTCTCTGCTATTGAACTGTTTACTTTTAACTCTGTTCGACAACTGTAAGCGTGCTAACATTTGCAACAACTGGTCGACTGCTAGAAGCACTCTTTCTTCTTCCCTGGATTGAGGTTGACGATCAATGCAACAATGGTAGCTTCGTTGCCGCCTGTGACTTGAAGGGTTCCGTCGAATTTGTGGTCAGGAACCATTGTTTTATGCATGCGTGGTCCTGCTTTATAAATTTTGGATATATTGAAGAATATATATATATGTAGTATAAGTATATAGGCAAGTTGATGATTTCCTTCAATGCAGATCTTTGCTATTAAGTGATAGAGTTACCTTTAGTTAAGAAGTAATGGAGCACAGGACATGGCTATGGAGGAAGAAGTCATCGGAGAAGACAGTTATTGCAACTGAAAAATTAGACCCTTCCTCAAAAGGAAATGAAGAAGAGGTAAATTCTTTTGAATTTCTTTCTTCTCTTTTAGTCTCCCACCTTTCTTGCAATAGAATTATGTTACAATATTGTTTTTGTTGTTCATTCCATATTTCGGTGTGTGTTAACTTCTGTATCTTCTATGAGCTAAAGTAAAGCTTCTGGGTATCTTAATATGATCAATGGGTTCCAGTATTAAAAATTAATAAGCCACTAGCTTATGGGGAAGGTCTACTCAGCTTTGTTTTGTGTATGTTGAAAGTCTAATGGACCAAATTTAATTACCAGCTAATCTGGGATATCTCAATTGTTCCTCAAATATCTGCCCTTTTTATTCTTTCTTTTGTTTTTCTTTTTGGCAAGTTGAATATGAAGTAGATTTTGATAGAATGACCAATTTGTTTGGCTTGCACCAAGTTTGACTTATATAGATTAGTGAATCTTGTATTCTTGATGGAGTTCTAATGATGATGAATTATATTCCTAGCCATGGAGGCAGAAACTTTGGTCGAACCTTAACAACTGGTAGACTAGTTATTTGAAAGTTAGGTGGTCGGGACAACATGAATCAGCAGATGAAGCATGACTTCTAATAACTAGAGTTCATGATAGGAAAGCCACCTAGATCCTGCGTGATAAGGCAGCTTCTTCTGCATGACGGTGGAGATTTCAAAATCCTTCATTCCAACCTGCAAACATCTTGGATATTTTGTTACTTAGCATAACTGTAGTCTTAAAAATATCATTTTGGGCTTTTAATCTTTTTACAGTAATTGGTGTTTTTTTTTTCTTTTTCAGATACAGATGCTTTTGAATGATAAGGCAGAATTGGAGAATGACCTGAAAAACATAAATGAGAAGCTTTCTTCTGCCCTGTCAGAGTGTAATGCAAAAGATGATCTTATAAAGAAACATATGAACATGGCTCAGGAGGCAATGGCAGGTAAAGTAATTCCGCTTTTCCTTTTATTTTCTTTTTGGTAAATAAAGTCTAGCACACACATACTTAGGTTTTGAATAGCAAATTTATCAGCCAACTCGATAAATGCATCTGTAATTCCTTTTGTATTGATCTTTGGTAGGCTGGGAGAAAGCAGAGGCAAAGGTAGTCTCTATGAAGAAAGAACTAGATGAAGCTTTACAGCAGGGAGTTGCTGGAAAGGAAACAGTATCTCAGTTGGATGGGGCCCTCAAGGAGTCTATACAGCAGCTACGTTTTGTCCGGGAAGAACAGGAGCACAGGATTCATGATGCTGTGATGAAGACGTCAAATGAATTTGAAAAGGCCCAGACGATTTTGGAAGAGGAGCTGGCAGATAGTGCTGAGAGGCTTGCTAAAATGGGGGTTGAGAATACTAATCTTACTAAGGCTCTCCTGGTTAAGGAAAAGCTGATTGAAGATTTAAATAAGCAGAAGGATCAGGCAGAAGCAGTTTTGAATGCTCTAATGGCTAGGGTAGAATCCACGGACAAGGAAAATGCTTCTCTGACATATGAAGTCCGTGTGCTGGAGAAGGAACTCGAGATCAGAAATGAGGAGAGAGAATTTAACCGTAGAACAGCTGATGCATCTCATAAGCAGCACTTAGAGAGTGTGAAAAAAATTGCAAAGTTAGAATCAGAATGTCAAAGGCTACGTCTCCTGGTCCGGAAGCGGTTGCCAGGCCCTGCTGCCTTGGCAAAAATGAGAAACGAAGTTGAGACGCAAGGAAAATATTCAGATTATATGAGGAGGAGAAGGTCAAATTCTGGTTCTCTTGGCCTTATTGATGACTCTTCTGTGGACAGGTCTTCAGATGTAGCCAGTACAAAGATTAGCCTTCTGACCGAGCAGTTATTTGCCATGCAAGAAGAGAACAAGGTTCTCAAGGAAGCCTTGCATAAAAAGGATAACGAACTTCAGTTTTCAAGAGCCATGTTTACTCGTACTGCTTCCAAACTATCAGAGATGGAATCACATCTTGATGAAGTGACGAAAGCTCAGGCTCCATTGGAGTCATCAAGCAGTGATTTAATGCCACAAGAGCTCTCTGGGAACTTAATGTCCGATATTGGCTGTGATGACAAGGTTAGCTGTGCTGAATCATGGGCTTCTGCATTGATTTCAGAATTGGAGCACTTCAAACATGGAAAACAAAGGGCATCACCATCAAACAAAATTTCTGGGCCTTTAGAGATTAGTCTGATGGATGACTTTGTTGAAATGGAAAGACTTGCTATAGTCTCGGTTGATAAACCAGCCAGAAGTCCTCGTGCCTCCCCTAATGCAATCGTTAGGACCTTGGAGACCAATTTGAATGGATATTCCTCGGGTGTAACAGGGAGAGAGGTCATTCAGGTTTCAGAGTCTGGTTCTGTAGTGTCAAACCAGGAAACCAAGTCCGAAGGTATCAGTGAAGCTCCTGATTGGCTTCAGGACATTATAAAAGTGGTATTGGAGCATAAGCATGTTACAAAAAGAAAACATGCAGAAATATTGGAGGATATTAGAGTAGCTTTGGCAATTATGAATGATGACCAGCTCCCTGAATATGATGGTAAAAGGGAGAGCAATGACCTATTGGATGCACCAAAGACCCTTCATGTTGGGCGATATGTCTCATTGAAACATATTGATAAGCCTTTGGTGATGGATTCACCCGGCACAATGTCTGATGTTGATGCTATGTTGACAGATAGGACTAAGGAACAGTTTCAGTCAGATCTAGGAAAATCTATATGCAAAATAATTGATATCATTGAGGGTATAACTTTAGCATGTCCTAATTACAGCACCTCCGAGGCCTCATCTAGAAAGAAAGGAAACACATTCCAGCATAAGAATACAGAAACACCTTCAGGCTACATGGTTCGTGTATTCCAGTGGAAAGTTTCTGAGCTGAATGCTGTGTTGCAGCAATTTGTCCGTGCTTGTTATGATTTGTTAAGTAGCAAGTCGGATATGATCATTTTCACTCTAGAACTTAGTTCTGCTTTAGAGTGGATTATGAACCATTGCTTTTCCCTTCAAGATGTTTCTAGCATGAGGGATGAAATTTGGAAGTATTCTGATTGGGATGAATCACGAAGTGAAAGTGAAGTTGAGGTTGGGATGATTGGTCAATCTTCAGAAGCAGATAGATTACATCTCTCATGTGCAAAGCTTCCGCAATTGCCAATGGCTGCCGATTCAAATGGACGTCCTAAATACTCTAAGAATGCCACATCTTATTCAATTGCTACAGAGGAAAATAAAATGATGAAAGATGAAGTGGCTGATATAGAGTCTGTGAAGAAAGAATTGGAAGGGAGGCTTCATTCAGCTCTCAACAAGAGTGAATTCTTGACAAATAAACTTCAGGAATCAGAGAAAACCATTTCCAGTTTGCAAAATGAGTTAGAAACTATGAAAGAATCAAAGGTAACTATTGAGAATCAAATAGAAAATGACGATTTGAAGAAACAAGAACTTGAGACGCATCTTACAGTAGCCAAAGCTGAACTTAATGAGTTTCACCAAAAGTTTTGTTCCTTGGAAGTGGAACTGGACAATAAGAATAGCTGCTGCAAAGGACTGGAGGCTGCATGTCTTGACCTGCAGCTTCAACTAGAGAGGTATTGGGTTGCAATTTTCCTTTTTCAATGACAATGGCTGACCCCTTTGAGACATCTTATATGATTGTAACAAGAGATACAAGGAAGATAACATTTAATACTTTTCTGTGACATTGTTGTGAGATCTCATGCATCTGACTTATGTTATTTTCAGCATGATGAAGAAGGAAATCCCCTGCCCTGAACCCCATCAGGAAGAGAAGCAATTTGGGACTGTAAGTCACATCATCCATGTTAGAAACCTGGGCAATGAGGGTGAATTACTGAGGTTTCTGTGACTAATTAGGCAATTTATTTTCATGCATTGTTGAAACCAATCGCAATCTATGTTAATAAAAAATTTCTTTGATTTTCTGTTTTATTTTGTATGTATTTATATTCTTCTTCTTATGAGGACATCAACTTTGCAGGATTGGGAGATTACAGCTGCTTCAGAAAAGTTGGCAGAGTGCCAAGAGACAGTTTTGAACATAGGAAAGCAGTTAAAAGCTTTGGCTTCATCAAAAGAAGCAGCTCTATTTGACAAGGTCATTGCTGCCCCTATGGATACAACTATCACCTCTGATGCCACCACCACAAAAACATTCCATGCTGAACCAAAGAACGCCACCATGAACCAAAGGTCCTCCCTGCTAGACCAGATGCTAGACGAGGACAATGCTCATACCAAGGATAACAAACTCACTAATATCAGAGGAAGTGAGAAAAGTTCAGGTTCAGCCCTTGTTGCCAATGGGGTCATAGAGCCTCTAGAGAAGATCCTTGTTCATAATGGAGGTAAACACCAAAATGATGCTGTTGCTGCTAATTCTTTGGCCCTTGTGCCCAGGAGGAAGCAGGGAGGGGGCAGTGTTTGGAGAAAGTTTTGGAGAAAGAAGAAATCCAACAGCATGAAATTACCAATTCCATTTGAGCCATAGCAGAGCTGTACAAAATTGGTGCAAAGGTGTGACAGTTTGGTCTCAAATTTGTTGCATACAGGAGGTTGGACACGATAAGTTTGCCCTTTTATTGATCTTTAGAGGGAGAGCGAGAGAATTTTGCATTATTGGTCTATGAATTCCTTCTGTACATATGACTTGGGTGAGTTTTTGCACTGTACTAAACAATAAGGGCACCATCATTTATAGCAAGGCTAACCTACGCATATTCACAGACAATACAACGGGTGTCCGGTTTGTTATTTGCAATATGCTTGTAATGATTCATACCAAGTTTTTTTTTTTCTATCTTCCCAGCAATAAAGTCGCTTCTGGTTTGTCTGTCCTGGCAGGTTTGCTGACCTTTTCCTTTGAATTTTACGATGATGACTGATACAAGTTCTGTATATCTTCCCAGTAAGATAGTTCTATCTGGTTCATATATCGACGCAATTTTTCTGGTTTTTACTTCTGGTCATTTGCTTTTTGAATATGATTTCCTGAAATCTGGAAACAAAAAGGAAATGCACAATTGACCCCATAAATAGTTCATACTGATTTGAAACTGCCAGATAATCTGTACATTCTACAAATGTCTCAAACTCATGAAGTCCAGCGTCCTTGTAGCAGTGAGCAATCCGATTCAAGGAGTCGTTCCAAGTCCCTTCAACAGAAGCTAAGTAATAACAGAAATGTCGGCTTCATCCAATGCAATGTGCAACTTCACGAGCATTTGTATTTTATTGACGCAACACTTTATATTTTTTAGCATGACATCTTACACTTGTGCTAGATTGACGACTTTTTCAATAAGTGTCACAACATAATTGAAATGAATGAATCAGACATTAAATCACTGAATTGATTAAACTAAACAAATAAAAAGAAGCAAACTTGATGAATTAAACCATACTCTAATTACATGATAGAAGTAAAATTGGAAAGAATCCAAATAATGAAATGACGTTAATTAAAAAAAGGTGAAAATGTTTCTTAACAAAATAAAAGGGCAAGGATGAATTAAATTTTTAATAAAAAAATATAAATTAATCTTAAATATTAAAAAAATAAATAAATTATTATTTGAAAATAAGATCTATTACTGTACTTATTAACAAAAAGTATAAGTTTTTCACTAATATTCTTATTCACTCCACTTTTAATTAAAGTGAATAATTTTTTTAGTGTTTTATCGGATAAATTTTTTATTAAATGATTTTATTAATAAATTAATAATTTTATTAACAATATTTAATATTATTTAAAAATATATATACAAAAGTGTCAACAGCTCACTCAAAATAAATAAATAATAAAATTCTCAGGCACACTATAACTAACAAAAGGGCAAGGCCGTGGGTTCGAAACGAAGTAGCATTGCCGCCGAACCAGCTTTACGATCAGCCTCAAATAACAAGTCAGACAAATCTCTCCGAGAGAGAGAAAGAGAGAGAGAGAGAGAGAGAGAGAGAGAGATCGGAAATGGCAGCGTTGACGACCGCATTGATAGCAATAGCCGGCGTGGTGCTCGGCTGGATCACCATTGAGATCGCTTGCAAGCCATGTCTCGAGAAGGGACGCGAAGCCATCGATCGCTCTCTCAATCCCGAGTACGATCCCGACGACGACGCTGCCGCCACCGACATCCGTGCTCCGCTCAACCCCAATCCTCCTCCTCCTCCTCCCCTGCAGCCACATCTCTCCGACTCGCCGTCGTCTTATCCCGACGATTCCTCCTCCGTCTCTTCAAAGATCAACTGATTGCTTTGAACTCATCTGCCTGGTATTTCCCTTAATTCTCATTTGCTTACTTTCAAGGAACTGTGCCTTTGAATGTATAATTTGAGTGATTGTGCAATCTTGATATGGAATTGGATCATGAAATTGTACTTTTTGGATTTCACAGAATCTTGATCCTTAATCTCTTTTATACATTGGAAGTTTGTGTATCGATCAATTTTCTATCAATGAGCCTTTTTTTTTTTTTAATACAATAATGATCAATGAGTCAATGATCTTATTATTTTACAACCCATTACCAAGACATAAGATGGGAAATCTCAAAGAGATCAATCTGTCCTGCATCTTGCTGCTGCTAGAACGTATTCAAGAATCCAATACACGAAAAGAGTAACCTCATGCAGAGGTTAAAAAAACAGAAAATAGCAAAGGAAAATGATCGAGCAGTAGTACCAATCATCAACATGCAAAGCACCAAAATGCATCATTGGCTTCATCTTCTAAAAGCATTATCATGGGAGAGAAAAGATTATTCATTGCTGCTCATGACCATTTCTAACTTAACATTTAGAATTTTCAACTTTGTTGCTTTTGTAAGGAAAGCACTGCTGATACTTCAGCAACTGTTGTTGTGAACCAAAAAACAAAAGAATCAACAAATGTACAACTAGATAACAGTAAGACACTTTAATAGTTGAACTTACTAGTAAAAAATTATTGGCTGCTTAACAATTGCCGAGGAATGTCCATAATAGCTATTGAGTTTTTGTCTTCATCAAAGCAAATCTAGAGAAATTTACTCAACAATTCAGTGGGGGTAAAAACCCCAGAATTTTTCTTAGACCACATGACCACCGAATCTCTAAGCAGCTGTGATTTTTTTCTTTTTTTTTAAAATACAGACTGGTGCTCTTTTCTCCCCTTAATTCTATTTTCTCCTCCTTTTCTTTGTTTTGAACTTCCATGCATGATAATACCACAAAAACTTATAGAAATAACCTATTAGAGAATTACAATCACAGTCAATTGCATATGGCACTTACTAGACCATGATGAATAGAATTGTCTTCAGACTACAGTTTGCTACCAGTAAAGCAAGTGCATCTATATGTACCCACATTGGCAATAGCCAACATCTTTATCTATCCAGGCATGATCCTATAGACAGCTAGAATATCACAAAGTTTTGACAAGACCTACCTCACACACTGATCAAACAAGGAGTTACAACTATCTAAGGAAAATAGCAAAGGGAAGTCTTGAATTGGTTGATATAGAGTCTGTAAGGAAATAATTGTGAGAGAGGCTCCAGTCATCTCTTAACAAGAGTGAATTCTTGAGAAATCAACTTCAGGAATCAGAAAAACAATTGCCAGTTTGCAAACAGAGTTAGAAACTCTGAAAGGATCTAAGGTATCTATTGAGAAGCAAATAGAAAATGATAAGTTGATGAAACTGGAACTTGAGATGCAGCTTACAGTAGCCAAAGCTGAACTTAATGAGGTTTGCCAAAAATTTTCTTCCGTGGAAGTGGAACTGGACAATCAGAATAGCTGCTGTGAAGAACTGAAGGCGACATTTCTTGATTTGCAGCTTCACCTTGAGAGGTATTAGGTTACAATTTTCCTTTTCTAGGACAATAGTTGTCCCCTTTGAGACATCTTACATGATTGTAACAAGAGATGCAGGAAAGATAACTTTTAATATTTTTATCCTGCGTTGTTAAGGGATCTGAGGCATCTGATTTATGATGGCTTGGCAACTATTATCACATATGCGACCGTGCCAGCAGTGTTGTAACAATGCAACCTCCTTATCTCCAAAATATTTTGTCTCACCTCATTGTTATTTCTACCATTGCATTATTTCCACCATGAATTAACCATCAGTACTATTGCCACTACCTGTGTTATTACTGTTGCCAATTGGTTATTAGTTGGTAATTTGATAACCCTGTCTCCCCTAGCACCTGAATTCTTAGCATTCAATCGACATATCCAGACTCCTCTACTGATTTCTTCATCTTTTATGCCATATACATTCTTCATCTAAAATTATGCACAATGAAATGAATTGCATTTTCTATTAATTCATTCGGCATCATTTTTATTGTTCAACTACACAAATTTGTGTTCCTTACTCCTGTGTCTTTCTATTAAACTCTTTTGTAATTATGAATGTAAAATATGAAGCTGCTCTATAAAAAGCAATAAAAGATAACCACATTTTAGTATCCTTTCTGTTTACTTTGTACCTTGGAGAAAAGTAGATTCATATCTGATTGTATAGTTTAGTTGTTGGCTCCTTAAGATAAGTCCCTCAAAGTTTGAAAATAGACATAACATTTGTCTGAAGTTTAGGGTTTAAGACATTGGCTGCCTGGTGATTTTTCAGAGAAGAGTTTAGTTGATAGCGATCCTTTTAGCTGCCAGCTTTATGCTCTAGCTTCCTAAGTTCTTGCTTTTCATTCTCTTATCATATGGGTACAAGTTTTACTTGGAAGATTCAATGTATCTGGCTGGGGAGCTTTCATGAGTGTAATATTCATTTGTTCTTGTCATATGCCTTATGCTTCTTTTGCTTGCAGATATTTTTCTTTGTTCTTTCAGAATAGTTTTTGGCAAGCATCAACACCTGAATGCTCCACATGGAAGCAGATAAGCATGGGAAGATTTATGACTCTGAGCATTCCTCATTTCTCTCCAATCTGCATGACCAGGCATGAAGTGTTATACTGCTTTAGGATCTTTTGCAAAGATTAAGATTTCTATAGCTAATAAGATGGCACGATTTCCTTGTTGCAATTTGCTCTTGAAGCTTACTGGAAGGGTGACAGTTGAGTTTGCCAACCACTGTCCAGACCCAATTTGCCATGCCAGAGGTGCCTATCCGACTGCTTCGGCCTGTCGGCCTATGAATTAGCCTTTGCATTTGGGTTGGGCTCTAATTTTTTTTGGGCGACTAGAAACACTTTCTCCCTTCAGTTTTGATGTTTGGGCCTCTGCTCTGATTGGGTCAGAATGGTTGCAGTCGATAACCGAATAGGCATACTTTTAAAAGAAAGTCCTGAGGCCTCTCGATCTAAAGTAGAAAATGGTGTTCTTCCAAGCGGCAAGTGGAGAAACTTGCTTGACGCGGAAGATGGTGCCTTTATTAATTAAAAATGCTCTAAGTTTTTGGCTCTATTTTACAGTTGGAAGCACTGACCTCAGAGGCTGAGAGGATATGTTTAAAGCATAAGTCATGTTGAACTTTTTCAAAGTCTTCTATATATGTACTCTCAATTCAATTCTATGTCAACTTAATCAACCAGGCCGTAAACAAATTTTGATTCTGTCAATTGTTTGCCTTTATTTTAAGGTACCTGCTCGTATAGAACCAGTGAAGATTCAAAACGGTGAGGAAGATTTATTTAAATCGTCTTTGATTTATAAAGTCCCAATATTACTAATGAATTTTGTTAAAAGGTGGTCTTCATCCAATCAATCTCATACGTATTTCAGGCATATTCTTCCCTCTTTTGGCGAACAACCAACATGTTGCCATTCAAGTTTTCCCACCAGCCAAAGTAAGCCCTGGTATCCGTTTGCAATTAAAAATACTGCTTGTTTCAACTGCTCAACTGTGCCATTGACCACCGAAGGTGGTCATTCTTTAATTCTAAACTAAAAATCCCGAATGACCCCACATTTAAAAAAGAAAAAAAAAAGAAAAAGAAAAAGGAAGCAATGGGATGAGAACATAGCGCTTACAATTGCTGCCAAAAAAATGGTAAAATTACATCGAAGTTTAATGTGACACATTTTAAATGCAATTCAACATATTACATTATCATACATTATTGTTATACATATTCAAGCTACTTAACATAATGCACTATGGGGTCGCGTATGAGCCATTCAACAATAACAACAGGCTGCGGCTAATGTGTTGTCAGAGCTGCCCCACTGCGTGACAGGCACTGGCAAAGCAAGGCATAGCTCTCACCCGTTCAAGCCCAAAGATAAGAGTGAGAGATTTTAGTCAAGACTGACGGCGTCGTTTGTATGTTCGACCTCGTGACATCGGAAAAAAGCGTCAGCAACGTCAACGGCAATGGCAACAAATAAAGTCCGGGGAGATTAGATTATAGGCCCGCCTTTGACGTCCTGAAGAAAAAAAAGAAAGAAAGAAACACTCGTCGCCTTCACCAAAGTAAAAAAGGTCTCTCTCACTTTGTAGCTTTTTTTTTTTTTTTTTTTCAGTTTTTACCCATCTCTAAATCTCCGTCTGCTTCTCAGGCTCTGCAAAAGCAGTGGCAATGTTCGCGTGTTTGAGGGGCCACCGTAGCTTATGCAGAGCCTCTCTCACAATTGGTTGCCTCTGCATCTATCTGTTGCTGTCCTCCTCTGTCTTCTTGTTGGCTCGTGCAGCGGTACCTCTCTCCCTCTCTTTTCCTGGTCTTCTGAATTCATTAATGATCTACCGTGCGTTTTCAATTTCTTTCTCTCTCTGTCTGTTTTTTTTTAAAGCCTATTATTATTGAACTGAATTTTGGAAAGGAATTCCAGGTGCTGGACTCGTGTACGGCTGCCACAATGTGTGGGCCCGGTCTCTACTGCGGGAACTGTCCTGCTTTGGGCAAGACTCAACCTGTCTGTACCAGAGGCCAAGCAATCATACCCACATCCGTTGTACGCTTCTTTTGCTCTTAATTTTGTGGGTGTTTTTTTTTTTTGGTTGTTTAATATGGCTATTTGTTGTTTTGAAGTTCTAACTTTTGCAAAAGTTTGATTCTGTTTTTTTTTTTTTTTTATCCTTCGTTTTTCTTGGTTAAGATTAATGGATTGCCGTTTAACAAGTATACGTGGTTGGTTACTCATAATGCGTTTAGCATTGTGGATGCTCCTGCTTTGCCTGGCGTCCAGAGACTGACGTTTTACAATCAAGAAGACACTGTCACCAATCAGTTGCTGGTTTGCGTTGCCATTCTCTCTCTCTGTTTTTTTTTTTTGGCTTCTTTAGTTTGTTGAAGCATGTTTGGTTCCCGGGAAAATAGAGTTGAAAAGGATGAAAATAAGAGAGAGGAAATGGGTGTTTTCTTTTGAACTCTTTTGAGTGTGTCAGTTATATACTGGATATGAATTTGGGCAGTGGTGAATTATATGCTAAATTGAACATTTCATTCCTTTCTTGTTCTCGATTTCTTTGCATTATTTTCCCAGGAATTGATGGAACATATTACCTTAATTCATAAGTGCTTTGGGTTTGTGATTGTTGTTTAGAATGGCGTGAGGGGACTGATGCTGGATATGTATGATTTCATGGGCGATATTTGGCTCTGCCATTCATTTCGAGGGCAATGTTTCAACTTCACAGCCTTTGTAATACATCTTTCCATTTTATCAATTTAGGATATTCTTGTAAAACAGTTTATGACATTTCTGTCTGGATTGGTCTTAGCAACCTGCAATTAACACCCTAAGGGAAGTAGAAGCTTTCTTGAGTCAGAACCCAACTGAGATTGTCACCATAATAATTGAAGACTATGTGCATACTCCAAAAGGGTTGACAAAGCTGTTTGCTAATGCTGGTCTGGATAAGTATTGGTTCCCTGTCTCCAAGATGCCCAAAAAGGGTGCAGATTGGCCCACCGTGACTGAGATTGTGCAGCAGAATCACCGGCTTCTAGTTTTCACTTCTGATTCTTCAAAGGAAGCAGATGAAGGGATTGCTTATCAGTGGAAATACATGTTGGAAAATGAGTGTAAGAATAATTTTCTTATATATCTGGTGTTTTAATGGCTTTGATTGAAGATGGATGGTCCACTAACAGCTCCATGATCAATGGGGTTTTCAGCTGGAGATCCTGGTGTTAAAGCAGGCTTATGCCCAAACAGGAAAGAGTCAAAGGAGTTGAACTCCAGAAGTGCATCTCTTTTCTTAATGAATTACTTCCCAACCTATCCAACTGAAAGTGATGCCTGCAAGGAGCATTCAACCTCACTTGCTCAGATGGTGGACACCTGTTATAAAGCAGCAGGGAATGCGATGCCCAATTTTTTGGCAGTCAACTTCTACATGGTACAAATTTAACATGCATAACTGATATGCAACTGAACCTATATGAATTAGGTATTTTAACTGTTGTGGTAATGATGCAGAGGAGCGATGGTGGTGGTGTTTTTGATGACCTGGATCAAATGAATGGCCAGACATTATGTGGTTGTAGTACTGTAACTGCTTGCCAGGTCAGTCATTTTGAAGAACTGATTTACTGCACCATTTCCCAATAGCTAATTGTTCTTGCAAAGTATGATATGAGTTTATGAAGAATGTGGACTCCTGTTATTAATTTTCCCAAATATTCATATACATGTGATGTATAGTTTGCTTCATCAAGTTGATGGCTTTGACAATAGATTCAGATCAGTTTGGCCGCAGGGGAATCTCTTTATGTTAGAGCTTCTCAATACCGTGATGAAATGATAAAATATTAAATATCTCTCATAAGACACCTTATGCAATCTTGCAGGCTGGGGCAGTGTTCGGATCTTGCAAAGATGTCGCTGCACCACCTGGTTCAAGTCCTGTAACAAATGCTGCAGGAAGCTTTTCAGGATCTGTTCAATTTACAAATTCTGATTCAACAGTGCATTCTCCAACTAGATTGGCTTGCTACTTGTTTTCTTTACCAGTGATGGCATTTTTGTTATGATACAAAGAATCTTTTCTGGGGTACATGTTTACAGAGGTACTCCTAGCCTGTCAGCTACTCGGTAAAATTTTAATGTGTTAGTATCTATCAATGCGGCCAGCACTAGCATCTGCATGTTTGCCTTATTGAGAAAAACTCTCGATGCTTCCAGTCTTAATTTAGTATCTTTCCTTTCATATTTTCAGGTTCTATGCTTGCCGTATATTTCAATGTTCGATGTTGGAGTAGCCGATTGCTTGTCGTGACCTATATTGTAGTGCTTCCACTGTGATTACTAGAGTGACTAATACTTGTATCTAGACATTTCATGTTTTCTTATACTTTGCTTTGAACATACTGAGGTGGGTCGTTGTCGTAATCTTCTTTTTTTTTTCTAAAAACAAAATGGTATGGTTTCTTATTTTCTTAAATGCTTGTCCCTTCATAGCATTGGTAGAGTATTTAGGGTACCAAAACCAGCTAGATTTGCCAGAAAAGTGTCATAAAATGAATGTAGCAAGCATTGGAAATCAGTACGAGATGGTCTACGAACAGGATATGCATTTTCGGTTCAAACCATAAACAACTTAGCAGGGCATATCTTCAGAATTTCTATACAAATCAATATACAACATGATGTCCACTATACAGAGCTAAATGTACAGAATATACAGTAAAAGATTATTTTTGGTTTGTCTTATTCAAATTAAACACAGATTGAATTTGAAGGCCACTACCAGAAATTTGATAATGGTCTAACTAATCGACGAAGGAAACAGAGAAGAAACAGTATGCACAAAGACCAACAAACAACTCACACAGGTGGTAACAAATAAGACATCGCACAGGAATTGTTGGCACCTCGGCACCTCAGGAAACAGGCCACATTGAAGCGCTTCAAACATTCAAAAGCGCCGCTTGAGGTTTTATTTGAAGAGCTGGACTAATGGTAAGCAAGCCAATGAAACAGTCCACCGGGACTCTAGTTCCCCATACATCAAGTGACTCAAGTCTTGGACATTTTCTTACAAGATTGAGAAGTCCGGTTTCTGTCACATGACGGCAGCTCCAGAGGACAATGCTCTGGAATGTTAAACAAACCATATAACTTCTTTACAGATAAAAGGAGCCCTGTTGTTTTATTGGTTAAAAGAAACATAAGTTAACATAATGCAACATTCCCAAATGACCCACCTTCAGTTTAGGACAGCTTTCTGCAATAGCAAGTAAGGACTCATCCGTGATAAATGTGCCACCAACGTTGAGGTGCTGTAAGGAATTGGCTCTTGATATCTATTGCAGAAAGAATAAACCGAGATAAAGCAAAATTTACCCAAATTAGATAAGGTTGAGAGAAAATTGGATACCATGAAGTTGTGCGTATCAATAGATACAAGTTTACCAAAGAGAAATTTGCTAATGCTAAGATTGGCTATCACATACCAGTTGAACAACACCGTTGTCGGTGATCCCTGCCATACCCCAAAGGGATATAGATGTTAGGTTGCTGATACACTTTGCAAATGATATTTGGTGCAGCCCATTGTCAGTTATCTGGCAACCCCAACAGCTCCTTGAACTGTCCATAAAGCAGATGATAGAACCAAGTTTTTAAGTATTCGCCAATTCACACTCCAAATGAACCCGATAGAAGATTCATCAGTTTTGATGTCCAAACACTATAAAGTTTTAAGGATAAAAGCTTCACTAATTATCTTAGGCCTCATTCCAAGGCCACAAAACTATCCAAAAAAGAAAAAACTCTAAAGCCATCCTAGAGAACCATGTCTCAGACACTGTGCCATGCTTGCTGAGCACTAAGAATTTAAAGATGTCAGTGAATCATTAAGCTCTTGCAGCCATCTCAAAGGGGCTTGGGGGAAGAGATTGGCAGGTTGAAGCCTCGCCTCTCCAGAAAATTTCACTTATCAAAAAGATTTCAAATGTAACTGATTCTCCAAAAATCTTGTCCATTCCAAAAACATAATGCCCACAACATCATAATACACAAAAATCGGAGACAAGAAATCATTCGGTGATAGGTAATTGCAATCTCAACAATGCTAAAAATCCAAGCAGCTTTAGAATAGCTTACACATAATACCAACTGGAAAAACCTAGTATTGCAGCACCATCACAATCAGTGCCGAGTCTAGTTTATTGTCTACTAAATCTCGTAACTCACTTAATCTCACAAAAGCAAGCCACCCCACAATGAATAACAAGTGAGTCGAAGCTTGAGAATTGGAAAATTGCAATACGCTTTATACCATGTGCTCTATAACTACGATTTTAGCATTGTTGCTCTCTCTGCATACACTAGCAACCACAGGGGCATGCACTTAACCGCATGAAGGAGGAAAAAAGATGAAGATTTCTGCTCGTTTCTTTGTTCAATCCACTGCTTGACTTTCATAATTGTTTTTTCTTTCCAAACAGTAATAACTCTCTTTTTCCGCCATGATCAAATTCCGCAGTTTCCATCAAGAATTGAAGGAATCCAACCAAATACCAGAGACAAAGACAAGTGAGCTTACATGTCGAGTTCCTTAAGGCTGTAGGCATCACGTACGAGGCGGGCAATGGTATCATCGTCCATCTTCCGACCAGCAAAGCTCAAGCTTTGTCTCCTGGCCAACGACTGCTTCACCCCATCTCTCCATTTCCTGCACACGCTGCTCGCCCTATATGTATCCAAATATGTGCACATGCCAATCCAATTCAGACAAACTTTTAAAATAACAATAAATACATAGTATTTAATGACAACAACAAAAAGGGTTGCTCTAAATTTACAGATATTATTAACTCACTGGGCCAAATCGGTGAAGGAAGTTGCAAAAACAAATATGTGACCCAACAGGTCCGTCGGCAACCTATCAATCTCCGCTTCTTCCTCCATAACCTCAACTTTTACCACGCACCACCGCTTCTTACTTCGGTTCTGGGGAGGTAGACGGAGAGCGTACGTCTCCCCAGAATGAACCAATGGTACTAAAGGCTCTTCCTCTCAAGAACGGAAGCCAATGTATTATAGTTTTATTTATTAGTTAATTTTCAATATTTAATCACTTATTATAATCATATAAAAAGAAATAGAGAATGTGGTCATCTTTCCGTCATCGTTGCATGAATATGACTTTTCTTTTTCTTTCTTTGTGTGTGTTCTTTATTTCCTCCAAAGTCCTAAAATCAGAATCTGGACGCTTCCTCTCTTTATTTTCTTTCCCGTTGGCCTTGCCTTTGCGTGGAATTACGTTATTTTTGGTACATTGGAAAACTGAAATTACGTTATTATTAGTAACCTTTACGCCTAATGAAGTTTTCACGCTTGCGTCCACGTGGATCATATGCAATGCCAGTTGCCAGCGTTGTCTGCCTGTCTCACGGCATTGGGATTGAAAATTATTTGAGTGTAGTCAATTTATGTTTGATGTCAATAATATTAATTATAAATATATATATTAAATTCAATGTTATATTTTTTCTTTGAAATATTTTTGGTTTAATTGAATTAAAAAAAAAAGAGTAATGAATTGCAAGTAAAGTTTAAATTTAAAATTTATATTTAATTTTATTTTTTATATTTTGTAACTACTAAATCAAGTGAGTGATTTATTAGTTATAATTTGAATACTAAATACTGAGAAGAAGCCTTTTAATCCCATTAATTTCACAAATAAAAATGAGCTTTTTTATTTTATTATTTATCATTTCTCAGGTGGTTCATGGTTGGATAAAGCTATATTTGGATTAAAATTTTGAAACTGTCCATATTATTTATTTATTTACTTTCTTTTGTTCGCTGAAGATGTCTTTGCAGTTTTGTGTACAACTTAGCTCTTCAATGAACCCGTGGCGCAATTTGGGCCGAGCAATCGGCCCTCAGTATTCCATTGAACAAGGCAACGGAGTCTATAAATGCTGGGAAATTTTTTTATTTAAAAAAAAAAAAACTTTTGACCCTCCAAAAGGGTTTTTTATGGCTTCACGAAAAATGAAAAGTTGGAAAATGATAAAAAAAAATGAAAAATTATTAAAACAGAGTAGAATTATGGAATCCATAGTATCAATTTGATTCATTTTAATTTTTTAATTCATGTAATTAATGTGTCCATTAAACGTTTTCCAATTTAAGAAATAAAGAACTTTTTTTTTTTTTTGGTATAAAGAACTTCAACCTACTGTTAATAAAAGTGAAAGATTAACCCAAGCCCAATCACAGCAATTTCTTAGCATGCTGAGCCCAACATGTTTGACAGGTTAGGCCTAGAATTCTTAATTCTGTACCCAAAGTTTGGTGTTCGGATTAAAAAGCCCAGCAACTGTACCATTAACCGGTGAATTGATACTTAAAATCATTTTTCAAATGCATACTGCAAATGGTTTTAGGAGGATTTTAAATCATCTGTGACTGTATTATGGTAGCAATATTATGATACCGATGATCTTTTTTTTTTTTTTTTTTATAATGAAAATAGAAACACAGATATGAAACTCTATCGCCAAGAAAGATTGTGTGTTATCAAAGGAATAATTCTATCAACATATGATTAACCTTACTTAAAATTTTGATACGGCAATAAACAATATTTTTAATGTTAAATCACAACATTTGGCCAGTGGTTATGGTATCAATGATTCAAGCTATGTTGTCCCAGGCATGATGTGATGTGTAAGAATTTATCGACAATAATAATAATAACTTTTTTAAAAATATTTTTATTAAACATGGATTTCAATATATTATTATATAATTAAAGAATACAATTTTAAAATTAATTTAAGTATTGATAAAAGTTATAATCTAAACTATATAATTATATATATAACTAATCATATTTTTTTATAATTTTATCTAAATACTTGCAATTATAGTAAAATTCGAGAAAGAAAGTTGATTTTTAAAATATATTAATAATTTTAATTATTTAAATTAATATTTAATAATATTATTATTATTTTTAAAAAATTAATAAGTGATATTAAAATTTATTTTTATGAAATTTAAATATTTTATATTATATCGACTTGCATATATTATAATTATAATTTTATTGTAATGTTGTATCTAATGTTTACGTTATATTTATTAACATATATTTAATAATTATATTTAATAGTTTAATTGTACATATTTAAAAGTATAAATATGAAAATTGTTACATGAAAGTTTTTTTTTAAATACTAATTCATATATTAAATTATTAATGGTATATTTATTTTTTTAATTTATAATTATAATTAACATAAAATTATAAATCATCCGTCTAACTTATGCTCGGTAAATTTGCGTTGCCCATCAATGATGCGCTGCTATAAGACCAGACACGTGCACTAAATGCATCGGGAACGTATGCTTTCCCAAAAGTTTACGCCCCCAACCAACCACGATCACGGTACTTGATAAGTGATGCAACAGCTCGACTGACCAGAAATCTCGGCCATCGATTTCCTCATCCCATATCCCAACACAGCATGATTCAATATCCACTTGACACGTCGACGCTCTATGACAACTGGGCCCCACGTCAATTAACATGCCGCGTCTAAATGGCGTTCCCATTCTGGTTGTGCATCAATGGCGTTTATTGATCGTGACACAGAGACCATGGTGGTCCCGTTGGTGGGGATAGAAATGGTGGGGGAGCTCTGGATATGAGATCTAGCGGTGGACCAATGGGGAAGTGACGCAAGAGGATGGCTACAGAACAATTATTAAATCTCCCGTTTTAGTTAAGGTGATATTAGGTCAGGATAAGACAGCGACGGAAACTGATGGAGAGATGTCTGAGCCTATGACCAAAAACTGGCAACCACAACATAACATCAAAAGCAAAACATCAGTGAGTTGGGGATGCTTTGGTTGGATACTAACTGGCCGGCCATCTTCCATTTCCATAAAAACACTGCTTGTGCTGGCTACTGCGTCCATATTATCATCTTGATTCTCTATGTACATGATTTGTGGCAGCATGAAAAACAACTATTACAAGCTATACGATGAAGATTATGACTAGGAAATGATACATGGCACGTAGTCGTTATTGAAAATTGCGTCTCCATTAGTTCCAAAATAATAATAATAATAATAATAATAAAAACCAATTTCAAGTTTGTTTGATCAGAAGTCTAAAATGAAATTAGAAATTTTGAGGCTTTTAAGGATGAAACCAGAAACTGGTTATAAGTTCATTAACCAAATTCCATGGTTTGCCCTTTCATCGACAAGGAAACACTTTAGTTTCTGTCGATTTCTATATTTCATGTCTCGTATTTCAAGCTGCTTTTGGAAAACTCGTCCCAACAACAACTGAAAATCCTTACTAAGGAAGAAATCCTTTTACTTCTCCTGTTCCCACTGAATATAATTTCAATGTCATTGTGAGGTAATAAGCTTGAGGATGAAAAAGGTGACGCCCGTAAATTGAAACAGTTTACAAATATTGCAACCAGTCAGTCTGCATTTCAGGAGAAGACTTAGACGCTAAGAAATAGTCTACAAATGCATGCATTTGCGCGCGTCAAATATTGGATCTTCGCACGACACCGGATCGAGCTATAGCCTACAGCAAAATTGCTTGTAGCCAAAGATACATGAAACGAAACAATTAATATTCCATTATTGTGCCATCAAGGCTGAAAGATTTCTGGGTAAGGAAATGACCTGCAGAATTGTAAAAAATTATATGTCACCAAGAGAATTCTTTATTTTTTTATATATAAGTCTGTTATAGCACTACTCACTGGTCTAGTTTATAATTTTTTTTGTTATTCTTTGCTTTGCAACCAAATTAAAAACAAAATACCAAGACGAAACACTGTATCTCTTAATTAAAATTCCCCATCATAGCACCACAAAACTGCGTGTCTCCTAAACTTCAATAATTGTATTTTACTTCACTGCAATGATATAATTTCCGCAATTCAAATTTTAATTAATCTGAATTAAAATGGGGCAACAGTACACCCATGTGCCGAGGGTTGCCGACCCCATCGTTTTGGGGACTCCTTAGCTTTTTTTTTTTTTTTTTATAACTGAAAGTGAGGGACCTGTGGACCCATTAGCATGGGGGCCACACACATTTCCCAATAAAAAAATTAAAATTAATTTATGCAAGTATACAGAGATGGGGTGCACGGAGATGGAATTATAACGAGACCAGAGGAAAAACTCTATTTTATGATCATAATTATATTAAAGGTGTATTTTTAATTATAATAATGTATTAAAAATATAAAAATAATATTAAATATTATGAACATTTTTAAAAATTATTACATAATATTATTTTTTAAAATAAATAATTTTTATATTTTATTAATAAAGTTATTTATTTTAATATAATAATTTTTTATAATAATTTAAAAAAGCTATACTATTTAATATTACTCAACGTATAATTAGTGATTACCTTAAATAGACTCGCGTGTTCAATGCACGAAATTGTAACTTTATCGTTTTATGCTATTGTCAAGTTCATTTTCGTTGATACAATAAACATTTTACTACTCGCTCTAATGGCGCGTGAGTTAATTTAGGCACTTTTTCACTTTCAAGTTCTCCTTAAAACCGCGCCCGCAAACCAAAGTCCGGAACCAGGGAGTAATGGCGGATACGTACAATTATGAAAACTGTAACGCCTCGTGCTCTTCTTCGGTGAGAGAACGCGATCACCGTCAATCAGATGAAATGTCGCTATTCCTCCATCAAATTCTCCTCCGTTCATCAACACCACCGTACATGGCTCACGCGGGCCCACAAACTCAGTTGCTTTCTCCAAGGGACTTTCTTGGCTGCGCATTCCCGTCTCCCCTCGCGCAAGAGGAGATCTCTAGCGTTGGTTTGGCGGACAGAGTGAATGATCCCGATGGTGTCGGCTATTTTTCGGTTGGAGGAGTTAGTATGAACGAGACTGACGAGTGCGAAAGCGAGGTACATTCTCGTTACCATTTACTTATTTGTTTATTTTTTCTTGTTTGGTTTGCCGGAAAATGTACGAGGAAAAAGAAAAGGTAATTTGACAATTTTCCTATTTCCTCCCTTTTTATTCAAAAAAATAAAAAAAAGAAAAAGAAAAAGAACTGATTCGTTTTTTTCTTTTTTTGAAAAAATTGATGAATGCAGGAGGGTGTTGAAGCTTTGGTAGACGAAGTGCCAGCAAAGTCGGCTCCTCCACGAAAATCGTCGAAAAGAAGCAGAGCTGCAGAAGTTCACAATTTGTCCGAGAAGGTTTTATTATTTATTTATTTATTTATTATTTTTTAATGTTAAGAATGGTTCGTTTGTAATTTCTGTCTCTTCGTTTTCCTTTTGCCTTGACATTTTCAATTTTAGTTCATGAGTCTTATTTATCTGTGGGGTTTCTCGGGCAGAGGAGGAGAAGTAGGATTAATGAGAAAATGAAAGCATTGCAAAATCTCATTCCAAACTCCAATAAGGTATGCATTTCTTTTTTTTTTTTAATTTATTTTTGATAGATTTAGTTTGACTTCCTATGTGACTTCTATAATTGTTTTGTTGATCAGTAATTGCTTTTGCTTTAAACCGATTAACCACTGATTTTCCATTTTGTGGCAGACAGATAAGGCTTCTATGCTTGATGAAGCTATTGAATATCTCAAGCAGCTCCAGCTCCAAGTGCAGGTTTGTGTCAATCTTGTATGCATGTTCCGTTATTTGATTAAACCATGTTGGCAAGCACTGCCAATTCATGCCACCATTCGGTAACAGGAAAGCTTTATCAATTCCCATTGGCTATTTTATTGAGGGAGCAAATGTTTGAACCCTGACCTTCCTACAAAAGAGTTACCCTTATGGTTGACCGGACTAACATGGTTGGTTGAGTTAGCAAGTCTTTAAATTGATCCGACCTATGCATGGTTTCATAAGTTAAGTGTTAGTTTGTATTTTGCTTTTCACTGATGATAATTTGAGGACAAAATACAAAGGAAATAACCAGTGAGATCTTCAGAGGTTTCTTGATTTTCATTCCAGATGTTATCATTTAGAAATGGAATCAGTTTGTATCCAATATCAATGCCTGGGCCGCCCCAGCCAGTCCAACTTTCAAGACTGGGATTTGGCGAAGAAAATGGTTCTCAGCATGCTGGTATAGCAAGTCATCTTACTCACAACCAAGAATCCCTGCGACCAACTGTACTGGATCTTCAAAACAAATGCACTGTGTCAAACCAGCAAGCAGTGCCAGACATGTCAAATGTAATCAATTCAGAAACTACATTTAGTTTGGAATCATCATTCTGTGGCTGCTTTGGCCCATTTCCACTTAATACATCTTCTCAGGTTAGTTTGGAGATCACATTATGGTAACCATGCTATTATTTCTAATGTCTTACATGTATGCAATGTAAAGGGAATTTGCAGGGAGGCTGTTCTTCAACATCAGCAACTAAATGCAAATCATCCTGAAAGGAATCCTGAGTCAGGTGAACATGATTTCTTATAGATGAATGTGTGCACTTGGTAATGTGAATGTTGGACCTATTCCAATTTGACAGAGCTCTGCTAGCATTATTAACTAATTAAGCTTATAATTTTCTACTGCAAGGGGATATAAGAATGTTGAGCTTTGCTGACATGCACTTCATTGTTGCGATAATTTGAAATAGGAGCCAGGGCTAGAGTATCACTCCCCTTTGAAACAAAGGCACATAATCTGGAGGATAGCAGGTTTCTGGAAACTTGCATGATAAGAAGAGATCAGACTGCAGGTCTGCTCCTGAAGCATTTGGAGCACGATCATATGCCCCAACAGGACTCAAAAGGATAGTTAATTTACAAACAAAAGGTCATCTTAGTTGCACCATATATGCGAACTCTGAAGTGTGCTCCAGGATAGATGTTACTTGACTAACTATTTTGAATTTTGGAATGGCAACAACTTTTATTTTTGTTCATGGTCGCCCGTGTAGCTAGTTAGGAAATGCTTATAGCTGTGATAAAAAAAAAGAAAGAAACATTCTGTCTAATCGGTTGGGCGATGCCATACAAGAACATGAGGCTGATGCCATAAGGACTCCTGTTTTCTCGATCTTCTTTTCCTTCTTACCTAGCGGCCAGCATCTTCTCTTCATGTAATTTACTTAATATGCGTACTTAATGAAAGATTATTTGCGATCACTGCCATGGGGGCTGTGTAAACTAGTTGGCAGTAGCGTTATCATATTTTCCTGTTAATGGAGTGACCGATTATGCAGTTGCTATTAACAGAGCAACCTTGCATTTCAGAAAGTAAAACAGATATTATAAGTAACTTTCATTAGCGGAATCATGCTCTGTGGCATTCTGTGTGGTTTCCCTTGTCAAATCAAAGGTTACCAATGAACCATTCGTGGCGTTGCATGCGGAGCTGCCGAATGCACTAGCTGTGGTTTTTTTTGGTTGGAATTTTAGTAATAAAAATAAATAAATAAATGAATGAATATGAAACAAAAGAGCCCAGATCCCAATCGAACGAATTCAAACTGCAAAAGAATATTTCCGATTTTCGAAGGACGAGGGTTTCTAGCTTTTATGAAGTGATCGTGATTGGCGGATTGCTTGCCTATCGTGCTGTAGCAGATTTGAATTACAAGGCTGGATTAGACTTGGACTGCATTTTCTTGGGTCTTGAGCTCTCTAGTTTCTAGGTCTTCAAATTCCAAGTCAATCTCGATCTCGGGCTGCCTAAACCCTTTCGACGGGCAAAATGCATTTTTCCATCTCGGACCAAATAGATTACTTAGATGGCTCCATGCTCAGTTGACTCCAAAGTCTTGGAACTTTCGTTTCCTTGGGGGTGGTTATTGTAAATTTGTAATGTTATTCCAGACGTAATATGAAAGTGTTGCCAGATTAATTTCTGGTCGCCTTGTAAGCTGCGATTGATTCAAAGGACGTTATTATCCTTCCTCTGGGAGCTTAGTTTGCAATGCCTTTTTCAGGCCAATTAAGCTGGAGGCAAGTGGCTGTCAAAAGCTTTGAGACAAGCTATTTCAATAATAGAATATGAGATTCTTCAGCTTTTAACACCCACGGTAGGAAAAAAAGGAAGGAAATGTAGGGAAAAAAAACAAAAAGAATTGAGAATGATAAAGAAAGATAGTTATAAACATAAAAGACAATAAACAACTTGTGCGGCAAACAAAAAGAATATGGTTGGGCTCTAAAAACAAAGACGAGGAATCGCTAAAATTCGGACACATCATAAGTTTCAAGGATCCTATGTAGGTTTTTCTTCCATAACATTGATAATTACCAAATGAATTAGAATTCATTTCATACAAAACCTTAACATTTGGAGTTAATTACAATTTAGAAATTAAATACCAACCTTTTAAATTATACAATTGCATTTATAATGTTCGAATTCCTCTTTTTTTTTTTTTTTTTTTGTCAAATAATTGACTGAAAGCTAGCATGTGGCTAGCTATTTTCTTTCTTTCTATGATTGCTTGCTATTTTTTTTCCCTTAAATTGGTATTATGAAAAACAAAGGTTATTGATTTTGGGATATAAAAAAAATTGTGGTTTAAAATTGTGATTCTCTCTCTCTCTCTCTCTTATCTCTTTTTTTGCAATAAGAATTATTTAAAAAATAATAATTGGCAGATAGTCTTGGGAGTGAGTTGACCAAAATAGTTAGCCAACGAGTCGCTTTTCTATTCATTATTGAACAAAAGATGAGTTCCAATTGCAACTTTTGTAGCGTTAAATATCGGCAATTTAATTGCAATACTTTAAATTTTGAGGTTTAATTTGTAATTAAATCTAAATATTGAGATTTTGATGTAATTAATCCGAAAATTATTATGTATTCTAATGTTAACAATGTAAAATTGATTGAGAAACTTGGGCCATTTGCGGTAACTATAATAAGAAAAAGACAGCCTCTGTTATTTTCAACTGACCAAGATGAACGAAAACAATCAGGGCCATTTTGTGATCAAACATCATATTCTTTTACTGATGCCTTTGTATTGTTAGAAACGGTAATTTAATTAATAATTTTAAAATAATAATTTAATATATATATATATGTGTGTGTGTGTGTGTGTGTGTGTGTTTTTTTAAAATTTATTAATATAATAAATTTTTGTCTATAAGAAGGTAGACGAGGATGTAATGTATTTCATCGTCCTCTCCGAATAGCGAAAAGGAATGTCAAAAAAAAAAAAAAACAAGGGAAAAGGTACGTCGACAGAAGTGAACACTTCATTGATTACCTTGACTTCCAGGCTCATCTTTTCTTGAACGGTCTCTCTCCGTTACGTTCACGGTTTATCGTTTCTTGAGATTATTTGTGAAAATAAACTGAAACTGTTACCAGACGAGGACAGCCGCTGCTGAGATGGAGGTGAAAGCGAATGGCCCGAACGACTGTCGGCCGGTGGACTCGCCGACGAACCCGATGGTTACGCCTCTCTTAACCGATCTCTATCAGTTCACTATGGCCTATGCTTACTGGAAAGACGGCAAGCATCAGGAGAGAGCCGTGTGAGTGTATCCGTTTACGTTCCGTTGCCCTTATTCTGTTTGTTTGTTTGTGTTTATTTTTTTTCCCCTTGTTTTCCTTTTGCTTGCTGGTCTTCCGGTCCTGTTTGTCTGTGGAGAGAATCGACTGCCAAGCAGAGGTTGCAGAACTTTGTTTTTGCATTATTTACATCTAAACCTGTTCTTCATTTGAATTAGCTAGTCACTGATGGAATTAACTCGTGATTTTGTAAATAATTCAAGAATTTATAATCTGCGGATGATCTGCCTACGGGAAATTACACAATCCTATGCAAAATAAAAAATAAAATCCATTTTTTGAGTTTTCTGTGTGTTTTTTTATTTTTAAAAAAAATTTTTGGTGATCAGTTTATGAAACTCTTTTGTGTCCGTTTTTTCACATTCTCAAGGTTTGATTTGTATTTCCGGAAGAATCCTTTTGGTGGCGAGTACACAGTCTTTGCCGGCTTAGAAGAGTGCATAAAATTGATTGCTAATTTTAGATTCACTGAGGAAGATATATCTTTCATCCGTCAGACCCTGCCTGGTTCTTGTAAGGTAAGTTAATGAAGCTTCTTTACTTAGTTGATTGTACCGTGGCAGTATTCAAAGTTGGATTTGTACATTCTGAAATTCGCATTTTGGCAAAACCTTTGCATTTAGTTTAATAATATGAAGGGAAGAACACGGAAAAAAAATATGTGGTTTGGCACTTTAGGAGTGTCTCTGTGTGTTGCAAAGTTATTGTACATTGATATGCATGTGCTTGTGAGCAACTACATTTGTTCTTGTGAGATAAGTGAAGCTAGTTTGCTTGGTCCATCATACAACAGTGATATTCCAATTTAGATTCATGTGAAGCTGAGGTAATAGAAAGTGTAGGGTAAAGTTTGATTTGAAAAATTCCAAATTTGAGTGGCTTGCTTTTTCTGGAATTTGTATTTCCATGGGACCTTTCTATGTATATTTTTTCTATGCACAGAAGATTCATAATAAATGGGTGTTTTTGCTCTTAAGGAGTAGCTGCATATATACTAACCAGTTTTCTGTAATTTTCCCATCATACAATGATATTTATACATATTGATATCCATGTTCCTAGGAATAACAACATGTTTTTGATAAACGTTTCCTGCCCTATTACATGTCTGATGGTGTAGTAACTGATACTCACATAACTTAAAAGTAAATTTTTAGAACTGAGCGCCTTTATTTTGTGATGCACCAAGTGAGATTGAACTGCAGGTATTTGTGGGCTTTCCAGTGACAAGCAACATGGCTGTGAGAATTGCCCAGACCTAATTTATTTTGACTTGAGAGTGTCCTTGTGACAAATAGTAGTACCCTTGACTTTTTTTTTCCCTTTAAGGTGAATTGCTATAAGAACTTTGGAAGCTTTAACTGCTTGTGTTTAGATTCGTTGTAGCAGCAGTAAGTGCGTTTTTTTTTTTTGAGAGATTGTCTTGCTATGGATGGCATGTGTAAATTCCACTTAAAAATTGAATGGTTATCTGATTGGTTTTTTGTGCTATGCTATAGGATGGCTTCTTTGATTACCTTAGAGGACTAGACTGCTCTGACATAGAAGTGTATGCTATTTCAGAGGGGTCAATTGTCTTCCCAAAGGTACCCCTGATAAGAGTTGATGGGCCGGTTGCTGTGAGTACCACCAAAATGGTTTTTTGTCCATCTTATCTTCTCCTTGCCAATCCAAAATCAATGGTCATTTGTTAATGTGTCTTCTACCATAAATCGTTCTCAAACTGAAGTATATCTTAATGATTCTATATATTTAGATTGTTCAATTGCTGGAAACTCCATTGCTGAATCAAGTAAATTATGCATCATTAGTGGCAACAAATGCAGCAAGGCATCGATTTGTTTCTGGAAAAACAAAAGTTCTTCTTGAGTTTGGGCTGCGACGGGCTCAGGTTGCTTTTTTAATAATTTTTTTCTTTCTACTTTTGTTGTATTAAATGCTGGCTCAAATTTTGTGTATTAAAAGGCATTCTATTTCCATTAGGGACCTGATGGTGCAATAGGAGCATCAAAGTACTGTTATATGGGAGGATTTGATGCGACGAGGTAATGTCTGCCAAATTGCTCAGTTATTGCATGATCCATAGGTTTGACAGATGATAATCTCATGATAGAATGCAATTTGGTCTTCTTTTTCGTTTTTCTAGTCCATGTGGCTATGCCTTATTTCTAGCATTACTCTACCATGTGTTGAATTGGGGTTTCCCATAAGTCCTGCTTGAAGTCATTGACTGGAGAAAAACTAATGACAATGATTGAGATGCTTACTCTGTTTATGAGAGACATTTATTTTTTTAAGAAAAGAGAAAAAGACATTTGTTTTGCTGCCAAATGGAAATCTAAAATATGATTCTAAGACAGCTAAGGTGAACAATTTCTGTGTTTCCTAGGCTACTATAAATACAAATAGGATGAGTGATGATACTTCAAAAATGATGATTGTGGATGCCAATGTTACACATATTATAAAAGGTGTAGCAAGGCATGGATGAAATCATTATGCCCGATCAAGTTCTGCAGAAAAGTGTGTTGAACATGGTATTAGCTGACTAGTTGGTGACTGAGATTTGACCCTTTTATGACTACTTTGGCTTTTTGGTGTACTTTGACAGTAATGTTGCAGCTGGGAGATTATTTGGGATACCTCTTCGTGGAACACATTCCCATGCCTTTGTCAGCTCCTTCATGGTTGGTAATCATTATATGCTACTTCAGCCATTTGTATTTGTTTAGGTGACATTAGTTCAAGATGATGCATTTCTGCCATTTTCTTACCAACAATGCTGCACATGCTGTGTACATGGTTGATAAATTTGATATATTTCTTTTTTGCTTTTCCTTTGAAAATTGAGTATCCTTTACTATGTTCAAAAAAAAATAATAAACAGTAAAAAAATGGAGTACAAATTGAAACTTCTCATATGAATTTTGAGTTTTGACATGATATGATACCAATCATGCATGGTTAACAAAAATGATGACATGGTTACATGAAAAAGCTCACAATTAATAAGTATAAACATCAAGTAGATAATAACATTTGTCAAGGAATCTTTGTACTCAAAAGTTTAAGTTGTTAGGTGAGCCAAGATGTGGATTATATATTATATTCCAATGCATCCCTTATGTGAAAGCTCAGGTCATTTGAATTGGAAGTCTCTCAATTATAAAACTCTGATATCATGTCAAGAAATCTTTTTACTCAAAAATTTAAACTGTTAGGTGAGTCTTTTGGTCATAAAACTCTAATATCATGTTAAAAAATTATTCCACCCAAAAACTTAAGCTGTTAGGTGAGAGTAGGATATAGATCATATATTATACTTCAACAATATGCACCTTTCTTTACTTCAATTTTGTAAAAAGTTTGAAAGTTATAAAAATCTAGATTTATGAAAACTTAGATATTGCCTAAAATATGCATAAATTTTCTATGCATGAAAGCAACGATTCTAAAGGGATCTTTTTTGTTTTTCCTTTGTTTGGTAATATTCTACCAAGCTGCTTGATATTAAGATTGGCCTTTTAAAAAAATAAATATTAAAAATTAGTATATTAATTTCTTAATTTTGGTATTAGTAATAGTTTTACAAAAGTTTATCACAATTATAATTATAAAGTAACATTATCTAGAAAGAGAGAACTTACAAAAGAGTTTTAACAAATTTCATTAAAATATGTCTAAATCTATAAAAATTTCAAAATTCTTTCGTTTTTTTTTGTTCCTATTAGTAGTCAAAGAATATATACAATGTAATTTTAGTAATGCTCGGAAAGCAATGTGGTACGCTATGAGACAAGATGGTGTAGAAGTCTCTCAATATGACCAATTTTATTATTTAGGCTGTACTATTGAGAGGGATGAAAATATAGAGGAGTTCTTTATAGGAGAAATGTTGGATGGCTAAAATGGAGATGTTCTACTAAAGTTTTTAGTGTCTGCATCTGTCAAACAACAATGAAGCCAGATATGCTGTATGGTGTAAGTTTGGGTTGTGAAGAAGCATCATGCCTTAAAAATGAGTGTAGTGGGATAAGAATACTGAGGTGAATCTGTGGCCACTTCAAGATGAACTGAATAAGAATTAAGAAATGAAGATATTCATAATAAAATAGATGAAGCACTAATAGGAGTAGCATTCACATTTGGCTTGGACATGTCAGGTTGATGGTGAGAGGAGGGGGATGATGATCTAAGTTGACTTAGAAATCTTTAGTTAGGCAGGATTTAAAACGATTTGGTCTTAACCAAACTTAGTTCATAATAGAATGGGATGGCAAAGAAAAGTTCATGTAGATGAGGCCAATTAAATTTGTAGTAAGGCTATTTTGTTGTTGTAGTCCTAATGGGGAAGCATATTTATTTATAATTGTAAAAAAAAATGAAAAAAAATGAAAATTATTAGACAGTCCTTGATAGGTGTGATATTGTGTTTCCTTATCTGGCTATAATTCTAATCAGGAACTATAGTTATTCTCTTTAAAACATTTAATATAGGTAAGTAAGGGAGGCAAATTACAAGAGGGTATTAAGGAATTTACATAAAATGCATTAGGTTCTATGGGGAATTCTTTCTCTCTCTCTCTCTCTCTCTATATATATATATATATTTCAGCTGGGAAATTTGGCTGAAACTTGCAATTGATTTAAGGTTCGTACTAGTTTTACAGGTCCTTTACATGGGTATTGCTTGGTTTTTACCCAATGTGTCACACATGCATGTATTGTAGACTACATGAGGACAATGGTACAAGTACTCAGAAATGTTCTTGTAACAACATTATTTCCTTGCTTTTGGTTGATTTTGTCTGTTTTTTTTTTTTTGTGTAATTTGACCACTAAATTTGCAGAGCCCTGATGAGATCATTGAAAAATCACTTCAGAGCGCTGATGGCTCAAGTAGCTGTGAGGATTTTTTCAGTTTGGTTCAATCATGGCTAGGCAAGATTCAGGTTCTGTGCATTGGCCCTTGATCTTTCATGCTTTGTTCCTCTCAATAATATTGTCCAACCATTGACCATCTGCTATCATTTGGCCATTGTGTATTTATGTCGTATGCATATTGTGGGCTAAGAATGGGATAGTCTGTGCTAAAGGATGTCAGTTTGTGATTGAAAGTAGTGAACTGGCTTGTCTGCTGATGCACTTATTGTTTGCTTATTTCAGCTTGGTTTTGTCAATAATACACCTACAAAAATGATTGTAATGTTTAGCATTGCAGCATGGCAAGTTTTAATACTAGTGATAAAACTGCCTAACTATCCTGAAATGCATTTATATATGAACATAGACATTTTAGTAATTTCATTCACAGAAATTCGTAGGAATAATTACTTGATCCTGAAAAGTGCAAATTTCCTTCTCCCCTCTATTTTTTCTCCTCTTCTCAGTCATTCTATTTGCACCTTTTTTCAGTTGGTTAACATTTTGCATGCTGTGCAGTGGTCAAATTTGCTAGGTGGCACTTTTGGTGAGACCAATCAAAGTGAGCTAGCAGCATTCACCGGATATGCTCTGGCATTCCCCAAATGTTTTCTAGCTCTTGTTGATACATATGATGTGAGTAAAAGTATCACTGTTTAGCTCGTTATGGTTATTTCTGCAGATGAGGCCTATTATTCTTGAACTTTATGCTTTTCTTTCAGGATAAGATATTTTTCCTATGTTCTATTGCTATCATTTGATGTTTTGTTTTTGCCTTTCGATTTTGAATGTAATGCTGATGGTCAAGTCTGATATACAAATTTTTTATTTGACATAGAAATAATCTCTCTCTCACAAATGCATTGTTTTTTGATACTGGAGGGTGCTGAATCTGATTTATGATCAGAAAACTGGTTGGACCCTGAAAAAAATAATCAGCAAACATGGAAGAGAATCAAATGAAAGAAACTAACTTCATACCAATTATAACTAATACTTGATTTCTTTGATATTTTATTGTTATACGTACTACCTCACGATCTTGTGCCAGCAGAAACTTATGTTTATGTTTGTGTGTATTAATTAACTTGTTTGGCTGACAACAATTTAAGGTAATTGTCTTAACATATAACCAAAACCAGGCTTTTATCCATGGGTGCATACATCCTGTCCCCTTCCATTTCCCCCCTTTCACTCTTGTTGCAGTGATTTTAACTCTCAATCACTTTGTGATGCCACTCTTTTGCACCTATTTTTCCAGGTCATGAAGAGTGGAATCCCTAACTTTTGCGCTGTTGCTTTGGCACTCAGTGACATGGGGTAATGGCGGGATTTTATGACTTCAACTGCATTTTCTGTATGGATCTCTTTTAATTAATTGGTCGATCATTTGATGGACAGTCATAAACGGGACTGATTAATTTGTGGCATATGTAGCTCAGTTGAAGACAATGTTCTTTGAGTTTATGGCAATGACCAACTTTTCAGATTGAATAGTTTGATAGGTGTTGCTGCCCCTGTTTTGGACAGTGTATCTGTTTCAAGTTGCCTATTATGTTAGACTACATATTATTGGGCTCTATATTTAGTTGCCATTATGTCATTATTTTGGGATTCCAATGTTTGTCTTGTGCAAATAGCAAAGCAATCTTGAACAACTGTTAGTCACTTTGTTATTAATTGCACTTATTTTTCTAGTTGTGAGTTTAGATAATTTCTATGCAGGTACAAGGCAGTGGGCATTAGGCTGGATTCTGGTGATCTAGCATATTTGTCATGTGAGGTCCGGAAGTTCTTTTGCAACATTGAGAAGGAATTTGGAGTGTCTGGCTTTGGAAAGATGAATATTACTGCTAGTAATGACCTCAATGAGGAAACTATTGATGCCCTGAACAAACAGGTAATCATTTTAAAGTAAATGTTTCTCCTCAGTCTCATTTTTTTGGAAGTTACTGAATGCATTGTTAAGTTGTTAAAGAGCATGAGCAGATATGCTGAAATGGTATCACTTTTTCTATAATTCAGTAGCTTTGCCTCTGGTCAGATGAGTACATGGCATGTGCTAAATAAGTAAATTCTTCTCTTCCAAGTATCTTTCATTTGTGTCACTCAGTTGCATGCTTAGTAAAGACATCTGTCCCCATTTCAGTTGGTCTACCATAACACAACAAATTCATGGAGATAAATTGAGGAAATTGAAGAGCATAATAATGAAAAGGAAGAATGTGATGCAAGCTGAAGTTGGGTGTCAACAGTTCAATATGGTAAAACATAAGTCTACAAAACACGATAATTTCTGAGACGTAAGACATAAAGAAGCTTCCAAGCCATGTAAATAACTTCCTTTTCGCCTGCTACTGGCTACCTAGTTCTGACCATACTACAAGCGTTTCATTGTCTCAATGCAACTTGCAACCAGCTCTTCAGCATCAGTGTCATTTATCTTTTTTCTCTAATCAGTGGGACATTTTCCCTCATGGAGATTGCATGTTTTTGCTTGTGCAGCTTGAGCTGTCACCTATTATGAATGTTTTAGTACCTAGCTTGTGAAATGCTAAATTTAGTTGCTCATCTGGTTATATAGAACTATTTGGACAGTGTTACCTGTATTATGAGTTCAAGACTACAAGGCATCCCTAGCATTAGCCTTACTGGGTAGCAGCTTTATCTGCCTCATATCCATGAAATCATGCTCTTATGTTGTTAGGGGTTTTTCAACAAAAGGACATAAAAGTAAAAGCGTGCATCTGAACCTCTCTATCTTAGTTGGTTTGGTATCTCTTTTTACTATGCAGGGTCATGAAGTAGATGCATTCGGAATAGGAACCCATCTTGTCACTTGCTATTCTCAAGCTGCTTTGGGTTGTGTCTTCAAGCTTGTTGAGATAAATGGTCAGCCTCGCATAAAACTTTCTGAAGATGTTTCGAAGGTTTGGTTAGAATCCATAGAAATTTTCAGTGGCATCCTTTGCTCATCTTGTGATTTTTGAAGCTCTTTTTAATTTTGCTAGGTGTCTATACCATGTAAAAAACGGTGTTACAGATTGTATGGCAAAGAAGGCTACCCACTGGTGGACATAATGACAAGGGAAAATGAGCCTTCTCCAAAGGTAATCCATTAATATTATTAATGCATTGTTTAGTGATTTTACAACATACGTTCCTAAAATTCATGGCAGTTCTTTGCTGGTATATGATCCATATTAGCAATTAATAATAGACACTTAAAGAGAATGTTGATTTGAGATTTGCACAACTTATTAAAGGAGAATTTTTTGACTGAGCTGTTTGAACTGTCTATACTGATTCTTTTCTTATGTGTGAAAGGTGATTTTGAGTGCACATATAGTTAATTTATAATGGGAGTGAATGGATATAAATTTCTTGTGAAATTTAAAGAGATGAACATACTTCTTCCAAGAAAATTTTTCATAGAATGAGGCTTTTGGTTTGTCTAGTCAAATTTTGATTTTCAGACTGTTGAATTCCCAATTAGGTCAATTCATAGCAGCTGCAGCAGGATTTGGAAAAGGCATTGATCGTGATTTTAAACCTGTTTTTTCCATATTGGGAAGATAGGATTTTCCACTCAGATGCATCCCCTGTTAACACTACAGACCACTAACTTCATACACATTTCTTGTTTTAAACAACATTATATGCACTGAGTTAACTCTTAACAGATGACTAGATGGAGGGAGAGTATCTTATTTTGCTTTCATCCAAACTTTCAGGTGGGAGAACGGATACTCTGCCGTCACCCTTTTATCGAGTCCAAGAGAGCATATGTGGTTCCTCAGAAGGTTGAGGAGCTTCTGAAGTGTTATTGGCCTGGGCCCTCAGGTGAGGATATCCATCCACACTATTGAACTAAATTGTTTTAGGCATTTTCATCTACAAGCTTTGCAAACGCAACAACATTATTATTTCATAAATCTACTTTCCTGAGGCATATCACAGACTTTTCTAGTTAGCAGAGTTTGAGACAAGTTATGACATCACAGATCACTACATGGAATAATGGTCATCAGCATGCATCAATATCCTTGTAATAGACTGTAACTCTTGGCTGTGTTTACCTGAACTGAGTTTTGTTTCTTAAAGATAAAACTAGAGAAGATTTGCCTCCCCTCAAGGAGATTAGAGAACGCTGCATTAGTCAGCTTGAGAAAATGCGTCCTGATCACATGAGGAGACTCAATCCAACACCCTACAAGGTAGTGCATACCCATAGCTACACATGTGCTTTTGTTAAAGTTTGCTGCAACATTGGTAGTAACAAATTCTATGGCATTGCAGGTTAGCGTAACTGCAAAATTGTACGACTTCATTCACTTCATATGGCTCAATGAAGCACCTGTGGGTGAGCTGCAGTGAGCATGGAACAGGTCAAATTGGGTGGAACAAATGCACAAAATGCAGGTCAAGGAATCACTCGATTACATGCGTGCTGCGTTTATTGGGCATGAGGAATTACTGTACCTTGAATAATTCCTCAGTTGAATAATAAAGTAACAGATTGTTTTGCCTTAATATAAAGTTGGATTTTATCTTTCCACTCTGCATTATATATGTTCAGTCTGCATCCCAATTTAAAGTACTCGATGTTTTGTGTTTTGTTGATTAACGGATGAAAAAGGTTGTTTAGTATCAAATATTGATGTTTTGCTTCATAAATACTTTTAATATAACTTTTCATGGACTATCACCTTAAGGTATCGTTGGAAAGGGTGTCATTAATCGAAAGTCAACTTTATCTGCACTGGCATCGGAAATACACTTGAAGAATGATGCCTCGCATGCTATGTTCAAGCTATAAGGTGAATGCTGCTATAAGTGTAGTAATCATAGCTATATTGTTGTCTACAATTCAAGGAGTAGCCATTTTACATGTGCCTAGTTTTACATTTACAGGATAATAATTTACATTGGTCGGCAGCTCAAACCGTGACAGCAAGGTTATTCAACTGGACCCAACCATAAGCACTTCGATCCCTAATCTTTTGAACTATTGATGCTGCCAAATTAACTGCCGGCCGAATTTTGGTTAACTCTTTCTCTAGTGCTATTCTAACGCTGGCGTCCACCTGCGAACAAAGAAAACGTTTGAACTCCCTTTAACACGATAGGAGATTATAACAGCATTATGCCCAAGTAACACAAGAGAGATTAAGAGCAGCAACCTTTCCCACGCAGCGTGCAGTGTCTAATAGATGGCAAAAATATGTAAGCTGCTTGTACAGATCTGCCTCAGTATACTGTGAAAGCACATGTTAAACAGCCTTAAACCCTCAAAGAAAAAAATTACATTTGTAAAAAAAGTTAATGGAAAACAATGCAAACCTGTCTTACAAGACGCCCATTACATCGAGGATAATTTGGACAAACTGTTCCCTTTTCAGAATCTCCAATCAGCCGCAGGTTGAGACTGAGGGTAGTGTGCTTGCAGGTTTCATCATCACACTGAAAAGCCAAAGAAACTGATGTTGAGAATCAATAAGAGTTGGTCTAAATATGTAGCAGCCTAGTTTTTGACACTGCAGTGCGCTGCAAGTTAGATTACCATCATTAGGCCCTTGTAGTACAGAGAAACAAACCCTTCTGCTTGCCGTTTGACCTGAAACACACACAGGACCATACGTACAAGTCAGTGTATAGAGGGTGTTGAACTTCAATGCCAAAAACGCGATCTTGGCCTTCATAGGCAGCAATATCGGCAGATGGCAGATTGCAGAAGAATGAAATACTAGATTGACAATTGTAATCAGCTATTATTCTCCTACTGCTGGAAGAAAAATAATGATAATCTACTTCTAATATTGACATCTGACAAGGTCGTTTCTCTTAATTAAGATCCAAGCAGGTTCACTAGACTGAAGACCAAACATAATATTATGAAAGCAGCCCATTGGAAGGTTCCAGTAACCAACAATTCACCTGGTTGGCTATCATTGCAGGAGAAATTCTACCCACATCACCTTCCTTTGGGCATTTGGGGCAATGCATTTTACGCCAGAAATTGGATGTGGATTCATCTCCCAGAGGTTCTGTCGGCTTCTCACTGATCAAAGAGCAGATAGAATTAAAGACAGCTGGGCATTCAAATGTGCCAGAGCAGCTAGGGCATGACAAAATCAATGGCTCACAGCTCCGGAACCTGCAATACAATCCAACAAAATTTAGACCATGCAAAAAGGAAGAGGAATTTAAAAAATAAAAATGAGTGGTGCATGGTACTGTTTCAAAAGGCAGTAAATGTGCAATCTTCCGTCATTGGAAACTGCAATTCCTAAATGATGATTCTGACATTAAAAAGGAAAAAAGAAGCTGCATTGTTGCTGTTAGATTTGGCCATGGAGGAAAGTCTGCAAACATTGTACTTACCTCTCATCATCATTGATGGCAAACAGGAGTGAGCTAGAAGGATCATTGCTTACAGCTTCACTTGATTTACTTTGGAACTGTAAAACCACCAATTAGAGTGTAAGTGGTGCACAGAAACATAAATATAACATCAATCAAAAACCTGGCCTGAAATGGTACCATTTACCTTTGACGAGTCCAAGCCCAAGCAATCAGCCAAACGCTCCAGACTTGTACCCTGAATTGAAGCACACAAGCGTGATACAACAGGATGAATTTGCTGTGACAAGTAGTAATCAATGTCAATCATCCATTTTCCATCATCTCTTTTCAATTCATCAGGATGTCTAGCACGCTGAGCAATCCCTGCTGAATTTACTGAACTGGTTCCCTGTCCCACAGGGGAAAGAAATGCATTCGAAAGGAGAACAAACAAAAAGCACAAAAGATAAGTCACCGAAATTTGAAACGCCAACCCAAACCTGTTCACAACAAATTATGTATGGTATTGTATCACCAACTGAGCAACCAGCAGAATAACCGCTTTGCTTCAGTCTTAGTGCCACCTAGAAAATGACCCAGAATAATAGTTAATTAGCAACTGATAAGAGAGAAAGTAACCTAATTATTGATAAAATCACAATTTTTTAGCTTACCAGAACGTGGGGTTGGTTTTTGGCATCAGGGTATGCTTCAGGTGGTTTGGTCAATGTCTTTGTGATGATATATTTCTCAAGTGCTACTTCACCATTCCTCATATCTTCCTGTACCTGTTAAATAACACAATTGTTAAAATTGGTAAACTCTCCAGTGGCATGCTGGACAAGATTATTGCATAAGTAAAATTGTCAACTAGAAGAAATTTTCAGTCACAAAACAATATCAGTTGGTAATAAATATCCCCCATAAAAAATAGCAAATTTTTGTTGAAAAGAATTCAAATGCCGTCTTTGCTTTCTACCACTAGCATGATGTTCTACCATCCTTAAACATGAAGAATAATGTTAAAATTTGAATCAACTTACCTTCATGAGAGAGTTATGTATTGATTCAACTACATCTTCACATGACCTGCAAGCATAGCAGTCAAGAAAAAGGCCCAGCAAGGTATAGAACTTCAGTTATTTTTCTTTGATTACCATCTGGATGCATACAAATTGGAGACAAACACAAAAAGAGTCAAAAGAATGGATAAAATACCCCCCAGACAAGATTTGAGCAAGGCAGAAATCTCCCAATTCCTTGGACAGCAAGCTCCAGTCGCGACGAACCATGTCAAGACCTTTACGCTCAATAACCTGGCAACAAGAGAGATATTGCACAATCCCTTAAAGAAATTAATCAAAAGATGCAAAAAAACAAAAAAAAAAAAAAAGAAAATTTAAAATTTTACCTCATAGGGTGTCCCATCCTTGAACTGCACTTTAACAGCAGCATATTTCTTCTTTTTGAGAAGCAGCATTCTCTTGTATATGCCATCAAGATCGATTTCTAGACATCTATACTTCTTGTTGACCTAGATACAGGTACAATGGAGAAGCATGATTAAATAATGCACATCCTGCAGAATTGGATTTGAAAACCCAGCAGTCTTAACCAAAGAAGAGTTCTCTGAACCCCTTCAACTAATTCCACCCTTATGTTTGGAACTCCTTGTTCTAGCAATATGCCTTGATTCGAGGTAACATATGGTATGAACTTACCCACGAGGAACAATAATGGTAAACTTTCTTCTCCAATTAATATAATGGCCATTAACTATTAGTAAGTTCCTAAGCAGAGCTTACTGGTTCTAGAGGGCCCTCAAGTAAATACTATCAGCCATCAGTGTGCATATCATAACTATGTAATTTCTGGTCTATCAGAAAAACAAAAATTTTTGAAACAGGATTCACAAATAAATGAATTGAATAAGACTCTAATTCTGTCCCATGACAAATCTAGTTCTCAACAAATAATTTTCCCAAATAACAGCCAAGATATTTTATGCCTATACACTTCCTTGTCATGAACTTGACATGTTACTTAGCTTGTTCCCTTCCAAGTTGGACTTTAGATGCCTCTCATGTTTCTCAATCTCCTCATTCCAGTCACCCTGCTGTCCCTTGAACAGCATATGCTTGAAGTCATTCAGTGAGACCCCCCCCAAATGTCAATTTACTACCCAACTGTAGCAGATCTATGTGTGGAGGAGGGTCTCTATGGTTGTGCAGAGGCTACTAAGAAGAAGTGATATGGCAATACAGGGAAATGTTGGCTGAGGTTTTCCAAGACTTGAGCTTCTCCCTTCTATTTCAGCAGTTCAGAGAAAGACCTCAAAAGTTATAGCCAACAGGGACGGAAAAGAGGAGTGGATGGTGCATTCACAATTGTGAGAGAAAGTGCAGACATGTAGGAGGACAGCAGCCTGCAGGACTGGCAGGCTCAGTTGAGGAGGTGCTTAAAAAGATTTTCACCTCATAATAAGCTAGGCAGTGGAAAAATGAAAGGGGGGGGGAGGAGAGGACTTAAAAAGGAGTAGTAGAAGAAGAAAATTGGTGATGAAGGTGAGGAAGAGAGAAACCTTGGTATTATCTATTCATTTTATGTTGTTTCATTTTTTTGATTCTTTTCTCATCTTGATCCATTCACCCAAAAATTATGCTATTGAAGTTTCATATTGGAGACTGATACTACTGGCATATTCAGAATCGCATGCAGGATCCTCACAGGAGCTGAATAGCTTTAGTCCATCTTCATAGAATGCCTTTTAAGTATATGGACAGTTTGGTCATTTTGTTTTTCTCTTAAACTACAAAAATATTAGTAGTATGGGAGACTACCAATGAGTAAATTCTCTAATTTTCCCCCAAACACTTCTTTCTTGACACATCTCATTATGCTCTGTACTTTCTCCATTCAAATTGAACTTCATTGAATGATTTTAACAAGTTGATAAAGTATAAATTAAGGTAATTACCAGCTAATTGACTTTCAACTCAAACTTAAGGTAATGACGGTGCTTTTGTCACTAGGCTTTATGCTATCAAAAGGGGTCAAAAAATAAGCATAACTGAAAACTCACCTCCTGGATGACTTTTCCTGCAATAGATTTTGCTTTGGCAATATCATCTAGGCCACTATAAATCATAATTGAATCTGTATCACCATAGATGACCTGCCATTTATAATGAAAACACATCAGCTGGACTAATCAAGCAAGGTAAATGCAGGCATTAAAACAATAGCCAACAAAAAAATTGGAGGCCCCTTTCCTATAAATGAACATACAACAACACGTACCATCAAATTCAAGCTATGATAAACCAGATCAACAGTACTCTGAAGAATCTCCCTTCCCTGCACAACTATCAGATGACCTGCTCAGTATATGAAACAGCCAACTTCCATACATTTGGGAAGCAGGACATTCAACAGAATTAGCATAAGCAACATATTTGTTACCTGTAGGGTTATAAGCTCTGCGAGAGGCTTTGCATAAAATCTTGAATTGGAAAAACCAAGGCATCCATACATACTGCACCACCAGATATTAGATGACATGAAAGTGAGGAGCCATAAGAAATATTGTGACCAACAGCAATCATAGTGATTATGGAAAACATGATCTGGAACATAAAAGACACAAATGAACACAAACCTGTTCGCTGTGAGCTTCAGTGCTTGCTGCTGAATGTCAAGCTGCTGAAATTTCAGACCAGATGCAGTCTTCATCCATGATTTAACCATCCTTCTTCTTTCAACTAAATTTTTCAGCAACTATCAAATAACATGTGAAATCAGTATTTGCATCAATTCTGCCGAAAAAAAGGGGACAAATGGTGCACAGTTCCATGTTTCAAAAATCAAACAGAAGCATCATATTTCATCCTCATCTATGTAAGCAAACTTCAACTCAAACAGAAGTATCGCAGATGGTGCACAGTTCCATATCATACCTCAGGTAGGACTCCAGTTGTTTTACTAGAGGGTAAACGGGGAACTAAGCCATCAGGAGATCTCTCAACTGTCGTGAAGCAGATATTGTATTCCTATAAAATTAATTCAAATAGTAAAGCTGGTGAAGATGAGATGGAAATTAACACCAATTGAATGGGAAAAATTAATGAACAAGAATACAAGGCAACAAGAGTCTTGTTCACCTGTATGATAGAAGGATAGAGACTATTGAAGTCAAGAAGCAATACATATTTGTCATATAAACCCCTTTTTGGCTCCAAAACCAATCCACCTGCATAAGAAGGACCCTTTTTGCCTTTCCCATTAACATTTTGGGGATTTTCATTTTCATAAGTGGCATCATCAATATCCACCTCATCAAAACTTCTATCCTCATTAACATGATTTATTCTTCGCTTTGCAGTTTTTGCTTCCTTTGCATGAGAGGAAATCTTGTCTGGGACAATATACTTCTTTGCATGAAATGCATGCAAAAGGAGATACTCTACTCTTTGTGCCCTAGCACCCTACAAAATAAATGCAGTGGATAACTTATACATTTTAAAGCATGGCACAAATTATGCAGGAAAGTGTATAGAATAAAAATGAATTACTAGGCAAGCACTCACTTGGAGAGTTTTACCCCAGAGATTGCCACTGATGTTAGTCAGCTGACGAGTGAGGGGAAGGACACTCAAATGAAACATAAGTTCCATAGATAACCAAGCATCTGTCTCGCCATATTCAATCTGTATGAAATGTAAGCATGTGAGGACCTTATAGGCTAGCATGGCAAAAATCTGACATAATGTTTTTTTAGGTAATGCTGACATGCTGGACTGCAGGAGCTCCTAAGTAGCTCTGATCACCTACATAAGCTCAAATGTGCCTCTATAGGAAGAACCCAAGTTAATAAATTTGTCACTGTTAGCTAGTTTGTGTTAATAACTTGATCATTCTGCTCTGACATAAAGTAAAATATAAGCTAAAAAATTAAGAGTTTCTATTCACAACCCAAATCATCACGCTCTAACATAGTGGAAATATATGGTCAAAATTTGCAGTTAAAATGTTTGCAGTGCTGTAAATTATATGCAAGAACCAACCAAGACTAAGAAATTAAAAGACATAGTGAATCAGAAATTTTCACTTCTACGAATTTTTTGTCTTTGATTAAAAAAATTGACCAATTGTCATGCAATGAAGTAAGATATACCCCCTCAGTAGAATATCAAACCACCATCCTAATTTTCCAGACAGTCCCAATCAGAATGAGGAATTGAAGTTGGCATCAGAATTTACTAGTTCAATAAGGGACTTTGATGTCTGGAACATTCTAGGAATATCATGCGGTGCAATCTCCTTCCGGTCTTTATTCAGCTGAGTCTTCGCCAGTTGTGTCAAAGAATAACTAACCTGGATGAATTAGAAACCCACATTTGAAAATCCACATTTTTCAAGCATCGTGATATTGTTACACAGATTTAAGTGTTATTTACCTCTTTCAATAGGTCACGAGAGCTTAAATATATGTCACAGAGGAGCCGACCAGAAATGCAAGACATGATCCCTGGACTTGCTCCAGAACCAAAAATCCTATTTCCTTTCGTAAGTTTGGGCATTACAGAACGCTTAAGACGGCCTATTTTGGACCACATGCTGCTTGGAACTCGGCAAGCCTGCACAAGACAATAGATGCATATTTGAGAGCTAAAAGCAACTTGTCAAATGTATATATGATGGATGCAAAAGTAGAAACTTCACTGTGGAAGTTACACGATGAAGAGAGCAGAATCAAACAATGAAATATGACAGTACTGTTCAAAAATTCAACTATAACAGCCACCACAAACTAAAAAAATAGCTCCAGAAATTAAATGCCAGTCGCGACATGTAATTACATTTGTCAGGTCAAAACATCAGACAACAGACAAATGTCACAAGAGTACCGTCACATTAACAAATGACAAACTGTCTCCATATGTAGTCGGATTTCATATGCCTTTTGCTTCAAACCAAATATGAGATCATAGTGGCATGCTTGTCATTCAAAAGTGTTTGAATGATGAACTGCCACCAGTTTCTGCCTATTTAAAACCATTAGCTCAGTTTTCATATCATTTCTATGAAAATCACTTTCATACCTGGGATCTGTGAAGGAGAACATCCAAGTCAAAGCCAGATATATTATGTCCCACAAGAACATCACTATCCAATTTGTGTAATGTAATCATGAGGCGATTTAACAAGGCTCTCTCACTGCAACACAAGTGAGAATGCTTAAATTACAAAAACCAACAAGAAAATTGCTTATAGTTGCAACAACAAAATCTTATCAAGACACCATATGCAAGAACAAATTACCTGCTTTCAATGCCTAAAACATTTAATTCGGCCTTTGTGTTTCTCTCTGTCACTTCTTTGGGGAACCCCATTGGGAATATTCCTCCATCCAGCTTGCGAACAACTGTAAAATGGCTCAGCATGCCAGCTTTTTTCCATTCTGATGCCAACATGGGAGTGTCAATCTGAAAAGGAAACAGCATAAAAGATAGCTTATGTCAATACAGCACAACAGTTTGTATGCAACAAATATGGAAAATGCAACATATGTGACTGGCCAAGAATGCTAAAAGTGTAAGGCTGTCAACAAAGAGAGATGAAACTTCAACCTGAGAACTAGAAGCATGAAACTTCAGCTGGAGAACTTCAATAATGTAAGCCACAGAAGTAATACATGGAATGCACTCAAGCTTTCATAAAGATTTTTTTCAGACCTATGGTGAAACTATAGGTGCACTTTTTAACTATGGTAAAATAGTTCATAAAAAACTCAGGGATTGAAAATGTGCATAACATTGCAGATTGGCCGGATCAGCTTAGCTTATAAGTCCACTAATCCTTACGACTCCAAGGGAAAAGGCAAGCAATTATTATTTGTTGCATTATTCTACACAATACACACCTATATCTAATGTCAAAAGTAACATACTTTGTTGACCCCCCCCCCAAAGTGACATTTCATAATTTACTTCATTTACAATTAAGTTTTTTATACACAAACAAGCATATATTACTAATGACTACTGAAGTATGTTTGTTAACCAGATTGAGCAAGAACGGCAGTGTCAGGGGTATGAACTAATAAGTGCAGAACAGAACCAACGAAGGTATTACAAACCTTGACTTTCTGACAGCAGATGACAGATGCAGAGACTATTTCATTCACATTCTGCTTTTCATTTATGACTGTTTTCAGATTTATTGCTGTAACAACCACTGGAGGAATCTCTGCTATGCTTTTTGAGGGTGATGAAATCCTTATGTCTTTTGGGGAATCAAGAATAATCTCAAATTTGCACCAGCTCACCTGTGAAAGAATGTTATATTAGAAGTTAATACACCTGCAAAGAACTTGGTAGTATGTGACTGAAATAACTTCATATGTCTTTACTGAAATGGCAAGAGATTCCAAGATCATATGCCTCACCCTTTGAGAAGCTGGACAAGTTGAAAAGTTTGAAATTGAAAGCCATGAAGGTCCCTTCACCTTCCTCTTGACAAGAAAAAGCTCCAAGGCACTGTGAACAATAGCATGAATTCTTATTTCTTTCTTTTTTTCTGAAAAAGAAATGCATTGGGATTTAAAAGCAAAATGCAAAAAAAGATTCTTAAGATTTATTGGCCATCCCGGTACACAGCTAGGCAAAAGTAACATGCACAACAATAAAATTCAACTATGCTATCAATATGATACCTCTGACAAATCTAGTAACCTCCAATACCATAGGAACATCCTTTTACACCAACAAGGGATTAAGAAAGGCAGAGCAACCAAACCAAATAATCAACTCATCATACCTCAAATCCTCAAAATATACTTGAACACATTGACATCAAAGTAACTAAAACAAAAAGCTTGTCTCCCTTCCACCATATTAACATATACCAAATATGCATTGATTACTTACAAGGCTGGAGAAGGCATAATGAAATTTAAAAGTGCAAACTCTATGCCTGAATTTATCAAAATTCTGCTGTAACTGCCTACCTACTATGAGTACCAAGCAATGCACAGAAGGTTTTTCCCTTTACATCTGCTGAAAGTGGAGGTTCCTGTAGCAACAAATACCAAATGAATAATTAGAGGCATATGGAGTACAATAGGCCTTGATAGTGCCAAAGCAGCCACATACACATCATGCAATATACAGCTATATGGTCCAAAGAAATTTGAAGAAGTCATTTCAGGAACTCTAAAACACTGAGAATAGTACTTAAAGGTTCAAACACCTTAGTTCTATGTTTGAAAAAGTTGGCAATATACCTTGAATGGATAATTGATCTTAAGTACATAGTTCTCACCAATAGGTATGTCAGATCGCTCGAATGCATATCTTCTCTACAAAATAAACACAATCATATGTATAAAAAACATGTAAAACAAGCATATATGTTGCGAGAAGATATAGTCATAAGTAAGTTACCAATGAAACTTTCAAGACATAAGGCTCACCTTAACTGGAGCCATACTAAAACTTGAAACATTGAGTGACACCAAATGGCTGGCTATTTCATTCTTTAATGCTAATGCTACATCCTGCAGAAGAAAACACAGCGCTAACATCAGCCAGAAAGAAGTATCTTTAACTAAACACAAGTACACATGTACATGGTAAATATACTCACGTGCAGCATTTTATGGAAAGTCATGGGAGAAATCTGTGACTCTTCAGCATCTTTCTCAAGCCTGACTATCTCATCAGTGTGAAATACAGAACCATTTGGAATTGCATAAACACATCTCTGCATGTTCTTTACAACCACGCAGCAACTATGATACGTATTTCCTGCTTTGACCTAAATTGCATTGTCGCATGTGAACAATTCATTATTTAAATTTGGATTCTTGGCATTAACATGCTCAATACCACTCATAACAAAAAATGGGGGCTGGAATTAGAACTGTTAAACAATGTAAGAACTGCAAATACAGCCCTATCAACATAGAAGGTAAAAATTTCCATCTGCACAAGGCACCAGGCTACCATGCTAACACCAATTTTGATATGTTATACACAAGCTTTTTACTTACATGGCAGAGGAAACAAAAGCAACAACCATGTATATGATGCGAATCAGTTCATCATCTAATTACCACAGTTAATTAGTGAACAAGCCATTTTATCTCAGCATTACATGATGCATGCTCCGTACAAAAGTGCTTGGCATAAAAAAAACCAAAACCGATAATTTACCTTTCCAAAGAGATAGAGATTCCCCATGTTAACCCCGAAAACCTCCTCGTGAGCATCAAGAATGTAAAATGGAAGGGACCCGTCAGCTTCCAACTCAAACTCTGATTGCTCTTCAAAGCTCAACTCACTTTTAACTTCCCCTGCAACACCACCAACGTTTCCTTTCCCACCACTTCTCACCGCCTGCCACCCAGCCGTTGCACTCAAAGAAGAATCTCTCTCCTCTGTAGTAATCTTGGCATTGAGGGTACGTCCACCCTTCTCCTCTTCCTCCTGCTTCACTACAGGCTCCACTTTCACTTCAACAACATTTTCCACTTCCTCATTAACAACACTTTTATTGGTTTCCAAATCCCCTGGGTGCTCTACTCCTTTCTCGACTTTCACTTCCGCAATTAATCTCTTTTCCTCTCCATCACTACAATTTTGCGTTGTACTAACCAAACAGTCGCAATTATTAGCCACAAGTCTATCCGTTTCAGCCTTGGCCGTCAAATTCACATCAATAACGGCATGAGTATGAGCCTCACTATTAGCGGTTGGCGTGAAAGACTTCATAACCGACTGTCCCCTTCTGCGCCTCTCTCTATCGGCTTCATCAGGTGCAAACTCTGCAATTACATCGTCAACAATATTCTCACAATCCAAACTCTTAACTTTATTCGAATCCCTATTTTTATACACCGTCGATGTAAACATCGCCGACAACCTCTGTTTCCCCATCATCGCGGCCGCGGCTGCTAACGAAGGGTTAATTTTCTTTTGTTGCGGATCTTTCTCTTTCTTCTCAGTCTTTTTTCTCTTAGGCATGTTACTTGCATCGCCGCCGTCGGATTCGTCGGAGGACGGAGGGAGGCCGGCGAGGGACCAGTCCTCCTCCTGGCCATCGTCCCCGTATCCTAAGCCATCGTCGTCGACGATGAAGCCTTGGACCTCCTCCCGGCGGCGGGCGACGAGCTTTCCATACTCTTCGTCGGGGACAGTGTCGTAGATTCGATCCTCCAATTTGAAGTCGTATCCGCCGCCATGTTCGGATCTCCGACCGCCGCGGCGAAGTGCTTTAAGGCGTTCTAGGGCTTCGGCTCGGGCCGTAGCCTCCACACCCCTGCTTCGCCGCCTGCTAGCCGCTGCCGACTGCTCGTCCGCCATCGCGCTCTCTCTCTCTCTCTCTCTCAAATATCAAGCTCTATGCCAGTCAGGCCTAGGTTTCTTTTTGCAGTGAAACAAATGTTGCAGAAATGGAGGGAAAATTAATGACGTTTGGCGCCAATAGACTTTTGATGTTTCTTTATTATATTCTATTTTCTTTTTCTTTTCCTGAATTTCATTTTTTTTATTTCTTTTCGGTTGATACTTTTTAAATTTTTCTCCCCCCCCAAACTTTTTTTTTGGGCAAGAATTGATGTTACGTTTGAGAATTGGAATTGCTAATATTCAATACATATTAAAAATATTTTGAGGAGTCAGGAAACTTATTTAATAAAAAATTTTTTGCATTTCACCATTGAATGAAAAAAAAACACATGGAACCAAGATAATAATGAAAAAAAATATATCCATAACCATCACATTAAACTTTTGGTGAAGTATATAGCATCAATCAATATTAATAAGTTATGATTAATTATATAACACAATAAAATAATATTTTGAGGACACCAATAAAAATATTTGCATTGGATCAATAAATAGATAAAACACATAGAGTCAATATATTAATAAAATATATATATATATATATTTATAGACATTAAAAAAAAAAGTGAATTTTATATCATTAATCAATCTTAATAAGATATGATTAATTATACAACATGATAATGGAAAGGGTCAAAGAAGTTAATGGCTTTACTTGTTTCATTATCTACCTACTCCAATTGAGAATCATTTCAAATGTTTAATAAAATAATTATCTAATATTTATTTTTGTGATCCCCTAGTTCTCATGTAATCGGCTTTCGTCTCATGGTCTCTAACGAAACTGGCCCAGGATCACAATTAGAGCTGACTATAATCTTTCAGCATGTACCTAAGCTCTGCTCTGTAAACAGATCAACAGGGAGTCCCTTGGGCCGCAGAAAGGAAGCCCCACGAGTTGGTATAGATCAGAGGCCCATGTTCTTCTCTAAGAAAGGTGAGAGAAGATGACACTGAAAATTTTAACCTTGTAGTTGAAAATTCTCCACCAGATTGCCAATCCACAAATTTGGGTCCCTCCACATTTAGTAGTGCGTACAAAAGAGCCTAGGAAACTGATCCTTGTTCCTTTTTCCTGTTTCCTTTTTCTAAACAATGATTCATTCACATTTTGGTATCTTTTTCACTAGGGCAACTATAGGAAGCACGAAGGTAGTATGTGTAATATTTGAAGCAATGATCCATCCATTGAAGGACACACTATTGTTATCCCATGGCTACTACTGCTTTCAAATTGGGATGTGCATTTCTGTTCTCAATCCCCCTCCTAACGTCTCCTCTTGTAGAATCTGAAACATATATTGTTCACATGGACTTGTCAGCCATGCCCAAAGCATTCTCTGACCACCATAACTGGTACTTGGCCACAATTTCTTCTATATCAGACACTTACGAGCCAACCATAACCTCTGCCACCACGATGCTTATTTATACTTACACAAGTTCTGTTCATGGATTTAGTGCCAGTCTTACTGATTCTGAGCTTGAAGTACTGAAATTATCCCCTGGATATATTTCTTCCACACAAGATCGTCCACTTCAAGTCCACACAACCCACACTTCTCAATTTCTAGGTCTAAGTTCTGTTTCTGGAGCGTGGCCGGCTTCAAACTACGGTGAAGATGTCATAATTGGTTTAGTTGACACTGGAATTTGGCCAGAAAGCGAGAGCTTTAACGGTAAAGGAATGGCCGATGTCCCATCTAGATGGAAGGGCCAATGTGTGTCTGGTACCCGATTCAATTCTTCCATGTGCAACAAGAAACTCATCGGAGCTCGATTTTACAACAAGGGTCTGCTTGCAAACAATCCAAAACAAAGAATTTCGATGAACTCTCCTAGAGATACAAGCGGGCATGGGACACATACTTCATCTACTGCAGCAGGCAACTACGTGGAAGAAGCATCTTATTTTGGTTATGCCACTGGTACAGCTAGAGGGGTGGCGCCGCGAGCTAGAGTAGCCATGTACAAAGCAGTTTGGAGATATGGGGTCTACTCGTCTGATGTTATTGCGGCAATAGACCAAGCAATTCAGGATGGAGTGGATATATTATCGTTGTCCTTGGGCTTCAGCTTGGATGACGTCTTTTTGGAGGACGATGCAATTGCAATAGCCACCTTTGCAGCTATGGAAAAAGGTATACTTGTAGCAGCATCAGCTGGAAATGATGGTCCCGGATTTTGGTCAATAATAAATGGAGCACCTTGGCTACTGACAGTAGGAGCTGGTACTGTAGACCGTGAATTTGGGGGAGTTTTAAGTTTGGGCAATGAGATTCAAATCACCTTCACATCATTGTATTTGGGAAATTCTTCTCTTAACCAAAGGCCTCTAGTGTTCCTGGATCAGTGTGAAAGTGTGGAGGAAATGAAGAAAACCAAGAACCATATCATCGTGTGCAGGGACAATCTAAGCATCAGTACTCAAGTTGAAAATGCGGAATCTGCAAGGGTTTCGGGAGCTGTCTTCATTACAAATATCTCTGTGTCACAATTCTACACCAGAAACTCGCTACCAGGAGCATTTCTTGGTCCACGGGATGGTAAAAAAGTAATAGACTACATAAAGGAGAGCAGCGATCCTCGAGGAAGCATGCAATTTCGGAAGACAATAATTGGCACAATGCCAGCACCAAGAGTAGATTCATATAGCTCTAGAGGGCCATTTCCAAGCTGCCCCTATGTCCAAAAGCCAGACATTCTGGCCCCTGGCTCATTAGTCCTAGCATCATGGTCTCCAATTAGTTTAGTTGCTGGGATTAGAGCACATCCCTTGTTTAGCAAATTTAATATAATTTCAGGCACTTCAATGGCCACCCCTCATGTGGCAGGAGCGGCTGCTCTAGTAAAAAATATGCACCCTGATTGGAGCCCTGCAGCTATTAGGTCTGCTCTCATGACCACAGCAAATCCACAAGATAACAATCTAAATCCCATTAAAGATGCTGCATTCAACGATATCCCAGCCAGCCCTCTTGAAATGGGAGCTGGCCACATAAATCCCAACAAGGCAACTGATCCTGGCCTCATCTACGACGTAACAGCAGAGGACTACATAAAGCTTCTTTGTGGAATGAACTATACTGCTAAACAAATCCAAATCATCACAAGGTCCACTCACAGCTGTGCAAACATAACTTTGGATCTCAATTATCCGTCTTACATTGCTCATTTTAATGGTGGCCACAACTCATATTCTGATGCAAAGGTTGTGCACATATTCCAAAGGACTTTAACTAATGTTGGAGATGGAATTTCAAGTTACACTGCAAAGTTGACTGTCATGAATGGCATAAAGGCCAGTGTGGAGCCCCGGAAGCTAGTATTCAAGAATAAGTATGAGAAGCTAAGCTACAAGCTTACTTTGGAGGGTCCAAGGTTATTGAAAGTAGTGGAGGTCCATGGCTCTTTAAGCTGGGTGCATGATGGAGGCAAATATGTGGTTAGGAGCCCTATAGTGGCCACAAGCCTCGTTCCGGAATCTCCCTAAAAGGCTTAACAATCTAATCTGTAAGTGCCCTCCGACCTGTCATCCTTTCTTATTTAAGGTGGAATGATGTCAATGTCTCTTTTCAAGTTTCCATCTCCTTTTTTGTTTTTTTCTCCCATCCTTTTGTCCTATTTCTTGCTAATAGCTTTTCTGCCTACCCCTATCCATCGAAGGCCTCTACATGTACAATTGTCCACGCATTCTTCACTCTGTAAGAATTTTGGCCCTCGTTAACACTATGACTGCAGATGAGTTCTTACGACAGCTCAGTGTTAGCAGGCAGACAAAATTAGGCCTGATCTTTGGTCATCTAATGGACAACGATATTCTTGTAAACATATCTTACAAATGAATGGGACATTATTTGTGCATGTGAAAACCCACCACAACGACTCAAATGACATCAACTACTTTGTTTACATGTAAACAACTTTTCTTAAACAACACTCCGAATTGGAACAACCCACCAAATCCGTGATAAAATATAGTAGTGGGGGGGGGGCATTAGAATGTAAACTGCAAAGCAAACTGGTCGTATTTCAATATCATGTTTAATAAAACTTTTCATCTATGCTTTGCTGTATAATGAGTTATTTAGGATTAAAATCTAATAGCTGCCAAATCATTTTCTTTCTTGAATTAAAATTGATACATCTCCACGCACTGGCATATCCTAATCAAGGGGAAAGTTAAAAAGTAAAGATAAGAAGCGCTTGCTGTCATACGTAAATCAAAACCTTCCCTTTCTTTCGCCAATATGCTTAGTCATAGAATGGGTTATTTGGGATAAATCTAATAGCCAACTAATCTTCTACTTAACGTTGACACATTTCCAAGCACTTAGTCGCTTTCTTTTTGCCCTTTATATGTCAATTTTTTTGTGTTTTCTAATTAGGAGGAAGAAAATGAAAAAATAAAGATAAGAAATGTAAAATATAAAGAAAGATAATTTTTTTCAGTCAAAATTTTACAAAATAAAATAAAATAAAAGTCACGTGGACTGGATTGAAGAACACATAATTCGGGATAACACAATGCATTAGCATGACTATTGATAGTAAATTTTTAGTCTTTTCGTGGATAATCACAATTAACAGTAAAAATAATAAATGTACTTGTACAATTTATTCGCTTCCATCAGGTTATTTTCTCTTTTACTCTTTAACATAATTTTTTTAAACCCGCAAACCAACCACAGTTGAAATTTCCAATTGCAATCCACGTCGTGGTAGATAACACAAACAAGTCGGTCCAAATTGATTCCAATGACATGCAATTTTGCTCAACTATACGCTTAATTTTTAAGAAGAAACAAGAATTTGCTACACTCAAACCATTCGAGGACGGCCCAAGTCAACTCCCAACCTTAATAGATGCAAAATTTACAACAAGCTATTATTCTTCAAGGAGACCCATTTCAAACCCAGCTCAAAAAAACTCTATTGGATACAAAGCCTGGAAGAAACCACCCTCAAACCGAGATGGAAAAAAATCGCGGAACCTGACACTCCGTACAAATCCAACATATACAGAGTATTCTCTACTTTGCTTGAGAGGGTCTCACCATTTAGTTAATCTCCTGACATGTACCATTAAAACATTCAATTAATCTCTACGCACCAAAATTATACAATAATGCTTCAACCTTGCATTTTTTCATGGTAAGTAGCACTTCATAAAAAACCCAAACCAAGGATCTGCTGGGAACTTACCAATATGTAACAGGATAAAGTTAAATAGACAGGACAAGAAAAGAAAAGAGAATGGAGTGAGGCGACTCCACGATTTTATTTTATTTTTTATCCTTTGAAAATTAAAGTTTTTCATTAAAAATAAATTATGTGTAAATAAATAAAATCAAATATGTAAATAAGTATCATACAATGTGCAATAAAAATAATACATCAAACCCAACACCACATCATGATTTAATTAGACGTTGATTCACTATGATTCATACCAATAACATGATCTCATTTTCAATATTTTTTTAATAATAATAATAAAAATTATAACTCGGCTTTATGCAGTACTTGTTATGCTTGATCACTCCAATCATTAGTTATTATTTACTGTATTTTTAAACGAGTTTCCAATAATGGCATCCAATGCTAAAAAAAATATCAATTGCAATGATTACGACAATTTTTGTCACTGGGAAGAACAAGAAAGAAAGATGATGCTTATTTTCTACCCTTTTGTTTAACATAAATGTCTATTTCCACTCACTATGTACACAGATTTCAAAGAACTTAACTTCCGGAGCGGTTGAACTTTGATTTGGACTTTGAACTAAGACTCCATAGTGTAAAATGATAACTTAGTTATTGAATTTTTTTTTCTTCCTGTATTTATACACACTCCCAAGGTATGAAATGCACAGTCCTGACTTGGATTTGGGAAGCCGAGGCACAACATAACAAAAAATGGGCTAATTTCCAGACATTGATTAATCGAGGTGGCAACATGCACGTGTATTATCTCAAAGAAAAGTAATGCACGCTGCTGCTGCCACCTTGATTCAATGAAGGGCTAGAAATCAATGTGCGTATAATCTTCAGAAGCGCTCAATGATGAAGCCCAAAACTAAAAGGGAATGAAATACAAAAATTCCCATTAGATACAAACGCTGCCAGAAAACTGCTATATGTATTGCATATTAGTCTAGTGATCACTTCTGTCATATTTGAGAAACATGAATTCTTATGTGTATGTAAACAATTAACTTACAAATCAATTTTAATTTCTAAAATGTAAAAAAGAAAGGACTATTTTTTGTTAATTAACTCTGACTTTAAAAAATGACTATGCTCTTACCTAATTATTTAATTTTAAAATCCAGATATGATATGTGATATTGGGGCTGTGACGCATTTAACATAATGCGCCATATCTAAACCAGGCATGAGAGACAAACCCGATCTCAATTGAAAAATACAAAATAGTAATTATTGTCTACCAAGGTTATTGGATTCCAAATTTTAACAATCGGACTAGCTTACAGTTGTTGGGCTCGGGTTATTGTTCATTGGACTCTATTAAATTGTTAATGTATCAAGTTGATTAGTGTTTTTTACATAGACAAATTAATAGATGAAAGACGCTCTTTATTTTTAATATATTTACAAATATATATATAATTATGATATTAAAATATTATGTTTAAATATTTTTAGTTCATGTACTATTTAGTCCGAGAAATTTATAAAATAATGGGATTATTATATGAACTTATATTTGTTTTATAAAAAAATAATTGTATTCATACATCAAAATATGTGATACTTAAATAAATATATACATACTTACTTATTAGATAAATTTTTTTATTAAATTTACTTATTATAAATTTTTTAAGTAGAAAATTATTGGTGTGTAGAAGGAATGTCTCATTTGATCATTATTTGTATAATTGAATTTTAAACTTAAGATCATCAAAGTTTTTCATATAGAATTGGTTGTGGCTTAATCGAATTTTTGAATTGTTAAAAATTGAAAATTACTTACGGGTAAATGTTGAATATATTATGAATTATATAAAAATAATTTAGTGATTAATAACAAAATTTAGCATTATAAAAGAATATTTTATTGTATTTAATGAGTATTGATTTATAAAATCATTAAACAAAATAGAATGAAAATTTATGCAAGTTATAAATCTTATTCAACAATGTCTATACAAATATTTGATAAGTAATAAAATTAGACAAAAGAGTATACACTAATTTCATACTTTATGTTCAATTGAAAATTTGACATGATAAAATATTAAATTGCACCAAAAGATCGTAAATGAAAATGTTAGTTATATACTTTGATATCTTTATACGGTGATAAAGCGTTGCTCTATATCAATATTGACATTTAATAAATTAAAATGATTAATAATTTACATTTATAATCAACGTATTAAAATTATACTGAGTAATATTTATCAGAGCTAATATTTGCTAAAAACACAAGAAGAGATAAAGTTAGGTTTGATTATAAAATTTTAAGAAAAAATATATAGTAATAAAAAATACAAATTATCCCTTTAAAAATATATTAACGGCTAAAAATTTTATATATAATTAAAAAAATAAATATAACAAACACGTCAAATTCTAATTAGGTGAATCTATCTGAATCTATATTTATATCTCTCGTAGAATAGAAGAATTTAGAAGTCCGTGAGAGCTGCGCGCATATCTATGATTCCCAGAACATCCGTCTTATCCGAATTAATCCATATTCGTGTCATGTTATAAATTAGTATTCTAATTGAAGTTAAATAATTATAACGTATTATAAATTAGTGTTTTAGTTGGAGTTAAATAATTGAATTTATGATATCATATTATTAGTCCATTAATATTTAAATAAAATTTTAAATAGTAAAATTTAGTTTAATAACATTTTAATATTTAGTATAGTTAAAATGTTTGGTATTGTATGCGGTTTCAATATTTGATAAAATTAAAATATTTATTATATAAAGACTTATGTGGCTGGTAATCCTAAACTTTTCTTCCAGCAATAAGTGAAAGAACAAACCAATAATTCCGATCAAGAAAGAAGAAGAAAAACCATGGATTCATCCACCGTTTACAAGTTCAAGATTAATGGCCAGAACGTGACCTCCGTGGTCACCAAATCTTCCAAAATTGCCGAAAGATGGTGTCGTGGACTCGTGTTTTGACACTCTTACGCTTTCAACGGGTTCGAGCTGTCTCGTCTTTCAACTTCCTGAGCCCTGTGAATATTTACATGACGCTACAAAGTGGTTCAATAGATTCTTTGCGAATTCGAAACTCACTGTGGTTGGACACGACGTGAAATCGGCTGCGTGCAGTTTGAGTAATTATCACGGCACTGTCATTGGGCATTACTGAAGATATAAGGGATCTTGTGGCGACTGCCGGCAATGTCAAGGCGGATGATGCGACTGCAAAAGTGGAATCTTGAGGTATTGATGAGTTCAGTTTATGGAAAAACGTCTAGTCAACAATTGAAGATAGAGCTCATGGTGGCGGAGAGAGAGGGGATGGCTAGAGGAGAGGCTAATGTAACTGCTGAGAATGTTCAGGAGGCCACCCTTTATTCCCGCGCTGGATTTCTGATAGGTTCGGTGCCGATTAAAGCAGGAGAATCAAAGATAACACTTTAAAATTTAATATTTACACTTTCTTTTAATAATTTTATGATTAGGTCATAGCAGAATCTGCTTGATCCTTAAAACTACTTTGTAGTGTTATTGTTTAAGCAAGCAAGTTGTTATTTTATTTTATTGGTTTTAGAATGCTTATGTGATTTATCCCAAAATGGTATTCTTTTATAATTTGACATGAATAGAAAGAACCTACATATTCGGCTTTATGTAACTACTATATTATGTTAATATAATTTGCCCGTTGGATTTTCATTGATCTGAGCGAGATATAATGAGTTTATTTATATAGTTTTAATGCTTATCAAGGCAAAAATTGTGCACCTATCCTGGTTAATATAGATCTCCTTTCCTTGCAATTTTAGTGAGTATCCTTAGCAGAGGACAGTGACCATGGATCAGAATTTATTATCTACTTTACGGGATAGTATATTCTAATTTAAATTATTAGTTAAAAAATAAGAAAAAGTAGTAATTTAAAAGAAGATGTCCACCACTCATTAAATGTATTAAAATTCATTTTATTTAAAATAAATTGACCTGATTATCTTCGAAGACGACATAAAAAAGAATTTAATCCTTGATGAATTTTATTGTAGTTTTGATCATAATAATATTGTTGTTAATCATGATAAATATAGGGGCTGACAATCGAAGAGGTGATCTAGAATAATGTTCTACTTATTTGATTTGTTAACTTAATTATGATCATAAAGTATTTGTCACCCGTGACCACTTGACTTGTCGCTAAAGAAAACAGAGAGTTCCAATGAGTACTGTCTTAAATTTTTTAACTATCAACTGCAAAATATATAACCTATTTTCTCAAATCTTTTGTAAAAATCCGCTAAGATGATCCAATTTTGTTTTCCTAACTTTGGGACTATATATTATGCCCCACCCATAATTTTAAAATTACAAATATTTCGAGGGGAGGATGTCACATTTTGTCCTACATGGTTGATGCATCCCCTTTACAAACTCATCAAATTCATGAATCATAAGATGATAATTGCAGAGATCTTTAGTGATACCATTCATTTTGTGTATAAATGGTTGTTTGTTCGGCTTACCAATTGTATATTCCCTTCAAAGGAAGGTATCGCCCATTGTTAACCACTTAAATTTGTTAATACCAATTGGCAGCTGAGTGTGAATATTGCCCGCTTGGCATCTAGAGAATATTTTTCTGGATGATTCCCTACCTTTTTTTTTTTTTTCTAGTAGACTAAACTAGGTTCATAAGAAACCCTTGCTTGCACATAATTGAATAACAATAATCACAAGTCCAAGTAAAGAAAAAAGAATCTCAAAGCACAGAAATTGCCTAAACAGGACAAGTGGTTAACCATTAACAAAACAAAATTGGAAGCTGATTAATACAGCACATAGCTCGAGCTTAAATGGCAATCATGAATAATAAAAATAAGATGAACCATGCCCATTTACATTTTATTATGCTGGTAATCCCATGAGAAATATAATTTAATAATATTGCAAATATTGAATTTCTTGAAAGAATAATTCAGTCAATTTCAATTGAAAATTTGGTTCTGTACAATGGCCGCTTGATCCACCAATCATCTATACCGTTCTTTCAACTAGAGTCAGTCTGCTAAAAGAATTAATCTTCTCCTACTAACTTACATGGTGGAAGAAAAAAAAAATATCAGACGCTTAGACAAATCCGCAATTGAATGTAAAATCATCTCCGAATTTGCTTGAATATCTTTCTTCTCTCCAGCTCTGAATCACCTCACAGTGACCCAACAGCCGGAATCTGACCAATCGCATCCCTGATCACTTGTCAGTAGCCGGATTCTGTCCGGCGGCGAAATCAAAGAACGCGAAAACGACCAATCAAAACTTGATTCCACTTCAGCATCAGACCACGACTCAGATTTCGGCGACGATTGAGTTGAAACCCAGTCTAGAAAATCAAAAGGACACCTCGGAGACAATGACGATTCTTCGCTATCCTTCAATGTAACAGTGCCGTCGCCCTTTGCGGCAAATGGATGATCCAAGAGCATCTCGGCCGTCCATCTCTTTGCAGGATCCTTGACAAAGCACTTTGAAAGAAAATCCTTCCCTTCTTCGGACAACTCTTGGGGGATCGTCGGCAGTTGGTCTCCTACTCCAATTCGGATTAGCAAGGTGGCTATGTTGGTTCCGGTCTTGCAATCCCACGCCGGTTTGCCGGTAACCATCTCAACCACCGCACACCCAAGAGCCCATATATCGCAAGGTGAATCGTACTCGTTTTCGTTAACAGATTCCGGGGCTATGTTCAGTGGAGTTCCCCGGATTTCTATGCTTCTCTGTTTTTTCCCTGTTTTCTTGGCCAATCCAAAGTCGGCAATCTTCAATTCGCCGTCACCAAAAAGCAGCAAATTTTGAAGCTTTATATCGCAATGAGCAAAGCCTTTTGCATGAATGTGGCAAAGACCCTTTAGCAAAGATCTTGTGCAGCGCTTGACATCCGATTCCGCCAAGCCGCCACCGCCGTACTTCTTGACCTGATGAGCTAAACTGCCGCCTGCTGCGTACTCCAAGAGCAAGTTGTACAATCTGACGCCGTTCTCCACACTCTGGCTGTCTCCGAAGCATCGGATTATTTGAGCGCATTCTCCGAGTTGATTCAGAACCTCTTTCTCGTTCTCAAGCAAAGAAGATTCGAAAACACCGCAGGATTTCACAGCGAGCTTTGAAACACAGGGATCAAAGTCTTTCTTGAGTGTTGCTAGATTGACAGTCGAGGAGCTTCCGCAGCCGATTGACTCTCCTCGAACCCACTCCATGGTAGCCAACACGCAGACGAGGAAACTCCTTAATGCGAAGCTCTGCCTTCTTTGAGGGGATTTTAGTTTTTCTGTTCTTCCTTTTCCTTTGGAGGAAAGCAAAGTGCCAAACTTAAAAGACAAGAAGAGGCAGAACACAACACAACTACCTAGTGGCCCAAAAGCGGTTGTTTATATACGGGAAAGGACGGCTCGTGGGTTATTATTTTTTTTTTATGAGATAATTATGATAGTTTGGTTTGGTGTAATTAATGCACGTGATAGGCGTGGATGATATTTTTCTAACTTTGATTTTTATAAAATAGCATTTTCTGCGTACGCCGGGTTTGATTTTGAAACGTGGTTGATTAGGTCTCCGCCGCGGTCGTTGATTCACTACTCAACGCGGCAAATATTCTTTTATTTTCCCTTTTTATTTGTTTTTCCACTGACAATTGACACGCGATGCTGCTCCGATACTTCCTAACTTGGCAATTTTCTAACTTAATCTCCTAATTGTGATACATTTATCTTTTTTATTAAATTTTTTTGTTAAAACGAAAATTTAATAATAAAAATAATTTTTTTATTTTAATAAAATTTATTTTTTTTTTAAAAAAATAAAACTCTAAAATTTTAAAAATTTAAATTTAAATTTTTAATAATTATATGTTTTTAAAAACTAACTACGATTTAGATACTTTAAGTGACATGTTGGTTTTTTTTTTTTTTGTTGTTGTAATGGGACGTAACTAATATGTTTTACTAATTCAAAAGATTATGCATTTTTACTTCTCCTCCTGTTTCATAATCCCTTTTTCTATTAATACATCAAACATTTGATTTTGAATATTTTAATTTTTACACAACCAAACATTTAAAGGGAAATAAGAACTTATGAATTAAAATAAACACATAAATATTTTTAATTATATATAAATCTTGCGTTAGGGTAGGGGGAGGGATGATCATTAATTGGCAATAAAAACTTGCGTTAGGCGAACATAGCTGTAGGGTAACACAACCAAAATGGCCTTACCATCAAGATAAAAAGTGTACCCACACAACACGCTACGCCATCCACCACGATTTTGCTAAGATCGTTTATGTTGTACTATTTGGTGGGAGCATACATGCTTAAGGATTGATTTCCTCCATTCGCACTCTGATTAATTAAGAAGCTAGAATTTTAATTATTTTAGTAATTTTAAGTTCAAATCCAACCCAAGGATGTAATTGATGAGGATGGAGCTCAAGGCGGAATGACCTCTTTATGGGAAGGAAAAACGTAACATGGATAATTAAATTAATGTTATTTAAATCAATAGCATATAATCTTTGTATAATATTTTTTTTATAAAACTCAATAATACGAATATTTTTCTAATCTACCGTGGGCCTTAAATAAATAAATTCATACACACACACACACACACACACACACACACACATATATATATATTGAAGAAAGGAGAGAAAAGGCAGAGAGCATGATAAGAATACCAAGTTTCTACATTAAGGAACATGGCCAATTTGTGAGAACTTCGTCATCAATCTGTAACATTCAAGTCTCTGCGATGCACAAAATTTGACAGTGACACCACGTTTTTATAGGTCTGCCAACCTTAGCCGTTAAATGTTACCACTTTCGACGGAAAATCAATACACCGCGCTTAATTTTAGCATTGGGACCCAAATCTGTAGACCCTTCAGTGTAAGGATGTACAAAAAAAAAAAATTGAATTTTCATATAATTTTATATTATAACAAACGGCCAAACATCATGAATCCAATCAAGTCAAAATTTTGAATTGTTATTAAAATTTAAAAATAAATCACATGTTAAATTTTAACATATTATTTTTACAGTCTCTTCATGTACAATATCATATTGGATTAATTAATTTGAAATAATATACTAAAGGGATGAGTGTGAATTTATCATCGTAAAAAATTTCCTTTTTTTTTTTTTTGCCTATTTGTCTGTGGTGTAGTTCTATTTAGTTCAGACCACAAAGAATGTATGGTGGACAGTATTTTTAGGTTAGCTACAATCCAAGTTACCAAAGCTTAACTAATCACGTGTGCCTAACTATTTTAAGGTTCATTAGTTGATGAAATTAGGCAGGCCAAGTTGAATCTGCAAGTCTAGCTTGCATCACTTGGAGTGAACACAACGTGCTTGTGGGACGCGAGGGACCTACTAGGGTAATTGTCAAGAGATTCGTTTGTTTTTTTTTTTTTTAACACCAACAATAGCTCGTGGTTGGCCTGTCATGTATTAGACAGGAAAAGAAAATAGGTCTGAAAATACCACAGAAAGTACATTGCACCGCAAAAAAGCAGCCTCCAAATCTTACACTTTGAGAGATTTTTAGAAGGAAATTAGGAGGCGAACTCTCAGCTTCGTCCCCTACTAAATATTTCAGTACTTCACACATGCATAAAACATGTTGGGTATGTATGTATCATGGTGCTTTTCAATGCTCATCAGTTTCTTTCAGCGAAATTGTTAGGTTTGAAGGGTCAGTTTAAGCCATTATAAGAGGGACTGTATGATTGCTGAATCTATTGGCATTTTCTGGCATTATAGGCAACTTGTCTTGAATTGCCAATTTGTCATCTTTGTTGGATGCCTTATTCTGGCTTGACAGGAGAAGTCTGTATACATTTCATTACAAGTCTCCTAATTCTTCGTTTGCATTGATAAATTAATCATTTTTTTTTAAATACATGGACATATATTTTTGACAGATAAATGATGAGAGTGACGCAATAATATGCATGTTATAATAATGAGTATGCATCCGAGGAATATAAATTAGCAATAAACAGTCTTAAAAACATTTTTTTAGTTAAAGAATTACTAAATCAAAATTATATAACCATCGAATGCACAAAAATATTAAAATAAGAATTACTTCTCCTAAATTATGTCTCGCATGTGAGAGGTATATATCAAATGTGACGTGACATTTGTGTGGACCGTCTAAAGCCAAAGCATAAAGAAACAGAGATTTATATGGCCAAAAAAATAAAAAAAAACTTCTTAGGATTTTTAGATAACAAAGCGAATCGTGCAAAATTGAGGAAAAAAACAAAGAAAGTTCAACCTATCAAAAGGGGGGAAAAAATGGAGATTTGATCCAAAATAAAAAATCCAAAACTACGCCAAATTAAAGTCAGTTTTCATTGGGAAAGACAGGCGAAACGCTGGAGAATTTTTTTTTTCCTTGATATTTATTTGTCGGTTCGTGGGTTAGCCCACGTATGCTCAGATACATGGAATAGATTGAATAGAACGATGCTGCAGCCGAAGGTGCCACCCCGTCCAAGTCAAATTACGGTAAAATGAACGGTCCAAAGAAAAAACCCAAATATAACGAGGTAGCCACCAACCAAAAACGCCCTCCTTTGCCAAATTAAAAGTAAACACCAAATATGGTAAATGGTGCTACAGTAGTCAATTTCCACATACTTACGATAGCCATGATGTATTATTCGACCTCCCAAAAATGGTCATTTCAGCCTTTTCTCTAGTGTTTGTTATTTTTGGTAAAATTATACGAAGTAATTTAAATACAGATGTATGCATTACAAATTGGGGATTCTCTTTTTTTATTATTATTATTTTTAGTTCAGATATTGTTTCGGGTTTGCTGTAGATGGCCTCCCACAATGGTTCTGTCAATGCAGGGAGACGTGGGCCGCAAGAACTGGGTTTGATGGATCCACCAATTATGGGGCGCCACCCAGAGAAATTTTATTTTATTTTTCTTCTACTTTTTGAAGAGTAATTTCACCCAATCACGCTGCCGTGACTGGCTTAGACTTCATAGTTTTTTATATTTTTTGAACAGCGAAAAGTAGGAAGAAAAACCTCTCACGTTGGTGAATGGTGGTGCACTAACAAGCTACAAAATCACATTTGCCACGTTTAACTTATAGCGATAGGCTTGTTCGCCTCGATTTAGACAGGTTCAACGTTACAATGACTCCCATTCATTGTATCTTCTTTGGTTGTCTTCTGGTGGACAATTCTGGTCAAATCTAAACTTTGGTTTTTTTTTTTTTTTTGACTCGTTTTACCCGTTATCTCATCTAGTTTAAATTTTAACATAATATCATAATTTTTATAATTTAAAATTTTTAAATTCATATTTCTATACTCTTATTATTCACTTTTAATTTTAAATTTTCACATGCATCATAATTTAATGTGCAATTAATTCTTATATTTTACTTAGCATTTAAAATTTTAGATTCAACGATTACCTAACAATTATAGTTAATCACATTAAAAATTTGCAAGCTAGATTCAACTCGAGCTTTATCTCAACCAACGGAGTAGGCAAGGGCTGGAAGCATATAAAGATTAGTGTTCATTTCCATGTCCTTAGATGTGGTCTCGTCGATAATTGGTCATCAGACGTACGTCAAAACTCCAACTTGGGTTTTATTTATTCTCGCTTGTTTTACTATGAAAATTCTCTTGTCCGATCCCATGTTAGTTGTTATTCACTCGCTCACTGTTTCCAAACTCCGGAATGGATAAGGGTTTCTTACTTTCCATCTCTTTCTCTCCCTTTTTTTTTTTTTTTTAAAGTATTCCATTCTCGGCCTATCAATTAAAATGGGTACAAAAGCAGGGAAAAGGAAAAAGGTAGACTGTATATATATATCTAGTTGGTCGACCTAAAAATGAGTTGAACCACGTAACTCTGGAGACTTATCGCCATGGTCTATATTCTACACCGATGAATCAAGCATGAGTTTGTTCTTCCTATGCAGATAATAAGATGGAAAAGAACAAAAGAGGAAGGCAAATTTCGTGTAGTAAAATTGCAGAGTCCTCTGCTGAGAATTGTTATTTACAAGAATGTTTTGGCTTTTAAAATACGGAAAAAGTGTATCCTTATATGTAAAAATTAATGTTTCAGGTAATTAAAACAAAATACTTTTATCTATTCAATTGAAATGAGTGTGTAAATAACAATTTTTTTATATTAAAAATTAGGCATTATAAAAACAAGCCTAGAGTCCATGGGTGGATCATCTGAGCCCGTATTGAAAAATAATAACTTGTGCAGGATCCATTAGCTACCATAATATGCCCAAAACCCAAATTCTAAACCCAAGGGAGCCATAGGTCCACCATGACCATAGCATTCATTACGGATAATTAACTCTTCGAGGAATACATTAGTGATTAAAAAATTAAAATTGTATTATTGATATATGAGGTTCTAATCTTGGACAGAAGAGCGTAGAATTTGTAAAACAAGAAGAGTTACTTTTATGGTATAATTTATTGCTCAATGAGTTTCATAACAGATAAGAAAAATAAAAATAAAAATAGAGCGTTTGACTGTTTACTGAGTTGTTCGTGATCATTCCTGTGCTCCTTCTTTGACTCGATGTAGGACTGGCAGAATTAGACTTTTTTTTTTAGGATAGCTGACCAGTAAAATGGGTAATGTAAACTGTAGAGGTTTCGATTGTAACTGCCATTTCTACTTTTCTCCTTGCAACGTGATCAATCAATATAATACACTGTGCAATTTCAAAGTCTGCAAAATTAGTCTCTGGGCAGGCATTCGTGAGGTGGAGTTTGACCTTTCGGATTAAAATTTTAAGGTCCAAATTCTTACCAGACTTTTTTTTTTTTTAAAAAAAAAAAAAAAAGAACCTCAAAATTAGTCAGAGGTAATAGTAAAAGGAGATTCACAAATCTTTTAAGTTTTCGAGTTTGGTTTGTTTGGCCAAAAGGAAAGAAGATGCCATTTGACTATTACCAAGAGAATTGAATCGGTAACTTGAAAGAGAATCGAAGCGAGACTTTAGGGCACTATTTTTGTTTTCTGATTTTTGATTTTTTTTATATAAAAAAAATTCACTGGTAAATGCAAATTCTCTGTTGGGGGAACTTCGACCTATCTACTTATTTCTATAACACACTCCTGTTCAAATTTATTTAGGCATTTGTAATTTAGATTAGTTCAACCAAACCATTTTTCAACTGCTTTTCCATAGCAGTTATGTTAACTTGCATCAATCCTGAAGAAAATTGGCAAAATCAGTAAAGTCAAGCAAACTGCATCTAATAGTCTCCTCGGTCACCGTTGAAAGGGCGAGTTGCCGGAGGTCTGTTGGAAACGTTAGGCGACTAGCCAGTTGCAACCTCCTATGGATTCATAACTCCATTTTATTTTTCAATAAACAAGAATGGTGTTTCACGAATATAATAAATTGAGATAAAATTATTATTTGATTTTTTCAATTAAACTACTCACAACTCAAATTCTAACGAGATTTAAGATCACTTTATGTTTAATTTTAATATTAATAAATTTAATATTATACATTAAATATAAATCGTAATTTTATAAATACTACGCTGATAACAAATGTAAAAATTTAAATTCGGGTGAATTCAAAACGAATATGCCGAATTAATTAATAGTTAGATTACTAATCGAGTAGTTTATAATTTCCCTTTGACCCCTAAACAATTATTGACATGACCCGTCCTCAATTACCAGAGAAAGCAGTGCTGTTGATAACTAAAAGATGACTTTGATTCATAACGAAGCTTCAAGTTTCTCCCAAATTCGTATCTACGAATGGCTATTTGATCCTAGTTTTGCAAGGATTGAGAGTGAAAATTTTACAGAGAGAATTTACTTAAGCAGCATTATTGACAAGTTGTTTAACCACATTCAAGCATACCATTACAGGGAATCAAGGTGATGCCACCATCCAAAGCCCACAAACATTTAACACAAACAAACTCACCTTAAACACACGCAAGCACACAAACTCATACCCCATTTCCAAATTAGCCTAGCATTAATTGTCTCAACAATGGATAATAATTAACCCCATCGAAAAAATTGGCACTCATCTCCGGCAACGGGTGATCCTAGAGCAGCCTCTGGTGTAAGGGTTCACGGGGGACCTAGACCGGAAGCAATTGTGGGTATAATAAGATCTCCCGGAACGCGGTGGGCAAGGAATCCTGTTCGCCGAGAGAGCTCCGTACGAGATATAGTAACGAAACCTTCGCCAGTACAAAGACCGGCGACCCTTCTCCTCACCTTCATCTCCATCCAAATCTACCAACCCACCATCAGAATCAGAATCATCAACCTCATCATCGCCGTTCAAACCGCCGTACATAGCCATCGGGAGCGGCCATTCGAGCGCGTCGGTGAAAATCTTCAAACCAGCCGTCTCATCTGTCTGGGCACCTATTCTTGGAGTATTAACAACGAAAAAGGAAATGAAAGACAAGAAAACGAGAGAAAAGCGCTGGAATGTTGAAGATGCTGCCATGGAGAGAAATGGCTAGAGGCACAAGTGACACGTAGAGCTAAACGGGAAATGCCAGATGAACTGTTTTTCTTTCTAAGTTATTGAGAAGGGTTGCGTGTGCGCGTGTTTTGTTGGTTCGCTTTGCTCTAACTTTTTAACTTTCTCTTCGTTTTTCTCGAGTGATCGAGAGGGAAAAACAGAGTGGAATGGGGTCAGCGAGTCACATGCATTTGCAAGAACTGGAAGCTACGGACTGTTGTGGTGGGGTCGGAAAGAATTGTTTGGGTTACAGCTGTGCTTCGTCTGTACTTCAAAATTTGAACGCGGTGTCTCGAGAACTCTGCCGATGCACCTTTGAATCATGTCGTTTGGTTGGATAATAATGTTAGAATTTTTATAAATAATATTTTTAATAAAAACGGATAACATAATTCGACCAATAAAAAATAAATTTGTTATAATATTAAATTTAATTCAAATATATATATATATATATATATATAATATAAATATATTAATTAACTATATTCTTATTAAAATTTTATAAACAATTAGCTGCTGCGTTAGGATTTATGGGTAGTCTTGATACTTGAAAGTGCAGGATGAGCTGTGAGTGGGAAAATTTTAACCCAAGTGTAGTAATCATGATGCGCTGTGATGTCTGTAACTGGGGACCAAAGTTTGTTTGCTATTTTGGCCAGAGGGGCCGGATCAGCTAACCGGCAGATACGGCGGATTATCTCCCCGAAGGGCCAGGACGCGCGTGGTGGGACATCTGGTTCCCACTTGATAGATATATTATCAATAATCAATTTAAATCTTGTTTTTATTTTATTAAAAATGTTCTTCTATTCTTTCCGCAATTATAGCTAACTAAATTTTATTTTTTTTTAAAAAAAATAAATTTTAAATTATATAAATGTTACTAATACATATCTCAATGATTATTTTTTTATAAGTAATATTAGAGTTTATTTCTAAGAACTTTTGATTTTACTGATTCGATATGATAAATTCGACGCGGGAGAATACAGACACATATATATTATTTAACTTTCACGTTTTTACGAAAGAGGGATACGTATGCGAGCCTATTCTCATTTAGGCTGGGCCTTCAGATAAACATAGACCATGATGGGCATATGAAATAAGGACTTGATAATACACCCAGAAGGGCTGGGCTTAAAGAGCGATAACATGCTTGTCCTTAAGGACGGCTGTGTTTATTTCATTTGGGTTTTGGACCGAACATCAGTAACCGAAATCTGGTACAAGGAGTGACAGAGCTTTGTGCGTCTAAAAGCTCAGAGGATGGCAGGGACAGAGAGTGACCCCGCCATTGCAAGTTAACCAAGAAAAATGTAAATTTTGAATACTGAACATATGCTCCCTCTGCAACAAGTTTTTGGTCGTTGAGCTCTTAACAATATGGCTTCCAATTCACGCACAGGCACGTAGAGGGGACAGACATAAATGTTGGTTTTATTTGGTATGCTTGTAAGTTTCTGAAATGGAAACTTTTGTCACTAAGACTTTCAACCTTCATCTTAAAGGTTTCATATTTTAAGGGTATGAAATTTATTAAAATAAAAATTAAAAGCTATTTTTGGTGTGCATGGTACTTCACGTTGTGGAAGTTTGAGGGATGGGATATGTATGCAACCTTAAGCCTCTTCCTACGGAAAGGGTATTTCTTATAATTCAAACTTGTAATTTGTGGATTATGGCCTAAATGGACTTCCTAATAAAATCGAAAAAGGGTATATTTCGTGTAATATTTTCAGGGAGCCTAATTTTCCTAATTAATTTAAGATAAACCATCTTAAGAGAATAATTAAATTATTCAGTAAATTTCATTATTTTAAAATTTTAACCCTCTTTCATCCTTTCCTCCGGTGCAATAATTGTACCATGTTTTAATGTTCTGTTCTATTTACGTGTTAGCAGCATCATATCATTCCCAAGAAACCATGACAAGTAATGTGACAAATTCAATTCTGTTTCAGGGTGACTATCTCAGCTCTCTCAGTGCTCCGTTTTTCCGTTGTTTTTATTACCCTCACAGTTTCCTTTCTATGCAGAGATGGCAAGAAACGAGGCACAAAAGGGGGAGCCATAACAGTCAAGTCTCAAGCGAATGAATTACCTCTCAGGACCCCAAAAGCAAGATATCATTGCAATTGGACTATGGCAAACTGGAGCGTCAATTCCTCAAAATTTGCAGAGTTGACAATCGTGCATTTATGAAAGCAACCGTCACTCTAGTGCGTAGCAGAGTTGATTTTTTTTGGGGGTTCATGGAATTAACAACATAGTTGAATTTGGAGTGCACCGTGTTGGAGCCTTTTTTGAACAAAGTATTTGATTTTGCTTTCACATCCTTCGAGGGATCGTGCGTTCACGAAAGTTTCTTTTGAACGGCTTAATGGCAATTGTGAGAATAGAAGCTAGACAATCGGAAAAGTTTCAATTCCATGTTGGCCATAGGCCTGTGCATTTGAGGCATTGATGGGGGCACTCTTTTTTTTTTTTTTTGAGATGGACGGTGCGCATTTTCAAACGAAATAAGCAACTGCGTGCGAGAGAGAGAGAGATTGGGGCCACTTACTGACAAAATAAATTATCAGCTCAGTGATGGGACCACTAACTTACTATATCACATGCAGATTTCAGTTAAAATAATTTTCCACTTTCATATTTTACTGGGTGAATGATGTCTATTTTAGTTACTGCTTCAATATTAGGAAAATACATATCTACAAAGGCCGTAGTTAATCCACCTTGCCAACTAGGTCAATGTTTAGACTTTAATACACTTCAGGCCATTGGAAACAAATATCTGGAACATTCCCCAACCCTTTTCAACCTCTAGCAAAAGAAGAGAGGTCCTCCGGGTATACCTTTTTAATCTTTATACACTCAAGATAAGGCCATGTTTCAATGTTCATGATCTAGATGGTAAAAGAAAGAAATAACCCATACAAGGCATTATTTCAATGTTATTTTTTCTGGTTTGAGGGTTGGCCATCATGATCTCAAAACATTTTATCATTACTCATCTGATGGCAGATGAAATAATGGCTAATTACACCTTCTTCTTCTTTTTTTCCTTTTAAACACGAGCCACATTCCATTTCAGCCCGTACAAACTGGTGCCTCTGTGTAACAACAAAAATACTAATAAAGGGCATTTTCTGCTTTGCACTTCCAGGAAAACTGAAAGGTACCTCCAGCAGAACTTGAGTCAATTACAGGCTAGCTGCTAAGTGATTCGCCAGTACACAAATGATCAGTTCGTGTACTTGCACCAAGGACCAGCATCACGCCCGGCTCTTAATCCACATTGAAAAGCGTGCCAAGGGACCAGAGTGCAAACCAGCATAGTAGGTCCCTAATGCTCCCCATGAACCACCAGGCTCCAACCCAATTGACCCTTCTGAGCCGCTGGAACCCTTCACCGGATTCAGTGCCGGAGGTCATCCTAGATCAAGGGCGCAGTTTACTTTTGGAAGCTGATAGATTGCTGTTCTGACACATTTCATGTTATTGTGGGAGTGTTCATATGGTTATCTGTTGTTTTTTTTTTTTTTAGCAAAATTTCAATTTAAGCAAAGCAGGAATTTGCAGAGTTGCACTCAAGCGTTAAAAGCACTTTAAAAGACGGTCTCAAAGTGGTTCATGCACATGAACCCTTTAATCTGATCCCTCTACTTTGTGGGCCTGATTGCCTGAAAGGTCTGTTACCATTGATTTTTGCTAGTTCTAGTTCAGATTTTTTATAGGAAAGATCAGATGGCTGTCGACGTGTAACTTTTGTGGACAGCCCCACGAAATGGGCGGTCGCTATCAAAAATCATAAATTCATCATAGCTGAAGATCCTTCTTGTTTTTTATCAGGCCTCCTCTCTCTCACAACTTTAAGTGAATAATATATTTCAAACAAATTATTCCAAAAAATAGCTTCAAAATTCATATTTTTATTTATAAATTTAAATTTTAATCTTAAGTCAAAAAATTGAAAAAAAAAAGAAAAGAATTGTGTAATTCAGCAACCAACGTGCTTCTTAATTAAAAAATAAATAAATATTCAAACAAGTTGGTATATAAAGCTTTCTGCTTGCTGCAAGCCTACTGAACTCGTGATGGGTTTCTGACATAATCCTGTACTTTCCATCTCCATCCTTTTTTTTTTTTTGGTCAACTTTGCGGTCTCCCCCAGCTCTCTTTAATTGCCTTTTTTTTCTCTCTCAGCTCCTTTCCATAACTCTGCCGTTTCAGTGCCCTCAGCCCATCCCTTTCTCCATTCCTCCTTAAAGATACAAGTTCTGATCCATTTCCTGATAGATTGGGAGGCACCTTTTAAGGAAGTGTGTTGGAGAATCCATGGATGTTGACATGATGAAATCATCACCAACTGGAGAGGAACAGATGGACATGATGACAATGATGATGCAAATAGAAAAGCTTCCTGATTTCTGTGAGCCATTCCACTACACTTCTGCTTCTTATTCTTCTTCGTCTGCACTGCAAGATATACAATTGTCCACTGGAAATCCCACAAGTATCATAACCACGCCACCCATCTATCAAAACCACCCACATCAATCTTCACCGGGTTTGGTAAATGGGCCGACCCCCACCATGCCACTCATAGGCACGCCAATCCAAGAACCTGGTACAACACCTATCCAATCCAACGCACCTCCAAATTACTCATCCGCAAACACGTTCTTAGCTTCTTTAGACAGGAAAAACTCCACAGCAGCAATTAGAGAGATGATCTTTCGCATAGCGGCAATGCAACCAATCCACATAGACCCAGAATCGATAAAGCCCCCCAAGAGAAGGAACGTCAAGACATCTAAGGACCCACAGAGCGTGGCTGCGAGGCACAGGAGGGAAAGAATTAGCGAGAGAATAAGGATTTTGCAGAGACTAGTGCCAGGTGGCACCAAAATGGACACGGCTTCAATGTTGGACGAGGCCATACATTACTTGAAGTTCTTGAAGAAGCAAGTGCAAACTTTGGAACAAGCTGGTGCTAATGGGCCAATGAGTGGTTTTGAGTTCTCAGGGCTGACAGTGCCTAACACGGCTTACTCTTCTTTCGTAAAGAATTGTGCAGAGCCGGCTGCAAACATGGTGGGTTCGTTGCAGATGCTTAGATGAGACTTAAAGACAGTATTTGGGTTATCGCTTTTGTATATTGAACTGCGTGGTTGTTTCAGGGGCGTGTAAATTAGGATGGGGACGTTGTGATCTTGCTTTTGCCTGTCGTGTGATTGTCTCGAACTGTTATATTGTACCAAGGAGTCCTTTCTTTCTTTATATCTTTTGGTTGTCCTTAGGCCTTATCGCCTTTATTTAGCAAATTCAGATTGAATACAAGGGATTTCAGCAATAATTCCCTTTGTTCACTATTTCTCTACCAAGAGCATAGTGTTGTGTTGCTTTTTTTGAAACAAATCTTCTGTATTTTTTTCCTGGTATAGTAGAAGCAAAGACTGTCACAATGTTGTTGTTGTTGTTTCTGCTTAATGTTTTTGATAAATGCCCAATTAGATTAATGGCCGTGGCCGAATCAAAAAATGGAGAACAATTTATACAAATTTGCTAATTGAGTCAGGACTTTGAGGAATTTCCTATCTTCTTAAAAAAGTGGATTGAGAATTGACAATTGTGATTTTTTTTTTCACATGTATGTATACTAATTCGGTGTACTTTTCGTTTGTTAATCTTGACATTGGACTTATTGTACTTTATTTGTGTTAAGCAATAAATTAATTTACTCATTAATAAAAAAAAATACAAAAAAGAAAAAGAGGATTGGGGTTTGCTGAGTTGCAGAACAAGAGGAGGGCTTACAGAGCAATAAAGTATACTTCAAATTAAAAGCACGCTGATTACACGTATGAGTTTTGAGTTTATTATTGTAAATTGCTTTTATTGTACCAAAAAAAAAAAAAAAGAAAGAAAGAAAGAAGTGGGACTGGAACTTAATTTTAGGAATTTGATGTCTGCACTAATTAAAACCCCTTTTCACCAACTATGATAAATCAATTCATTATTGATAACAAAAATTTTGAGTGGTCTTGGACTTTTGAAAACGTCCTCGATTGGCAATCTGCATCTAATGTTAATAATCATATATTCAATGGATATATATATGTGTGCGGGCACCCGCGCCCGCGCGCATGCATCTAATGATTGTTGAAGAATATTTTAATAATAACTTCAAAATATTTATTAAAATGTGTAACTAAAGTGATAATTATGAATATAAATATACACATAAAAAAATAATGCAACAATGTGATGTATAAAATATATCTAAGTGAAAAAATAAAATAAAATGTATCAAATAGATAGTATAGTATCTCACTATGTCAACAATACGTAAAATTCTTCTGTACACGTCAACAGAGACTGATTTATAAATACCCTAGTTACCTATAATTTTGGAGAGATAGTGTATGGTATCTTAAGCCAATTGTTATTTGATAAGGAGAACGGAGGGAAGAAAAGATTTCTCGTTCAAATATGTTGTTTGTGCATATCAAAGGAACAACTTGGGTCAAATTATTTTGTTGGTAAATTTTATTTTCTTTTTAATACTATCTCGTCTCATGCATAGTCTTGAATTCAAATCTCACTATACTGATACGAGAATCGGAGGTCCATCTGAGCTTTACTGCTCTTACACTTGTCATGCATGATCATGATGATGGGACAAGGGGGTGGTGGGGTTTAGAAAGGATAATAATAAGAAATGATGTAATCATAATCCGTCGTATAATCTAAGGTGTACGGTATCAATAGCTCTTACATTATACAATAAGCTAATATATATATATATGTTTATAATCAATTATAAATTGATTTAAAATTAACAACCGCAATCGAACCATAAAAAATTGATTTATATCGGTTCGGTTAATTAATTAAAAAAGTTAGTTAGATTAGCTAAAATTTAAGTTTGATTCGGTCAGTCAATAAATTTTTGTCGGTTTTTGAACACCCCGAACTCTTTCTTGGGGTATGGGGACTTAGGCTTCCACTTCAGGTGATGGTTCGTGTATATTTCTTTTATGAATAATGCTATATAGCTGTTCCAAAAAGAAAAAAAAAAACAAACAAGTTAGAACATGTAATGATCTTCTCTGTGTATAGATTTTCTCTTGCGTTTCCAACAGTGTTTTTGGATAATCTTCCACGCAAAGTCATCGTATGCTAGGTTGATCAAATGGTATTTAAATCCTTAAAGGAAATGTTTTTCCAAAAAGATACGTGCACGTAGGAGCATGGTCAATGATAACCTATTTTCCCAACTACAAGGGAAGCAGAAAGGGCAAAAAAAAAAAAAAAAACAGAGAGAGAGAAAAAAAAAAACTTTTCCGTTTTATCAGATTTTTAGGTGCTAATTGAAAAAGGATGGGCGGGTTGGTTGCCTCCCAAGGCAGGGTCGAATTATAGTAGTGTCCATGTCTCAAAAATGATGCCTCGCTAAATGCCATTCCTCCAATCTGGCTAACCAAACAAAACCAAAACGAGGCATTAAAAAATCTATGTTGAAGGAGAAAAAGAAAGAAAGACATAAAGGTCAAACGCATCTAAGCAAATAGACCCATGTGTGATATCCCACTAAGGTCCCAACATCACCACGGTGGCCTTGATTATCAGCAAGAGCCAAAGGGGAGCCCCCCCTTTCCCATGAATTTACAGGAAAGTTTTCATCTCTTCCATGCCCATCTTGCAAGTGCATTGTATCCCCCCTTTCTGACACATTCCATCATTCTTTCTATCATTTCACAGCCCTATCTTTATCAGTAAGCGCCAAAGTTCTCGTGTTCTTTGTGACAGGGACGAAGGATACGTATACTCCTTAAATTCCAACTCATATAAATAAATTTAATGCTATTTTTTTTCTTTATTATTATTATTTTTTTCTCTTGTTTAATAATTACCTTTTGCATCCTTGCAGTTGCATAGGTTCCTTGATGCAATTTGGGTGTCTAGAAGTCATGATTCCCCTCCCCTTCCCTCCCCACGAAAAGTAGACTTTGGTATTATGTTCAAAGGCTTTCCACCAAGTAATTAATTAGTTACTCACATATTCCCTTCCGTTTTGAGTATGCAGAGGTGGAAATAAACTATCTCTCTCTTTTTTTAAGCTTTTTCTTAAGTTAACTCCCATATATTTTTCCCGCTGGAGTACAAGGAGTGGCTCGTAATAAATGCAGATAGGTCAAATGAACTAAAAACAGGGGATGAATGGGATAAATTGTTTATTATTATTATTTTTTTATTTTTTATTGTTGTTGTTGTTTTGCTTGTATAATATGTATAGAGACAGCACCGTGGTTGGTTGGTTGGTTGGATTAGATATTGGCGGAAATGCTCACTTTATAGTGCCCAGGTGGAGGACGCGGGTCTAGTATCTCTAGACCAAAGTCCTTCCCATTGTGGCATTGTCCATGTCCTTTATGCAAGGTGAGATGAATTAATACGTTATCTCATCGGGACAAAAATATTGCTATAAAATAAGCAGTCGTTTTTGTGTGCAGATACAAGCAGACCTGATGAATGTATTATGAACCAAAAAAAAAGTACCATGGAGTATACAATACATTTAATTTTGGCGTATAGTCATGAATTCTGCAAGCATATTCGGTATGCCATGGTTTGATTTGTTGAATAGAGAGAACGCATATTAACCAACATCTTCTTGACAGTGCTGAAGAACATGTCTTTTATTTTTCCTCACTCTCTATCATTCACAAATAAAAGAGTTACGAGTGTTGATCCCAACATCCATCTTATTATAATTTAATATGTACTTTCTTAACATGATATCAAAGCATTTATGATTAAGAAGTCTTAAGTTTGAACTAAATTACCCTAATTTTTTGTTTTATTTAATTACGGAATATATACAAGTAATTGGGGAAAATGTGGGGGTTTGTTCAGTTGCTAATAGTGCTTCTGCTCTGTCTTTTATCAACCTAAACGTAGCCTTATGGTTAGGCTTGTAATTCATTCTTTTGCTTTTGATTTCATAAAATAATTTTAACTTATCAAAAAAAAAAAAAAAAAGCATTGTATCCTTAAAATTCGAGGTCCAATGGTATGAGATCCGATCTTGAATTCTCGGTTAGCCCATTCGCCAATGTCATCTGCAATGACTTATCAAATGCAATTCCAATTTAATAATGGAAATTGTTTTGGGCTGTTTCACAGTTTTTAATTAGTGATTCCCAGTGGGCCTTCGGCGCTCCCTGTGACCCAAATAGGAAAAAAGGCGGTGATAGTTTTGATAACAGCATTAAACCCGGCCCGATAAACTGGGCCCAAACTGATTTGATGGAGAGAGAGAGAAAAAAAAAAAAAACTTACTTGGACTATTAACCACGTTGACCCGGTCGACTCAACGACCTAGACTAGATTTTTTTAAAAATTTATTTTTATTTTAAATTTATATCAAATTATTTTATTGCTAAGAATATTTTATTTTATTTGTAATATCCCACAAATATATTCATATTTTACATTAAAACAATTAATTTATTATGAAATATCAAACAATTAAGTGCAATTTTATTCTTAAAATTATAAGAAAATATAAAATATGTGATGGGGGTGTTTGAACAAATGACCCAACTCCTTGGTTGATGTCTCGACCGGGTTTAACAACTGTGATTTTGATTGGTAGAAAATGGTTGTTTTGATTAGCTATTTGGATTTTTATTTTTTTTTAATCGAGTGTGGTCTACTTTCCCCACGTTTTTATGTTATAAATAACTTAACATTAAAAAAAAAAAATTACTCTTCACAATAGACTAATCATCTGACGCTATGTTTAATTAAAATTTGAGATTCAAAATAATACAACTTGTCACCCCCTTTAATTTGGGTAATTTGGGCTTTACTCGAAAGACAAAGTCAATACTTTTCAATTGCAAGGCTTCATCTTTGTAAGTCAATATAGACTCGCCTAGCAATCAAGTGAAATTTTAAGCTTCAATCTTTCCACATAGTCCTAATTGAGTCTCTAACTTTCAAGTCCAAAAATATTTTGAAAAGCACCTTCTAATTCAGTGGTTCATTGGCTCATGGGTATTAAGAAAATTCAAAAATATGAAGATAATTAAAAGAATTAGTAAAATTTAATTAACGATATTAGAAATGATAATTAATATTGACATGATGCATAGTGATTTAGTGAATAAAAAGTTACATTCAGACTATGTTATTTAGTAGTTATTAGTTATTTTTATCAAATTAATAATATTTGTTTCATAATTTAATAAAAATATTAACTTTTAGTTTTCAATTACCACTTTTAGTCACAAGCTAGTACCCATTAACTATTAATTACTAATTATCACATAAACTAGATAGAGTACCAAAAAGCAGAATGGCAAACGAAAATAAAATAATGTACACACACACACACACACACATAAATATAAAAGAAAGAACAATTGAAATTTTGTCATGGAAAGAACCAATTGAGAATAATAACCACTATAAAAACGCAACTTAAAACGTGGGTGACCCTAATCAAGCTTGTTTCCTGTCCCTTGCCACAATAATTTAATCATGACATTTCTTCTTTCTTACCTGTCCAATCCAGAGGTTGTTTGTCTCTTCATTGATCACGTGCCAAAGACCCTTTGAAAATTTTTTATCTATAGTGTACTGTTCAAAAAAGTAAGAAACCATCTGCTTTGAACGTTGATTCAACGAGAATTGATGGCACCGACGTATTGTGGAAGCCCACTCTCTCTTTTGTTTTTTGGTACTCTAGAAAATAAACCATCAAGTTTCTGTGTAATTTCTATTGTCCAACAACCCAAAGACCTAGTCCATATGGTACATCTGCGAGAACAGATCACTGTCAAAGTTCTCCAAGCCACGCCATCATGGTGCTCGCTTTTGTTGGAATAAGAGTTGAAATGATTTATTATTATTTAAAAAGTCGTTTGAAGTACAATTATTGACGGAGAGGACACCGGAAGCTCAACGACCGAACGTGGGTCGATTAATAGTTTAATTGCGTAAGGCACAAGATATATAAGAAGAAGAGCGATAGTGACTGTTAGGTGGAAGTCGTATCTGGCATGATGATTACGAGGAAATGTCACCGATCACATGTCTGACAAAAGGAAAAATTAGGAAAAAGTGTAATTCCGTTACCCATAAGCATAAAAAGGTACAAAACAAATAATAATAAAAAAATATATTAATTATAATAAATAATTGCGACAAATCTATGTTTATTTTTTAGATTCCATATTTGTTTTTATTTAAGATTGAAAAAAATTAAAAACACGATTCAATTCTTATTGATAAATCTTACACTTTAATCGTGCAGCCACTTTACTCAAGTTATATTTTTGTTAGATCAACTATTATATAATAAAATTAGTCAGATTCAGACGATATAATATGTGATTTAAATGGATTAATAACTTTTAATTTTTAGGCGGCTATTTAGGTGGGGGCCTTTTTATATAGCTTGGTTGGTATTGTCAATATAACTTGACAGACGTCCAAGCGTGACTTTTATTTTATTTTTTGTTTATTCATGGAGATTTTGATGTTTTGTGTGCAATGTTTTAGGATGGTGTACTCAGTCTAAGAACTTAAATGATGTATTTAGATTTTGGTTTTGTTATATTAATGATATTGTAGAAGTAAAAAAAAAAAAAAAAAGAGTGACGCATCAATTCTAAAATGGGAATTTCTTTGACACATTTTCAGTACGTGAAGCTTTGTGTGTTCTTAATAATGCTACTCAATTTTTTACTTTTTTTTTTTTTTTTGGTTTCTAACTAGTTTATTCTTTAAATACCACAATGGCACATGTTTTCTCGATATAAATACGGTCCTAAAGTTTGGGTGAAGGCAATCAGAGGTAACTGGACAAGTCTCGCTCGGCTCTCCCTACCTCTTACCATCTAGCGTCGTCCGTTCAGCAATGGAGTGCAACAAAGGCTTTTCAAGCAGTTACATGCTCCTGAAACCTGAGGAAGTGAAATTCTTCGATCTCATTCACATACTATTTTCCCCTGATATTGAGAAAAGAAGATTCGTGGACAGCGCGGAGGCGAAGGAAGAGAGCTTTGAACGAAGATGGCTCATATTTGTCTCCAGTGTTGCTCAAAAGGTGCTGCAATTCTTTTCCAAGCCATTATCGTGGGTTGGGTCAGCTACGGAGATGTGGCTCAACCTTTTGTCAAGCAACCGCAACTTTGGCAGGCTCTTGCTTAATGTCTTCACAGGTTAGTCTCTTAAATTGCAATTTTTATATTGATAAGAAAAGCCAACTATACATCATGGCCTCTAGGTTAGTGAAGGAAGTAACCACAATTTGCAGTTTATTTATTTATTCATTAATAATTTGTAAATACTACAGGTTGTATCTATATCTCAATTTACTGGTAATGAGGGACCTCAAAGCACGTACATGTAGGTTCTAAAAAAAGTATATTTTTTACACATAGTACTATATGTTTTGGTATGTTATATTTCTTGTCGGGGGATGAAGGTTTGATAGTTAGGTTGATGGATTTGAGGTTGAATAAAGGAGGAGAAAGATGGGGAAACCTTTTAGCCTCTGATAGCATATCAATTGAAGTAATGTGTCATTATTCATGCCCTAACAAAGGTATTATTACACAATGAGCTAAGAGATTAACTTTACAATAACTTATAATCATTATAAGTTATCAAAGCAACAATGTGGTTACGTTATAAGTATAATTATTCTCCCTTTTTATCACCGGAAGAAACTGGACATTTGGCAATAAAAAGGTTTTTATAACTTTCAAAATTGCTGCTATAATGCTGCAAAAAAATTGAGACCGTAACTTTTTACAGTAACTTATGAGTTTGCTGCGAATAATAATAACAATTTTTGCTGCCATATGTCATATTCAGGAAAATTTACCACATTTTAGTTAATCACGACTATCAGAGAAAAAAAATAATTTCTCGCAATAACTTATTGATTGTAACTTTTGAATTTGCTGCTATAATATTACTTTTTTGACTTCAACATTCAACTTGCTGCACAATTCTTGTGTGTGTGCCTTTGATCGTGTGGAAAAATTATTAGCTAGGGGCATCCATTGTTTGCTAAAAAAAAATGGAAAGTCGTTTTGCATGTGAGGTAATGAAAAGATTTTTTATTACTTTGACCAGTATTCGGTAAAAGATTGCCATCCAGCTAATCCGTTCTAATGAACCGGCCAGAGGTCAATTCTACTGGTCAGAATAATGGATACATGAGGTTGAGGCCACATAAAGCTTAAAGCAAAAGGCACCCCTTAACTTATTATCCAAGTAGTCCATCCTTTGAAACTAAAATGCTTTCATGGTTGCATTGCATTATTTATATATTTCCTTCGCTAGGCTTATGTAGAGAAACATTAACACCCAAGTACATTATACCAATACCATAGTAGAAATTATACCAACAATGAAGTTGTGATTGAAATTGCCGTTTACAAGATCATGATTTGGCTTTGGGTCATTTCAACAGGGAAAGTGGTCATTCCTGATAAAACATCAGCAAGCTTCGTTTCTTTTAGTGGGAATTACGACAAGCGAACGGAGCTGGACCGTAACATTAAACACAGAGATCCAAATTACTTTGCCGCACTTTCTATAATGGCTTCTAAGGCAGCTTACGAGAACAAAGCTTATCTAAACTCTATAGTCAAAGACCACTGGCAGGTATTGACCTCTTAATTGACGTATTGCCAAGCAATTATGTAGTCCCACATCATGTTTCACACCATGTGTAGGCTAGGTGGAATAGTGAAAGGGATGGGAACATCCTGATCATCAAGACCAAAAAACCAACAGTGAAATTATAATGTTATGGAAATCACAATGTACGTACATGTAGTGGAACCATTCCCTGTCTTCCCTTCCCTTTGTTCAAACACAAAATTTAATGTTCTCCTTTTTTTTTATTTTTATCATATGGCCCTATTGTTGTTTTAAGCATATTAGCATGAATTCCAATTTTACTGTGGACGGTTTAGCGAAGAAAGTTTCTACTAAACAAATAAATTTCACTGTCTTGCTCTAGCCTTGGTTTTAACTAACCTCCCATACGGTATTGGATTTATATATATCTTTCCCCTTATATATATATATATATATATATATATATATAACTAATATCATTTATCAATATATATACATATATAGAAAAACTTGTGTGATAGTAAAATTAATGCTCGTTAAATATCTTGTGCAGATGGAGTTCCTGGGATTTTATGACTTCTGGAATGGTAAGAAATAGCAACTTTAATAAAGTGCCTTTTTGTTTTTTTGGTCAATTTCCTAGTTCTCAACAGTGCAAACCTTTACGTGAAAATCGGAACATAAGCAATCATTCTAACGATTAATCCAAGTGCATTGATTCCTTTTTTGTTTTTTTTAACTTTATACAGACTTTCAAGATAAAGCCACAACACAAGCTTTCCTATTTCGTGACAAGAACGACGACCATGACACGATCGTTGTGGCCTTCAGGGGAACCGAACCATTTGAAGCGGACGGTTGGCGTACTAACATTGATATCTCATGGTACGAGCTTCCTGGAATTGGAAAAATCCATGGTGGTTTTATGAAAGCTCTAGGCTTGCAAAAGAGCGTCGGTTGGCCCATGGAAGCGAAGCAAGATGATAATCGGCCGGCACCCTTAGCTTATTATGCTATTAGAGAAATGTTAAGAGAAATACTATCCCAAAATAAGCAAGCAAAATATGTAGTGACGGGTCATAGTTTGGGAGGGGCACTTGCCATTCTCTTTCCGGCAGTCTTGGCGTTCCATGATGAGAAATTATTATTGGAGAGATTAGAAGGAATATACACATTTGGGCAGCCTAGGGTAGGAGATGAGAGTTTCGGGGTATTCATGGAAAGAAAGCTACAACAGAATGCTATTTCATATTACAGGTCTGTCTACGGGGATGATATAGTTCCTAGGTTGCCATACGATGACTCTGCTCTAATGTTCAAGCATTTCGGGACATGCATCTACTACGACAGACACTATCATGGACAGGCAAGCTTCCCATCTATTTTCTTCTTTACACTGCTTAAGAATTAGTAATTTAATCAAATCGTTTAAGACATTAATTAGGTGCCATATACTATGACACTCTTTTACGGCAGAATAATCAATGAAGTATGATTGTAGGGAATATGATATGATATAATATGTGCACTATATATATATATATATATATTTTAAAAAAGAGGTAATATTACATGTTCAGTAGAAAAAATTAACCAAGAAGGTTTTAAGGCAAGTAAATTCAATGTTAGTACCATGAAGTCATCTTCGTTAGGGTCTCGAGTTCCAGTCATCTCCATGTTTGTAGGCCTCGGGTAAAAAGGTTTGGCCAGCACAGATTAAGCAAGTACTACTTATCACTGCCCCCACAAAAGTGTAGTGGATATTTGATGTGTAAATCTAACAGTCGCTAAATTTGCATATGCAGGAAACAAGCACCTTGTCCAATAAACAAATCCAAGTTGATTTTAGCGTAATTCTTAATTTGACTAATATACATTCCTGTGATCAATTCGAATGCAGGTGGTCCCAGAAGAACCAAACAAGAACTACTTCTCTCCAATTAAGGCAATACCCAAAATCTATAATGCGTTTTTGGAGCTTGTAAGGAGCTTCACGATTTTTTACTCCAAAGGACCAGACTACAGAGAAGGGTGGTTGATGAGAGGGATTAGGTTCACTGGATTGGCAGTTCCAGGAATACCACCTCATTGCTTTCAAGACTATGTAAATTCCACCCGCCTTGGGTCGGCAGATTTATTTCTACAGCCTCAAGAAGCAAGAAATAATAGGAAATCCATATAATTTACACAGGAAGCGTCCAACGCAATCGTTCTTGCAAGCCTTGAGTAAAGTGGGCAACTCCAAATTGTACTCCCAACTTCTTGTTTTGTTGGATTCAATTATTTTGTATTGTATTGAACTATTGATTATTCAATTGGGTGTGTCTCTTTGGTTCGTAGCCCATTTGCTTCTGTTCAATTATTTTTGGAATCTCGTTGTCTGGGGAGATCTGATCATGTTTGGCTTTGGCGGCTTTTTGTTAATTAATCAAATTCAAATCTATCTAAAAAAAAAAATAAAAAAGTTGATCTAAACTGAATATAACGTAACGTTAAAATAAGCCGACTCGAATGAAAACAATTTGAACTCATTCGGCCCGACCTGTTTGACACCTCTAATTCTATGATCATAACCATGATGAAAAGGTTTCAAAGTTTTACGGGGCCAATTTTGCGGACTGAACGGACTGTTTGACATTAGCGTGATTTGCATTCGCCGTTCCTTTTCAACAATATGAGCCTGATTTCATCTGGAGCAGGTGAAGCAGGCCCCATTGGTCCGGCCCATGGACGAGCTACGTCTTGCGAGCCGATAAGCATGAGCACCACCTCTAACGGATAAGACGGAAGGCTGAACGGGGTGGCGCGTGCGAGACGGAATGCCCGCGAGCGAGAGAGAGAGAGAGAGAGAGAGAGAGAGAGAGGGAGTGGAGAGACCTGATTAGGGTTTTTGTAATTCACAAAGATTGCAAGGTCAGTGAGCGTGTAAATCCCTCTATAGAAAATCGATTAATCGCAAATCAACGCTAATCTTCTTCTTCAATTTCAATTCTCTGTTTTTTTTTTTTTTGGTTTTGAGTCGATTTTGATTTTTTTTTCTTTTAGTTTTTAAAGAGGAAAAAAAAAAAAAGAAAAAGGGAAAAATGGTGAGTTTGATCTGGTATTTGATCAAGATGATGATAATGTTTGTTTGTGAGAAAGAGGTGTGCTTGTCATGTGCAGGGAGGAGGAGCGACCAGGAAGAAGAGGAGTTGTGTGAGAGTGATAGAGAGAGAGTTGTGAGCCATCGAGAGCTTAGAGAGCGATTGCCCACCAACGAGGTTTTCTTTGAGTGTTTAGGGTTTTCTCTGTCTGTGATTCCCTTTTAACGGTATCAAGTACTCAGAAATTTCTTATGGAGCGGAAGCTTGTGGTTAGTTTTCGGCTATTGGCCTTCCAATTTTTTTTGTAGTAATTTTTTTCTTTTCTTTTTGGACGATTTTGATTTTGTTCTGATTACTTTGGTTTTGTTTGATTGCATTTTTTAGGTTCTGGGTATTCCATGGGAGGTCGACACCGAAGGCTTAAGGGAATATATGACCAAATTTGGCGAATTGGAGGATTGTATTGTCATGAAGGTTTTTTGTTTTCACTGTCTTTGATTGCAAATTCTAACTTTCATTTCTGCCTTTTGATATGTCTTCGTATGTGGATTTGTATGTTGAATACATTTCTTTCTCTATGCACGGCACATTTGCAAATTTATATTTGTATATGTGTTCGGTTAGATTTGAATTTGTGCAATTTTATGTCTATATATTGTTGAGTTGATCATTCTTACAATGATCATCTTGAGTTGCTTTGTTAATGTTTATATCCATATAGTCCTACCCTTCTTCTTCATCAGACTTTTAATAATATATTCTGTGGTTTTAAATTTTAACTGCATTGGCATGAAGCAGCTTAGCTTAATCATTGAATGCTGGCATAAACTAGATTTCCCTTTCTTGAATTGGCCTTATTATTCCTCTGTTAAATGTAAAGTAGGTGTTGCTGATATGATATATGAACACCATTGTTGTATAAAAACATATGCCATTAGCATTTACAGTCCTATCCCTTGTAAAATTTGGAGGTTGGTAACATTTATAAAAGCTTTACAGTCACTAAATCCTTTTACGTTATTCTTTTAATCCTCAATTTTGGCTGCATTGTCTGTCAACTTTTTGAAAATTTTAACTCTGCAATCTCTTCTATTTTATGGATAAAAGTGTGAAAACTATGGTAAGGCTACATACATCAGGCACTTTCCCATATTCCATGATACTGGGAGCCTTGTGCACATGGATGCCGTTTCTTAACAATTTCCTGCTGCTTTCTTCATGCTTTTTCCATGTTTTAGGAGCGGTCATCAGGTCGATCCCGAGGTTTTGGATACGTGACATTTATGTCAGAAGAAGATGCTAAGGTAATTTGTTGGAACTAATTGCACTTGTATTTGTTGCTTATCTTTGGCTCTAAAGTCTATAGATTTGTATTGATACAAAGATAAGTCACATTTATTGCCTTTATTCTCTGCATCTTGTTTGCTGCAGAATGTATTATCAGGTGAACATTTTCTTGGCAAAAGAATGCTGGAAGTTAAAGTGGCTACACCAAAGGTCATCTTTCTAAATCTTCAATAGATGTTGCCCTTCCATTAACCTCATTTTTGGCAGTTTCTTTGGCATAAAAATGCAAGAGGATACTATATCTTGCATTTGCTTTTGACAGGAAGAAATGAGGGCACCTGCAAAAAAGGTGACAAGGATATTTGTGGCCAGGATACCACCTTCGGTCACAGAGGCTACATTTCGGAGGTAAGAGAATATGATAGTGCCCAAAGGACTCTTGTTTGACTAACCAAATGTGGATTAATCAGAGTTGTTTTGCACCCTTTTTGCAGCCATTTTGAGAACTATGGTGAGATAATAGATTTATACATGCCAAAGGTGATCCACTCTCCCCTATTGTCTGCCTCTCATACACACTTTCTCTCACATGCACATGCATGCCATGCTTCCACATATTGACAGTTGTGACTTCTAGTTTAGGATGATGCTATATGTATTAACTGATGTTTTGCAGGACCATAACTCAAAGGCACATCGTGGGATTGGATTTATCACATTTGCAAGTGCAGGTCAGACCATCTACCTGTCCATTTATTGTTGTTTCAATCATTGGGAAACATTTTTGCAGGTCCAGATTTATCATCCCTCTTTGCTTATATATATGCTGTATATGTTTATGTGGGATTGCCCTTATCCGGTGGTTCTTATGGGGAAAAGGAATGAAGGAGAAATAAGTGGCAGTGGCGGGTGGGTGTTTGTGCTGCAAATGTCTTTATTTTTCCTCACTCTTAAAGTTGCATTGTGAAGTGATTGGTCTCAACAACAATCAGTACATTATTGAATTGATATTCACATAATCACAAAATGGGGGAAGGGATTATTTGGGAGAGTGTATGGTGAAAAAGAAAAATCTGAGTGTGTTGTTTTGCGATAAGTGATTTGAGTGTTTGCTGTATGCTTGGCATATGTATTCTGATTTTCAGAAATGACTTTTATTGTCAAGATCCTTGATTATTCCCAATTATCCACTAGCATTTCTTCAGAAGGAACACTTAAATTATTCGAGAGTTAATTATAGCAAAGTACTAACTGAATTAGTACATTTTCCTTACTACAGATTCAGTGGACAATTTGATGGCTGACACTCATGAATTAGGAGGTTCTACTGTTGTTGTTGATCGAGCAACACCAAAGGCAAGTTGGAGCAAAGCTGCCTTTTTCACTTGAAACCAGGATTATTTACTATTTTCCTTACAAGTTTGCTTATTTTAGTTCTAGAATGCATCTAGTTGACACCATGCTTCACTGCTGATTTGTGCCGTGTGAAGTGAATATTAACTCTTTACTGTTTCAGGAAGATGATTTTAGGCCAATAGGAAGAATGGCTCATGGTGGTTATGGTGCATACAATGCATATATATCTGCAGCAACTCGATATGCAGCATTAGGCACTCCTACCTTGTATGACCATCCAGGCTCATTATATGGAAGTAAGTCTGGTTCTAGTTAGTACTTGCAGAAGTTATCGCACAATTTATTCAGAAATAAAGTTTGTTTTATTTATTTATATAGTCTATTTTGCTGGATTAGGAGGGGAACCTGCTAGAGGAATGGGAAAAAAGATATTTGTTGGCAGGCTTCCACAGGAAGCAACCGCTGAAGATCTGCGCCAGTACTTTGGTAGATTTGGTCATATATTAGATGTTTATGTTCCCAGGGTAGGGTACCAATATTTGCTTTTCACAAACACTGTATGATATTGAGCTAACTTACTAACATGGGAGATTGTTATTAATGTAGGACCCCAAAAGAAGTGGGCACAGGGGCTTTGGATTTGTGACGTTTGCTGAAGATGGTGTAGCAGATCGCGTATCTCGAAGATCCCACGAAATATGTGGACATCCGGTATTAGTTGGAACTTACCTTTCACCTTGTGCTGCTTGTATACATTGTTGATTGGTCATTCTCAGGTCAAATTGTGTGTCTAAATAAAAGATATGTGCCTACTAAATTTTCTTATTCCAAATCTTTTGCAATATGTTTATTGCACTGAATACATACTTGTCAGTTTGTTATAAACACCTAAATGCTGCATGTGAATTTAGTTGCCATTTTTTATGGCAGTTAAGACACCTGCTTCTAAATTTTGTGTTTTATGCCTTATTGCTCACCTGCAAGTTAGAACGGTGCATTCCTGACAAAACTGCTGATGTTATATGCTTCATGTAGAGAGTAACTAGCTAGATAAGACTTGTTTTGTTAAACTGTCAAGCAGGTTGCAATAGATTCTGCTACACCTGTGGATGATGCTGGACCAAGTGGACCTTTTATGATGAATGGTCCTGAACCTTTTGGTGGCTATGGTGGTCCTTTTCGCAACTTTGGCAGGATGTATGGAAGTCTGAACTTTGATGATGTGAGTATATATAAATGTAACGGGCAAAAATTACTTTCGTGAGTAAAACAGTTTCTTGTGGTCTCAGCAAACTATTAAATAATTTGTACTTTTCTTTGCAGTGGGGCTATGGAATCGGAGGTGCAAGACCTTCAAGAGCAGATTGGAGGTATAGACCATACTAGGTCTTTAGGCCTGTCTCAAAATAAACTTTTGTCTCTCTTAGGATATGGAGCAACTTTTCAGGACTGTAGACTCCTGAAACAATTCAAAATCATTTGGTTGTTAACATTTTCTCCCCAGTGTTGAATAATTCTAAATCATTGAACTTCTGTGTAATTATGACCTATGTCATACTGTTCAACATGTAATTGGCACGTAAGGGGTCCATGAGATTAACCCATGAATTTGTGCTGGAGCTTCTTTGGAATGAATGCAATGTTGTGTTTTCTGTGCTATGATTATGTACTGTCTACATTGAAGAGATTGGAGACGCTAGCTTCTGGGGTTCATGATTGTTGCTTTAGCTGAACCATAATTCAGACCGCTTCTTAGCCGTTCAATGTATCCATTTTGACTGTAGAATGTTGGGATATCTTTCGAGCCCAACTCCGCATCTGCAGTAGCATTTAAGTCAAAATTCAATTGTTCTTGCTAACTGCATATGCAGGTCCAACATTCCCCTAAATGGCTAAGAGCATTTATCAAATAAACTCACTTTATATGTTTGTCCATGCTAAGCCGAAGTGTTATTTTCAAGTTCTGTAATTTGAGCTTCTCTGCCTTACATAATAAAATCAAACGATTTAATGGTAATGCTATTGTTTCACGTAACATGGATTCTTGCGACGGGTCTAAATAGTGCTAATAAAATCAACAATAAAATTAGATGACAGTCACAATATGCTCCATATTAAGTCGAGCCACTCTCGTGCTGAGTAATAAATCATTCAATCCACTTCTTTGGGCAGCAAGCAATCCTGGCCAGGAAAGCTTTTCCAGCATTTTCATTGTGCGCCAAGTAGTCAAAAACAGAACCACCGATGCAACATCAAAGCCTTCTGTCTTGAAGACTTCTTCAAATAAGACACTAAGATTAACTTGATTTGGGGTTAAACCGATAAAGTTCCATTGTCTTTGTTTCAAGCACCGAAGGCTTAAACGTGTAAAAAGATGGCAGACAAAAAGAAAGTAAGACATGATTTGGGGTTCGGATGAAACAAAAGTAAAGCAGGAAAGGTCAAAAAAGAAAAAAACGAAAATTGTAGAGATCACATCAGAGGTAGATAACCAACTTTATTTGGAAAAGAGCTTCTTTGCCCGTGAAACAGAAAAGGCAGTGGTGGCAACACGATTCTAATCAAACTTCTTACACATGGGGTTGGCAGGTTACTAACAAACGGTCCCTAAGTTTCTTCATTTTTCCATACGAAGAGAAAAGGAGATGCAAAAGGCAAAACGCAAGAGAATCCCATTACGCAATTTGCAATAGAACCAGAACCAGAACCACTACTAAACAACCTAAATCCTCATTCTGTCAAGGCTTTAACGTACATCTTAAACGCGCAAATGGACGGACCACGGCGAGTGTCAGACGTTGACCGCACGCAACTCACCAATGGCATTGTTTGGTCAAAAAAAATAAAAAAAAATAAAAATTGCGAACTAATTGACAAATGGCATTGCGGCAAAATTAAGATAAGTGCAACCTCCACCACCTTTGCCGAACCCCCACATTGGCATTCGCTCATTGGGTTGATTTTTTCGAGTGGCATGGCCCATGAACCATTCGGTCTTTGCAAGTCAAACCAATGACATTTATTTTCTTTTTTCAGTGGAAAACCACGTGATATTATTTATTTATACGGCCATAGTTCATTGTATATTCTGTACAAGGATAGCACCGCCTTTAGGTAATGGTGACTAGTGATTAGTTTATACAATTCTGATTCGCGGGTGATTGGTAGACGTTACTTGACAAATTAAATCAATTAGAGTAGTGCCGAACAAAAAGTGCACAATAACACTGCGATCAAATCTATATACATACATATATATATATATATATATATATGAAATTTTTATTGAAAAATAACCAAAAGAAAAAAAATAAATTATAACAGTGGACTCAATAATACTCCAAGCTAATTACAATACTTGGTTTAATATCTGATAGTTACTAAGACATAAATTACTAAATTTAAATCTTATTACTTCCAATCACATGAGGTGGAGACTCCGAGGAGTGTTTGATTGAGGCTCTTCGGAGTATACCATGCACACAGTTCAACGCTCGAATCTCACATTTGCATTAATCTTCATCTTATTTATTGAAAAGAAGATTTTTCTCAAATGTGAAGATAAGGTACCTTATGGTATGTAATTTAAATGACCCCACCAATCCTGTCTAGAAAGTGGAACACCCTCCCGTGAAAAAAAAAAAGAAAAAAATCATTAATTTGGAGAGTAATTAAATGATTTTGTGGTTAAAAAAGTGGGGAAAGCAAATCCACCAATGGTTTTCTTACACGAATTAGTAAGAAGAGACAACCACCGGGTGGAGGCACCAATCAGCATCCCTGTAGATATTTCCTTCTGCGTGGTGGAACTGCCACACGGCTCAAGAATCTAAATATTAGTGTACCGGATTTGATTTGCCCGAGTATCAATGGATTGGCTCGCAATCTTTTTCTGATCCCCACCATGCAACAATTGGCAAGAAAAATCCACGGAACAACATTTGCTTCTCACATTCCCTGTTCAAGAATACGCGCAACCACATTGCAACTGCTTGTTCTTCTGTTTCTTCTTCTTCCCTTTTCTTTTTTGTATGCAGTGATTTTCATTTTTAACATAAGAAGACCAAGAATACAGCCAGTGAGTGATAAAAGAATTTATTTATTTTTTTTTGGAAAAAAAATGGCGTCTTCAACTTTGTTTTGCAACCCAATCAATCATTCAAGATCTGTTTTTTCAAGAACCCACTTTCCAATTCTAGTTTTTAACAACTCCCCGGTAGGATTCTCTCACTGCAATTACCAGTTCAGAAGCAGGACAAGCAACAAAGCCAAGAAATTGACAACAGTGAAGGCTGTGGTGACCGAGGAACATGCTGTGAGTGAACCAAGAGAGAAACATTCAGAGCAAAGGAGGCCAAGAATTCTTGTTGCTGGGGGTGGTATTGGAGGTCTAGTCTTTGCATTGGCAGCTAAAAGGAAGGGTTTTGATGTGGTGGTTTTTGAGAAAGACATGAGCGCGATAAGAGGAGAAGGACAATACAGAGGTCCAATTCAGATACAGAGCAACGCTTTAGCTGCCTTGGAGGCCATTGATTTAGAGGTTGCTGATGAGGTCATGAGGGCTGGGTGCATCACTGGTGATAGAATTAATGGTCTTGTCGATGGTATTTCTGGAACATGGTATGCTTTCCCTACTTTCAACTCATTTTCTTATACATATTCTATTTAGCAATTCGTTTGAATTCTCAACTATTTTTGTTATGACTTATGATTTGTGCGCGAGATGTGTTTTTTATATTTTTTAAAATTGTGGACTTAACCTACTTGGGCCTGGAAGTATCTAAGTCAATAAAATATGAAATTATTCTCAGATTATTGCTTCTGTGGTAGCAACAGTTTGAATAATTCTTGCACTGAATTGATAGATTTGTTGCTACGGGCTAATTATCAAGATACAGTTTAGGTTCTTACTCTCTCAAATGCCGAAGATTGTTATATATGTTAAGAGGAGAAGTTAAGGAGTGTAATTGTAGAGAATATATGGTTTTGGGGTATCCATGTTTAGTGGTCACTTAAAGTTCTTTTGGCTGTCTTATTTGAATAAAGTATTTTTCTCCAATCAATTTGGTTTATTGATTATCAGGTATGTCAAATTTGATACCTTCACACCTGCAGCAGAAAGGGGTCTCCCAGTCACAAGGGTTATTAGCCGAATGACTTTGCAACAAATCCTGGCACGTGCAGTTGAAGAAGTTATTCTGAATAACAGTGACGTTGTTGGTTTTGAGGATGATGGGAATAAGGTAATGTGACCTTCAGCTGAAGACCTGTCTTAGGTAGATCTTCATGAAATGCATGAACAAGCAAGTCTTTATGTTTTTGTTTCTGATTTTCTTGAAAACTCATTTGATTAACTGGCTTGTTACATTGTAGCATTTCTTCTGAACTTTTAACCGTCTTGTCCGCATCTTTAATCTTGATATTTACTTGTTATTCTTTTGAAATGACCAAGTTTAGGTTACTGTGATACTGGAGAATGGACAGCAGTATAAAGGTGATCTCCTAGTTGGTGCTGATGGAATATGGTCAAAGGTATAATTGATCATCTAGATCAAATTTGTCAAACGTTCATTTTCTCCTTTGAATGGCTTCAATTAATATGTCCTGCCAACTGCCACACAGAAGAACACATTTCCAGAATGTTGTGTTCACTAGCTTGCATTCCATGTTGTCCCATATAAATGGGCTTTAATATATATCTCATGCACAGGTGAGGAAGAAATTGTTTGGGCCAGAGGAAGCCATTTACTCGGGCTACACTTGCTATACTGGCATAGCAGATTTTGTGCCTGTTGATATCGAGTCTGTTGGGTATGTGTTCCATTTCATTTCAGTTTGATCTTTCCATTTTCGATTATCTGTTTTGATCTCTTTTGATGCATAGCCTCCCTTATTCAAATTTATATAATGATTAATCTGAATATACTTGCTCTTAAACTCTTCTTCTGTAGGTATCGCGTATTTTTGGGTCACAAACAATACTTTGTTTCCTCAGATGTGGGTGCTGGAAAGATGCAGTGGTATGCTTTTCACGAGGAAGCACCTGGTGGCGCAGATGAAACCTTTGGTAGATATTCTTTAGATGCTCTAAATATCCTCATAAAAAGAAATCTTGCAAGACTATTAGAATCCAGAAAAGTTCCTTTGAATATTATAGATTCCTGTGTATGAAATTAATCTCTTGAAGTCACCAAAATTCCTGTGTATGTTGTGGGATATGGATTCATCTGACTTATTGTGATCAATTAGCCAAGAAGTCTTAAAGTGATAGGGACAGAGGTGCATAACAAATAGTGGTTTATTGTTTCCTAACATCACTTAATCTGCTGACACAATATGACAGGAAAAAAGGACAGGCTGCTGAAGATATTTGAAGGTTGGTGTGACAATGTGATAGATCTTATACAATCCACTAACGAGGATGACATTCTTCGGCGTGATATCTACGACAGAACACCCACATTAACATGGGGAAGGGGTCGTGTGACTTTGCTCGGGGATTCTGTCCATGCCATGCAGCCAAATATGGGTCAAGGAGGGTGCATGGCCATTGAGGTATAGCTCATCTCCTCTTTGTTCAGTCCTTTTATCATTCTCTTCATCTGAAAATTCAGAACAATGTTTTATTGAATGGTTCTTACATGATATAAGCATTTTGTTGTGACAGGATGGTTATCAACTTGCCCTAGAGCTCGATAAAGCATGGAAACAAAGCATTAAATCAAGAACCCCTGTTGACATCATTTCCTCTCTGAAGAGGTAATAACTAGTTCTCTCACCAGGTAACCTGCAAGAACTTTTTTTAATTGGACTTACGTATCTAAATTGGTATTGGGTTATTGTTGGAAAATAAATCGTTTATCATGGAAATTTGGGGGTTATTGAGGCTTATTGTTGAGTTGGCATCACTTGTGCAAAGCCACCCTTACATGCAAACTTATAAAACTATCCACTTGAAGTCTTAGTATGCTTTGCATAGCTGCCCCACTGTATCTGATTTTTTCTGAGGAAAAAAAATCTAGTGATATTTGCTCTGCATCTGTAAAACATCCTCATGAATCTAGTATTGAACTAACATATGCTGTAATGGTAGGATCCATATGTTCTTGCCATTATACTTCTCTTTAATGTAGCATTTGGGTTTTTAACTAAATTTGGCAACATTAAGTTGGAACCTACCCTTCACATTTGTTTTGACCATTTTCTTTCTTAATAATGTGCTAAGTTATTGTATACAAGCACATTGATATTCAGGCTAGGCTGTAGTTTTGTAAGTCTGATTTGGCTAAGATCTTATTTTGCCACTGACTTTGCCAGTTGACTCATTTTCCTGGTTAATTTTACACAGCTATGAAAGAGCTAGAAGACTTCGAGTTGCTGTTATTCATGGAATAGCAAGAATGGCTGCAATGATGGCTTCAACTTACAAGGCTTATTTAGGTGTGGGGCTTGGTCCATTCTCAGTAAGTGTTTTTATCGGTTACAATTTTTTGAAAGCAGATAAAAACATGAAAAGACAAAAAAAATACAGAAGTGTTTTTTTCCCCCATAATTTGGGGTGCTGTTGACCTTGTTTTCAGTTCTTAACAAAGTTTCGGATACCACATCCGGGAAGAGTTGGTGGAAGATTTTTTATTGACATTGCAATGCCCTTAGTGCTCAGTTGGGTCTTAGGTGGTAATAGGTTTGATCTCTATAACCCTGTCTTTTCTGCTTCATATCTTGGATCACGTAAAAGCAATTGGTGCTACAGCTCAATGACAGAACGATTGCAGGTTCTACTTAATTGGTTTTTATTTTACTTCCTAGTCCTTAATCTTTTCCCTTTGATATTGGTGGAGATTTGAGGCATTATCCAATCAGCAATTTAGAGCTACAATTCACATAAGGGGTTATAAGAAACAGGAATAAAAATTGAACATTAGCTAAATTTATCATACAATGTTGATACAGCAGAAAGTACAGCCAATGAGTATTAATCTGACAATCTTTCTATCTTCTCCAGTATGTTTTGTTTAACAGCATTAATCTACACTTATTTTGCAGTTCAAAACTTGAAGGGAGATCTCCATGCTGCAGACTTTCAGACAAAGTAAGTTGATTTGACTTTAACCATGTAAGGCTATGATAAAAATGTCCATGCTACAACTTTAGGTGAATTGGAATCTGATATGCTCTGAATCTGACATGAAGTGATGATTTCTTTAGGCAAATGACCAGTTGCGACTATGGTTTGAAGATAATGATGCACTAGAGCGTGCTCTTAATGGAGAGTATGTATTTTGTGCTTTTGTGAACCACATCTTTGCATGCATTCAAATTTTCCAAATGCTTCCTGGACCTTATTCTTCTTCTTTTAATCTTTCTTAAAATGTACACTGTTTGTTCAGATGGTTTCTTATGCCGTGTGGAAATGAGGCTGTTTGTTCAGACCCCATTCATTTAAGGAGAGATGAGAATGAAACCTGCATGGTTGGGTATGCAATTGGTCTTAATCTGACCTTCTGATGGACCATCTTTACTCTGAGCACCAGTTTCTTATCCCTTTGTTATCATCTAGCATATGATATATCTTTTGTTGTGTGCTATGAGTGCAGGAGTGTATCAAATGAGGACTTTCCTGGAAAATCAATAGTGATACCCCGGCCTGAGGTAATTGAGGCCAAATGGCTAGTTTATATATTCACTTCTATTGCCTTAGAATAGACCTTATTCCTGGATTGTGAAAGAAAGGTCTAGTTATTATGTTCTTATTTTCCTATTTGCAACCTCAGATTTCTGGAACTCATGCTCGGATTACCTATAAAAACGGTGCCTTTTATGTCGTTGATTTACAGAGCAAACATGGCACCTTTATAACAGAGTAAGTTGAGAAGCACAATACATCTTTCTGAGATAAATTCTCAAGGATTTCTTGTCTAAAGTTTTACCCTCTCTGCATGTGCATGTGCAGTAATGAGGGAAGGAGGCACAGGGTACCTCCAAATTATCCTTCCCGATTTTGTCCGTCAGACATGATCGAGTTTGGTTCTGATAAGAAGGTGGTAAATATTCATTGCATTGTGCCGTACTGCTTGACAAAGCAATTACAAGCTGCAAAGTGTGTTTAAGATGATAACAATTTTGAGCTACCATTTGCAGGCAGCATTTCGTGTCAAGGTATTGAGATACACTCCAACTGCCACCGAAAATAAGGAAGAAAGTGATGTTCTTCAGTCGGTGTGAAAATTCTGGAGCTGATGTTTTCCAACCACAGGCATTTTGTACAGCGGTTGTTTAGACCAACAGAGTAGTTCAATTGTGCTACTCCACCATTTATCACTGAGTTATACAACAAAAGATACGTTGTGTCCATTCACTATTGAAAGAATATTGAGAGCTGAAAAATGATGAATACAACAGCAGTATTATGAAGAAAAGAAACTTGTAGATGGGATCTCTATTCTGGCCCTTTTGAGAAGACTTGTAAAAGCAATCCATTAAATCTGGCACCAATAATCGAGCTTCTGTCAAACATAGATGGAGACGGGAGCAAAGAGAGCAAGGCAAATGAGAAGAATTCTGCCCTACAATAATGCACCAAAATTATGACCCTAATTTAGCAGCAGCTACTTCAGTCCAAGTCTCCAAAGACACTGTCCTGTACATGCAACCCGTGGTAGCCATATGAAAATTTATTTGAGAATGACCCCAAGCTTGAGATACACAAATCTCGCAGCCCCTTTTGTCCTTCACATGGAATACACAAGACCATGTCTCCTTGGCGCGAAATAATTCAAAGAAAGTTTGGATTGTGCAGGCAAACTGTCTTTTGACTCATAATAGATGCAAATAAAATAACGTCATGGTGATTATTTATTGTATATACGTTAGTTTCATCATAAATTATAATCATGCATCAAACTATTGTGCCTCTGTGTCGATTCCCCTCTCAAGAAACTTCTTGTCTAACCTTTGAGGTAACACTTACTTGGATCCTTGCCAATTTGAGCGACTCTTCCAGGAACAAGAAAGGCCACCACCACCACCCTCTACGCCAGACAAAGGACAAAGTTCTAGTAAGTGTCACGGTCTCCCCTCAGCCGATGTCCAAAAACAAGTTCTGACTAATCCCTCCCAGCCCATATCATCATATAGAAAGGAATTGATATTTGATACCATACTATAGGGTGATGCTAGGTGTCCCACCTGTCGATACCATCCACAAAACAGGGAAATCATTGAAACTGAGGGCTAAAGATGGATGAGGATATGAATTTCAATTTCAATTTCAATTTTGAAGAGCACCCTATCTACCAAACGAGCTTGACATTAAAGTCTAACTTGCATAGTGTTTGTGAGTCATTATGGTTGACCGCCAAGGTGAAGAACTTTGCCATAGGGTTTGGCACGTGATGACCCGGTGAATTTGCGCGGTGGGGATGGCACGTGATGTGATAGTTTGTGGGGCGGCGGTTGCAATGACCCTCTGCCATGGGCTGCTGCATGCATGTGCTTTTCTTTTCTTTTTTATTATTATAATTTTTAATCCTGTTTTCATTGAGCGGTCGTGAATTTTCCTTTTTAATAAGGGAATTAATTGTGTTCTCTCAGGTCTAAAATCAAATTATTGGGTGGACTATATATAGTACCAAGTGGCATCCAACGCCAACCTCAACTGTGTTTCCACTTTTTACTCCACAATTATATTTGTGGTTTGGTTAGTCAAGAAAGCCCCACAATTTAATTTCTTATTAAAATTATTATATATATATATATATATATATATAATTTTATGAGATATATTCAATTTTGTTTATTGTTTCTGTATTCAGCAAGTATTTTTTGAAAACAAATTTCAAAAGAAGCTAAATAGTTTTCCTTCCTTTCTTTTCCCAAGGAAAAGGCAAAGGGGCCAGCAATCCTTGTCTTGAACATTAAGCCGCCTCTACTGCGAGATTAGACGTCCGGAGTGGGCTACTGATCAATGGATTGACACTTGCTTTGGAATGTCTCGCTGTTAGGGTTTGGTGCGAGGCTAATCTAGTGGGGCCCATTTATGCCTTGCACGATAAAAGCCATCCACCACATAAGTTGCTGGCTGGCACCAAATATGACTAACCGAGAAATGGATGCTAATGTTTAAAAGGATTTAGTGTTTAGCTCAGTTACTTAGGCATTATTAGGAGAAAAATCTGGTAAAAACTGCCATTAACAAACGCATTCAACTGATTTTAGTTCTACGAGTAATTTTAGTATACCCAAAAAATAAAAATTAAAAAAAGGCACAAATAGAGAATCCAACCTAACTTTAGAAAGCTGAGTTTTTTTATAAATAAAAAATAAAAAAATAAAAGCAATATTTCATAATTTTATTTTAAAAAAAGGGTGAAATATATTACATATTTCTTGAATCAAAATTAAAATTATATTTAATTTAAGTACAGTAAAAAGTTAGAAATTTCTGAACTTTCAACCTTCAAGCAAAAAGAAATAAAGACATTCACAATATTCTAAAAACTTTGATTGATCCTATAAATCAAAAGCTACCACTCTCGTGTGCTCCCTTTACTCGGCCCTCCACCAGTGGACCTAGGCCTCAGATGCTTTCTCCAAATGATACAAAATGGGCATGACAAACCAAACAAAAACCAATGAGAGAGAGAGAGAGAGAGAGAGAGAGAGCGAGAGAGAGGTGGCAAAAGTCAAAGACTCCATGGAGTAGCAACTTTAATCCAGGGCCTTGAGGATGCTATTTTCCTGCGCACTGCCTCCTTGTGGGAGCTGAAATAAATTACCCCATCAGGATTATCAATAAAAAAAAATTAGTTGAAGAAATTTTTATTCTAATTTTTAAAAGTATAGTTCACTAATAATCTTACATCATATAATAAATTGAATTCATTTTAAATAAAAATTATATATATAATTATAAATAACTTATTAAAAAATAAAAATAAATAAATAAATAAATAAAAACATAACAAGCCCCTTTAATTTTGCCTATCGATTTGGCCAACTTCAGACGTCGTGAAGCATGTATGCCTAATTTCACCCAAAGCCGATACGATACAAATTACAAGCCAAGGCAACAGACACACTCAAAGTCACACCCACACTCTTTTTGGACAACTCGTTGTTGTGCCAGTTTTTCCCGTGGGAACCGAAGGTATCGCCCCAAACTCCACTCCAACAGCATCAAACGACGCCGATTTGCTTCCCTTTTTGGCTTTTGCCTTGAACAATGATAATGATTATAATTCGTGCTTGTCCCGTCCCAACAGCGCACCATTTTTACACTGCCTTCCATGGGAGCTTGCATCTCCCAAATGCGGGACCCCACCCCAACAACGTCTCTCTTTGTTGTTCAAAAAGATGCACACGTGCACTGCTGCCGATTTACAAATATATGTGCCAGTTAAGCTCGATTATGACAGCCACTCTCTATTTAGAAATGCCAGACAGCCTCAAACAACTTCGAGTTCAGAACATTATAATCATAAATTTGAGCTGTAGCAAGCACTTTTATAAAGGCAAAATTAATTTTGACCATTACGGTGAGGATGGAGACCCGGTCCAATATTCTAATCATGTGCCTAATGTACGAGTTTTCAATTATAATAAAATAATTTTACCGCTATATTAAAAATTACGTTCCTCCTAATATACTTGCAAAAATTTCAATTCTCATTGGATTGGATACGTAGCACATTCATAAGTACACAAGCGGGAGATAAGAGTAGTGAAATATCGCACCCAATCAATAATTAAATTCTTATAATATTTTCCACTCAAATAATTATTTTAACCTATAAATGACTACGAGGAGGTAAAAAAAAAAAAAAATCATCTCAAATAGTGAAAATAAGTGTCGAATTGAATTACTCGTGGATATGAACAATCAAGCAAATGTGAAATCTACTTTTCAGGCCTGGTTTTAACTTATTATTATTATTATTTTTACCTTGGAAATCTTTTCTGCTCCTCGTTTCATAGTACAACAACGCGTTTTCCCATGTATTTTCAATTTTTTACTTTAACTTTTTTTTTTCTCTAAAAAGGGGTAAAGCACAGAAAAAAAAAATCGATGGGGGGCTTTATGACCGGGAAACCGACTCAGCCAATTTCCCGATTCTCTCAACCAGCTCAGGCGACAGTATCTTAGCCGGTTTTCTTTTCTTCTCCGGTCGAAAATCAAATCCGAGCGCATCCGAAACCTCCTCGGAGCTCCACCCGGCTTTCCGGAGCGAATCCGAGAACCGATCCGCATTCAACAGCAGAGCATCGAGAACGGCTTGGTTATCCAATAAAACCATATCGCTTTCGAAAAAACCGGACGCCGATACCTGAACTATCTCCGTTATATCCGATTCGCTCCACCCGCCTCCTCTCAAAACCGACCCGATTTGCTCTACGTACTCCTCCACCCATTTCGGGACCCCCGATTTAGGCATGTCGAAAAACCGCTCAGGCGACGATGACTCCGACGAAGAAGACGCCGAGTTTCGCCTCCGGCGGTCCACGGCGGCGTCGCTCCAGAACTCAACCCATCTCGGAGTTCTAACTTCGGTTACTATACCCGTATCCAAGCTTCTACGTGAAAAATTCGACGAAAAACCGGCCCACTTCTCACTGATGGACCTTTGCCTTTGCAGGAGTATCGGATCGGCTTCTGAGTTCCGGAACGGAGACTCTCGGTCGAAAAAATCAGACAGATCCAAACCGCAGCAGAAGATCCGATTCTCGTCCACGAAAAATATTGGGTTACCGGCGAGAGAAGGATGGCAGGGAATGTAACAATGGTTGAATATGGGGATTAAAAGCGGCGCCCTCTTTAACGCATTTCTCGCCACCCGTAATGCCTTTTCCCGGTCCGACGGTCTCGGGCCCCAGGATTTGGACCAGAGAGTGTTGCGTGCAATTTGGAAGGAAATGGCTGCAATAGGGAGATCAAGCGATGCGCGAAGATGGAGCCGTGCGCCGGAGGAGCGCCAGTCCGGAAAGCCGGGACCAACCGGCAAGCCGGCGGATAGTATGGCGCGAAGATCAGGAGGGAAGGCAAAGCCAAACTCCGCCTCGGCTCGAGCGAACTCCGCTTCGGATAGACCCGGCTGGACTTGGATGCCCGAGCTACGCAAATGATTTATAACTTTATCAGCTATAGACGAGAACGAGACGAGGCCGTTGCGGACTGGGAGGGAGGTGGCTGTTGATGAGGAGGCTGCTCGGGCGGAGAGACGTCGGAGGCCGGCTATGTGAGCCGGGTTTAGACCGGTCATTCTCCGGTCCACGTCTACCATTGTGCGCTTCAAAAAAAGATAAAAGAAAACAAAAAGCTTGAAACCTTCTCTACAAGGTCATTTGTTGATTGCCTTTTGTTCTTTTAAGATAATTAAAAAAGAAAAAAAAGGGAAACTAACGTTCTGCTGTTGTCCACCGATATTTGGGATTTCTTGATTTGGGTTTTTGAGATTTTAGAAGAGAATGTAAGAGAGGCTCTGTCAAGTGAAAATGGAGAAAAGTGAGAGGCGGGGGCGCAGCAGTCCTTTTTCTGCGCGTGTCTGTTAGAGAGAGAGAGAGAGAGAGAGAGAGGAGCTTGATGCGTTAAGAAAGGTTGGAAATTTATAGTGGTGCAGGAGTGGAGCCCACCTTATTAAGACTTTGTTAGAAGTTGTGCGTTTTGCTTATATTTCCTTCATTAACCTTAGACATTTGTAGTAATGGCTGCTAATGATATCTAAGTTTTTGGGGGATTAAAGGGTCTATTCAATTCATGTGGAAATGCAACCAAGATGAAGCAACGGCTCCTAAAAGTAAAGGAGGAAAAAGAAAAGAAAAGAAAAGAAAAAAAAGGTGTGGTAATTGGGAGGTGATTATGTTTGTTGGGAGGCCGTAGCTTTTTAAACGGTAATTTAGCATTACACAGGCGATTGCTAGGTGCCGGTGATGAAATTGGTGAGAAATATAAAAGGGAGACAGAACAATGATTAACCCTGTCCCAAATAACTATTAACTTTGTCTCAATTCCCTTTGAAGATATTCCTTGTTCGGAAGGGCTTTAATTTAGCTTTATTTCCTTCTTTTTTATTATTTTCTTTTCTTTTCTTAACACAAAAATAATCATTGATAAGCCTATTAAATGTTAAAAAATACAAAAAAAAAAAACCCTTTTAAATCTCTGGTTGTTGTTTTTTTTTTTTTTCAAGAGATTGAAATAAAATAAAGAGTCAAATTTTTACCTTTTTTTCAACCAAAAGTTCTGATAATCACGCAAGTTAACTTGGATGGCCTCTTAGATTTCATTCCTTTCTTTTGTTTTCACTATTATAAACTTTTCTTTTTCCCCACCACCTCTTTTTGCTCCCGTGGCCCATGAGAAATCATGTACTTGTTGACAGGCGAGATAAAGCAAAGCACACAATCATAATGGCGCCTCATTGTGTACTAACGTTTAAACTCCCCCTTTCGCCTCGTTGTGTACTAAAATCATTTCTCTCGTTTTAGCTCCTCCCCCCTCCCCCTTTTCTTTTTTCTTTTTTAATTTCTGTTATTTCATTTGTTTATGCAAAGGTAGCCAGTTTTGGAGTAAAGGCCAATCATTGGCTAATGCCTATCCACACGACACAGATCATCTGGGATAATTAATTTCCCTGAAATAATGCTGGTGTACTAAAATCCCTTTTTTTTTTTAAGTTAAAAAAAAATTCATTAATAAGTGACTTTAGCCATGATGATACTCCTTCCAAGCTCCATGCATGAGAATTTGTCATCATAGTTTCGAGTGTAGGTACGTGGTCAGCCTTCCTGGCAGTATTATAACCTGCAACCGTAATTTTAAAAAGGGGGATTGAATCGAAAGTTGAATTGAAAAATCGGTAATTTGACTACGAATTCAATCTTGTTTGTTTAAAATGTCAGATAAGACTAAAAGAAAAAAAATAATAATAAAGAAAAGTTCAATTTAGTCGATTCAACCGAACAATTAGTCTGAAGAATCAAACAAATTTTTGTTAAAAATATATTTCTTGTTTTTTTTTTTTTAATTATTTTATTTTATTCAAAATACTTTTACATACATACACATATATAAAATATTAATTATTTTTTTTTAAAAGAATGATTGATCTTCTTATCTAAACACTGTTTAACCATTGAGTCAATGATCAGACCAATAACTCACCAAATTAAACATTTACGCAGATTAACGTTTAGTTCGGTTTTCAAAGTAATGCCCGTTGTATGCATAGAATTAATAATAATGTGTATTAAACGATACATTGTATGCATGCAAAAACCTGCCTGTTTGGCCCAAAATATTTACACTGTTTAGTGAACTTAATTATTCGTTCAACGCACAAATTATTATTAGTGCATGTAATGAGTTCAGTCAACAAGGCTGGCTATGAACAATTTTCCAATACTTTCAATAAGGAAAAAGATTGGATTTTTTGGAGCACATCTCATTTTCAAAATTAGGCCAATAACATCAATTTGTCAAACTTATTTATCAAAACAGCAAGACATATTGTATCTTTCATGTGAAATCCTCTTTTGAGTAAACGAGGAAATATTAAAAAGTGATGAAATTGGTTCTCCAAAGCATCCAGATCGAGTCCAAACAATTAGGAAAGTGGAAAAGTGGGTGGAATTGCACGCTTTTCCCATTTGTAATCCAACTGGTAAAGTTTCTGCAAATAAGACCAAATTCAATTTTATGTTATCAAATCTTCATTAAATTCACGAGCCATCCGAGCTTGAATTATACCGTCTTAAAAGTGAATGCGGTTGAGAAGTAGGAACTTAAAAACTACGCCGCTCCTTTTTAATTAATGAGTTCAAAGAAAACGAGTGTGAAGTTTTGTAGCATTGGGAACTGCAAAAATCTCTTTTTTTTTTTTTTTTTGTCTAATGAGAACATCTAAGATGTCCCAATTGGCCCTTGAACTAACTCTACCCATAATTGCAGCAAATTTTAATGACCAACCTAACTTTTTATTATTTTAATTATTTTGCAGCGATTAGCCTATAATAATACAATAGATAAATAAAAAATATAAATTAATTTTTTCAAAATAAAATTTAAATAATTAATAAATTCTTAAATTTAATATCACGTTTTAATTCTATTTTTTTATAAAAAAATATTTTTGTAAGTCAATAAAAATTAAATTTATTTTCATTTTTTAAAAAGTACAACAGAGCAAAAAATTGAGACACTGAAATAGAGCACAAGTTAGAGAGAGGGTTACCGTTGAAGGCTTATTCTATAGTCGATGTTGCCAGTCGCCAGTTGTCGGCCTTCTCCATCACTGTTGCCGGTCTGATTCATGGCCGGTGTTGCCAATAGCTGGCCGCCATGTCAACGGTTGCCAATCTTCGATCGCCATTCATCGGTCTCTTTCCATCTTCATTACAAATAAACTAACCAACATCTGCAAAATTATAATCTCCAAATTTAGACCCACACCTATCTTATTAAGAATCGATTTCACACACTTATTTCTTCGATCTTAAATATTTGCAAGGTTTGATCTTTCGTTGTTCTGGTTAATAATTATTTTATTTTCTTTATTTAAAAGATAAATATTTAGGTAAATAGTGAAACCAATTTCATTTATTTTTATTTTTTTTATTGGGTCAACATATAATTTTTGTTTTAGTAATAACAATGCACTGCTTGTTTGTTATTTTGTCTCTAAAATTTGATTTAGTAAATAACTAATATACACCAAATACAAGAAAATTTATTTCAATATCACAAACTACCAGCAGAAAATAATCTTTTTCTTTTTTTTTTTTTTTTGAAAAATTTTGTTCAAAAAATATTTTATAGAAACAATTTATTTTTTACAAATAAATGGAACTTACTTAGGAACTAAATTTCCTCGTAGTATTATTTCTCAATGATACTAACTAAAAATAAATGGTGGGTGTTGATGAAAATTCAGGGCAAAATTTTCAAGTCATCATGAAATTGAAATGTTACCAAAGTTGTTTTTGTTTCTTTAGGTTTGGGCGAGTAACACACAACTTTTTTTTTTTTGTTACATATCTTGTAGCGTGCCAAATGTTGAATAGTTAATTACATGCATGGAACTGTGTAACAGTTGCATGAAACACGCCACCATTGGATGCAAACATTTGATGCAAGTATTACTCTGTTGAATACCCTTTTTTTATTGTTCCAAAAAAAAAAAGAAATTATTATTATTATGTTGAATAGAGGTAATTAATAGTTAGATATTTGTATGCCACGTGCCACCAGTTTCTACCATTTTCTTTTTCTTTTCTTTTTCTATAGTTTATTGATATTTTGACGGCTGGCAGCTAAATTCCAATGTAACATATTGGTGGCGTTCTAGAGCAACCGTACTTGTCAAAGTTGCTAAATAATGCCTGCCATTGGCAGAGGAAGAACAGTAGAAAGTTTGTTTTGTGTGCATGTGAGTTAAGCATATCATAATGATAAAAATAAAAACAATTATATCTAAATAACTCTTTTATTGAGAGTTGCCAGCTCACCTTATATTAGAAATTTCAGTTTTCCACGGATTCAAAAACAACAATTCATTTTGGCATATTATTATTATTATTATTATCATCTTTTTTATTGTCACAATCAGATGACTAACCTTGTAAAATACTCTTTTGTAATTTTTAATTTCTACGAGATTTCTGGCTTTGGGCTCTGGGGAGAGACTGCATTGACCTGGGATCAATTAGAGAATAAATAAATAAATAAAATCCTGGGGTTATGGTCATGAGATAAGTAGTCAACGGTTTAATTCTTTAGTAAATTTTCAACAAGCTCATATGTATCTTTCCTTAAGCAAATCTCTACTTGCTACATATTCGCTTGACAGTAACTTCCACAATAATTTAAAAAAATAACCCTCTCAGATAGTACATCTTAGTAGATTGGTTTTTCAATTGAGGTGTGCATCGCCCAAGTATAAGTGGACATCTACCCAGCAAATCAATTCTCTTTGAGAATTAATCTCATCGCAAAAACAAGCATACTCCTCACTGTTCACCTATACAGGTTTAGATATTCACTTCGATTGAGGCTGCATTAATGTTAATTCCTCGTATATCTCACAATTAAAGTGAGATTGTTTTATTTAGTGTTGTGAAGATGAAAAGAATTATCGGCTATAGATCCGTTGGAATCTGCACGGAACCAGCTGGATTAGATTTGTAGGCTTCACAGGGTTAATGGACCGACTAGCATTGTCACTAAACCATACCGAAAAGCCGAAAGATTCCAGGCCAGGTCACCGATGGTTGTGCTAATGTGGAACCAAATTGGTCGGAGTCCTTGGAATTTAATGCAGGGATGCCATTGTCTTTGTACGTGGACTTGGTAGGCAATGTGGGGGTCTATGTAAACCGTTCAAATCAACTAGACGATATGGTCCATGTGGATATAGTGGACAACATTGCTTGCTTGTCTTCACCAAATCCTACAGGCATTATGTATCTCTCCAATGATGAATTCATCAAAGTCAAATATATCATGTGCACAAGATTAACTAGCAAAAATATCCTATGGTATGTGGGTTTTCTTAATTTATAATTCCGCTAATTAAGGAAGCCATAGACTTGTGGTTTTATATGGATAAATGTAGGAAATATTAATGGAACGAGAATAGGCCCTCTTGGAGCAAGCGATCACTCCAAAGCATCTATATGATGCCTTAGGAGGGTGTTGACCAACTTCAAAATGCTAGCAAAATAAACAATTATAGAGTCTTGCTTAAAAAGGTTCAGTGGACTTGTATATGCAGATTTTCCTTGTGAATTTTAAGTGCACCAAATCTCCTCCAACTATGAATTTCAATTTCTTTCATTATGTGGTATAAGTGGAACTTCATGGTGACGTTAGAGAGAGAGAGAGAGAGAGATGAAATACATTTCTATATGTTTTTTGTTTGTTTGTTTTTTTTTTTTTTTTTTTTTTTTTGTATAGATTAATAGTTCGTAGTTAGTGGAGGTCAGGGAATTGGGACATATTATAATACGTCCTTGAAGCAGTAAGATCTCATGACACCACAACTCACTTTTTTGGAGGATGAGAGGAGGGTCCTCAAATCGATATAATCCTAGGCGAGAGGGTTTCATAAATGATTTCACGCCGTAGCTGAAGGTCTAGCCAACATAAAGTAGAGGAATTGAATTTGCACGGATTAACAGGACGGGTGATCATGATGATAATAAAAAAATTGTTACCTAAAAGATGGAGATGCATGCTACAAGAATAAAATCATTTTTTTTTTTATTTTATTATTTTAGGTTAAGGGTCTAACCTACTTCTCCTCTTTAATCTATGCACTCTCGCTATTAAAGCTCGCATTTAGTAACATTTTAATAAACTGGAGAGAGAGATACAGCATCCCATGCGCTTCATCAATCTCCTCATAAATTATTTATAACTAGAAGAACAAATGCGTTCGGCTAGTCTTTGTAGGAATCATGGTTGGGTAAAGCCTAGCTAATTCAAGTGGATTTGTGGAGCGACTAATTGGGTTTCATTGCTTTATTGATTTCAATATTTTGAAAGCTAAATGTGCGTAGATTGATTAAGTAAAAGTAATACAGATTGAGAGGGGCTATTATGGCGGGCTCTCTTGCACTACAAAACTGTAGTCTACGAGTGGTGTGAAGAGGGACAATTGAGGACCCTTTGCAAGTATATACATATAATTTGACAAGCTATGTGTGATGGACAAAATATCAATTTATCAAAGGCTCAAAAGGATCATCTTCCTAGTGGATCCCATTCGTAACATTTCAAATGATCTGATTTTGATGCAATTTTCGTCTGCCGAGTTATTATAGTATTCCACAGAAATTATGATTTTATCTGTGTCCCCTATTGTGGGGTTCGGATTTTTGTTCTGATTTGACGATCCGCCTTTCTCTCTCTCTTTGGATCGATAGAAGAGCAAAAGTTGCGAGGCATCATCTGTTTGTGTGAATAATGAGAAGCGTGCGTGTGATAAAGATGGAATAAAGCGAGGTCTTAGAAGATTGTTTTTATGGCCTTCGCTTTACACAGATAACTTCGATTGGAACAGATCCCTTGCAGTACACGTTTCACAAGACAGTGAAAGCTCAAAGTGGTAAAGTTTCAAAGTAGTTCAATCTAGATTCCTCCTCAATCGATTAAAATAAACATAAAGTTTGGAATACAATTTTTTCATAATAATTAAGAAATTAGTTATATACACATATTATTTTCATTTTTTTAAGTATTTTAAATCGAATTCACGTTGTATCATTTTATTTATTGACTACAATTATGTTTTTGAAATGTTTAAAAAAAATGTATAATTAAAAATCAAAATCATAATAATACAGTCTTTTATATTAAATGCATCCAAATCACTATGATATGATTTTCTACAATTTTGTGGTCCATCAAATCATCTCTCTCAAGGAGTTGAAAGGTGGTGGCGTAGGCTCGCAACAGGCTCCGTCAAGGAGCTGAAAGGAATGGTGAATTTGTGCATGCTCTAGTGCATTGGAGCCCAAGTCACCCTAGTTGTAATCCCAAGAGCCACAAAGTTTGGACTTTCATTACCATATATTAAAAAACAATGTCAAATTTCTGTGAGTTGAAACCAATCTGACACCGGAACAGCTTCGATTTACTGTTCTTCAGATCGTAAGGGTGTCCCAATCAAGAGGACAAGAACCTAATAACCATGATTGCCGCCGTAAAGACCCTGTAAAATCACATTCCTCTCTCCTCTCAGGAGCCACAGAACGTTCAAAGACAACTGTGGATGAATTTTCAATTTCTTGTCTTATTATCTAGTTGTTGAAAAATTGACGTAAAGTATCCACTGATTTCAACTGTTATGGGTTTTTCATTTTACTTAATACAGACCACTCTTTCCTTCATGGTATACTTTTGAAACATCTGCAATCATGCTCCCCCCCGGGCACTGGTGGACAGTCAACCCACAATGGCAAAGCTCCACCCAAACCCATCGCCTAGTCGAGCCTTCGATAAGACAGATATCCGATTAGTACCCCACCCACCAGATAAGCTGCCTTAGCCGGCCGGCTGCTCTTCATATCAACACCCCTGATATTTGAAGGAGATATTATATTTATGGAAATATTATACTGATACAATAAAATCAATTCAATACATTTTAAACATAAATTTATATATTTACATATTTTATCTTTTGATATATCATCATAATTAACCATAAAAATCATAAATTTGTATTAAATAATCATGATGATGTAATATAAATTTACATTTAAATGTTTTAAATTGACTGTATAAATGTTTATATCCAAGCCAATCAGGGTTGTAATTCAACTGAAATAAACTAACAAAAATCTCTGTTGAATTAAATTAAATTTTTTTTTACGTGAGAATTAAAATAAAACACAAGCTTAACGTTGACTAACAATTTCAAATTGCGGTTCATTCAGTAGCAAACAAAATTTTGATTCTAGTTTTTTTAGCAATCCAGCCAAAGAAAACACCACTTATTTGAAATAAACCACATTATCGTCAATATCTAATTGTAAGGCATGCATTCATGAACGCACTGATCTGGGCTGTACGGGTCAAACAGTAAGTGGGAGAAAATTTTCAATTTTAATAATCTCAATTGGGCCAAATTTAGAACCATTGAAACTCTTTTGTTGGGCCTGATCTGCAAGCCTATTTACTGGCGCTATTTAGGGAGCTGGAGAAAGATGGCACGTTAGCACAATTCATGAGAGATTTGATGCGCCGAGGGACAGTCTCTGTCGAGCCTTGCGGAGGACTATAGTAGAAAATGGACAACCAATGAAATATAATTTATTAATACTGAAGTTTTTTTTTTTTTAATTGAAAATCTCAAATTTTGAATCTTAATCAAAATTAGTTAATAATAATAATAATAAAAAAAAAGGGACACGAATGTTAGTCAAGTTAGACCGATTGGCTGTAGATATAATGACAAAGGTGAATCTTTATTTTTGGGAGAGGTTTTAGACAGGAGGAGAAGAAAGTCAAGATCTAAAATTTTCCCCATAAAATTCAATTCTTCCAATTGTAGGAGAAAAATGCAGGGAATGCAATTATGCTACACATTGGTAAATTTACTCTTGTGAACTAATCATTTGTCTTATATATTGTAGGGGTATAAAAGTAATTTTATTGTTATATATATATATATATATATATATATATATATATATATATATATGTATATATAAAAAAAAAGTAAGACAAATTACATTTTCTTTCCTCTCATTCATATGCTTCCAAACTTAATGATATTGGATTAGATACCATCATGATTGCAACAAGCCGAAAGGGTTTGATTCATCCACCCAAATCATGAGACACCCATTTCAAAAGAAATCACAAGTTGGGTTCTGCCGACGACTTGGAGCGGGTGCTCGAGAAAGCGAATGTCATGGGACGCTTTTACCCAACAGATTTTGGGACTCACCTCCATCGTTATGAACTTGCTCCGGGCTTTTTGCTCTCCAACTCAAGTCCACCAGCCCAACTACAGCTCTCAGCCGTAGATCTCAATGCTATCTTTTAGACCCTATAAATAGAACGGCCCTTGGACACTCATGATAGGGTGGTCTTGCATGAACCAAAGTCCCAGTTTTCTAGTTCAAGTTAAAACAGAGAATTCTCATATTTTGTTTGCCTTCTGTGTAGGCAATTAATCCTTAATAAGTAACCTCAAAAGTCAAGAAATTCTGCTTTCTTTGACAACTTTGTCACAAAATTTTTAAAACTAAGTCCCCGTTAATTTGTTAATTGTGCTTGATGGAAAGTGGCCGTCACTTCTCATGCAGATATATACGAATTTATGTTCAAACAAAGATACGTATGAATTTTATTCCCAAACTTAAACACGCTGTAAGTTCAGGTGTTGTCGTGTCAACCCCATATTTTGGACCTGACTGAAGAAATGTGTTGGAACTAAGTCTTTGATTCAAATGTCCAAGTTCCGCATGTTGAAAGCAATAATGAAGCTTGACTGATGGAGAGATTAAATTATTAATCGAAAATTCCCTTCCTCCTTTGTCGTGGGGTTGACCTTGAATCTTAATTACGAAGTCGAACATTGATCAATTGTGCATAGGGGTCCTAAGTACTTGTCCTAGTTGTACATCAATTGAGGCAAGCATGCCAATTTGGTCATTAACTAAAAATGTTTCAATAAAAAATAATTACATAAGTACATTTTTCTGGTGTCTGTGTATACCATGAATTACACCGGATTTGAGACCTTAAAGTCTCTAGTGTCACGTCCATACCCAGCCTCCGCAATAATATTGCTCTATAGCAGTTGCGGAGCTGGAAATTTCTAATAATGTGGGCAAACAACAAGATGTGCGAACAAGAAATTCAGTGTGGGCAAACATAGTTAAAAAATAAATAAATAAAAAAAGACAATAAGTGGGGCCAAATTTTGATTTTTAGTAGATGCATTCGCAGTCCCTCACTTGTATGCCCCTCCACCACTCCGCAACGTTCTATTCTTCCATGAACATAAGATGCAAATTATTGAGCAATACTGATTGTAACGTCATTGTTTTTATGTCAATAACTCTTGCAGCGAACTCGCACATGTCACGTAGTATTTATCAAAACTTTTACAAATGAGCGGACTCTCATCACATGGTTTCCTGCCAACGAAATGGCTGATGAGACTTTGGTGACAAGCTTTCGTTGCTAATTGGTTACGAGGTCCTTACCAACTTTAATGATATTGCCGATGATCCCCACGTAGAGGGGAGAGAAACATTTTAATCGTTACTGTTAACTGGCTATTATAATCAAAGACGGTGACATCAATATACTTTGGTTAGAAAGGTCGGTGCCATTTCCAACGTAAATGCAATGCATATTCGCATGCATATGCGACATTGAAAAAGGCAAACAAATGGTAAAAGTCGGTCGCATCGCACCTATACACAAAAGTTTTAAAAACGATTGTTCATGGAAGTTCCAGGTTTTATCGGCGGTGTTCTGGCTGCCTCGGCTTCAATTTCAAGATTGCCTCGAACTCGAGGGTACGAAAAATAGTGGGTTATGATGAGGTTGCTTCAAGGCTATGACCCGCCAGACGAGAGAAAGATTGTGGGGCTACTGAGCTGTTATCCCATGTCTATCATTTTGATATATAAGTAAGTTAGTGAAGTTCTTAAATGGGTAAAAAAAGACTTATAAGAGATTAGTTTTTATGAAAGGCAAGTACTTTCCTATTTATAAATGTTAACGTATAAGGTAAAAGGTGTATAAGAAGTTACAACGTTGTATCCACCTTAAAATAAGTCTGTGTGGTGACGGATAAAGAAAAAACAAGCCCAATTTAATCTTTTATCAGGTTAAGTCGCGTGAAGAATGAGCGGCTGGTGAACTTGTAACATAATTACAATGCTATTGGGAGACCTTGTTTTGCTTGCATGTACAGTTCGATTTCCCCGTTGCTTAGGGCATTGATCACGGCGGTGAGTGTGGGACAGCCATCACCGGCCCACAGGATAAGCTGTTATTTATTTATTTTATGGATTGTAGTAAAGCATCTTAGAGTCAATTTGTATACGAATCGAGACTAGGTTATTTCCAGACGATTTTAAGGACCTACTATGCACATAGGTTTAGTACATTTATGTAACTTTGATAAACAAGGAAATAAGACTCTTCTTATTATCTAGACTAACTTTGTGAATTATTTTTCTTAATAACTTAATTTCATGCATCCTTTTGTTTTCTAAGGTAACCCTCAACAAAAATTTACCCATTTTTTATGGTAAAGTGATGAGTGACACAATTTTTTTTTTCGAAAAAAAAAATAAAAATGAAAAGGAATAACGGATTGGTAAAGTTAATGAACAAAAATACCACCAGAAAAAAAAAAAAAAAAACAAAGAAAGAAGGAAGGCATATTGCATTCCTCAACAGTCTCTTAAATATCTATTAGTTAGTGAAAACAAAGCAATGGACTTTAGATAACTGATAAGGTACTCGATTTCGGCTTCAAATGCTGGCAAGCAGCCGTTATTTTGGAGCTGTGAAAATGCAGACAACTACAGCGTTTAAATTCTTTCCATGGAGACAAAATGCTGCCGCCACATTGATGCTTACCAGCTTGCAATTGAAGAGAAAAATGACATTTCGTTGAATACCGTGTTTATTTTCCACCGAAAAACAAAAGGCCAAACTGTAAAACCATTGTGCATTATGCGCTAGAACATCATTTTGGCCAATAATATTTGTCCTGAAATTGGAACCATTTTGCCTATTGTGTTATAAAACCCAAAATTATTGAGAAACCGAAATAAAAGAATAAAACTTATTCAGAAAAACAAAATTAGAAAAAAGAGAGAGAGAGAGAGAGCTCAGCATTACTTTGGACCAACCAAAACAAAGTCTGTGTAGGCCCCAACACGTTTCTCCCTTCTTACATAACCCCAGACTCTTCCTAATTTCCCACCTTCCGAATCCAAAGATTAGCCGTAGCCCAGCCGGCGAGGTCCTCCAACCTCAGCCGGGCCCCACTTGTTGGGACTGCGCCGATGTCACTCCCCCAGTCCCACGCGCCACCACCTCCCCCACCGTCACAAGAACCGGAGCAACAGCCACCTCCAGCTCTAAAAATGGCAGCGCCGCTTTACAAGCAACACTCATGGTCGCCGGACATATACCGGGACGAGGCGTGGCGTAGGCGTAAAGGGAACAGCAAGAACAGAAGAAGCAAGAGCGTCACCGACGACGATCTCGACGAACTCAAGGGTTGTATTGAGTTGGGGTTCGGGTTCGACTCTCCTGACCATCAAATGGATCAACGCTTGTCCAATACATTGCCTGCTCTTGGCCTTTACTATGCTGTCAACAAACACTACCACGACACCATCTCCAAGTCTCTGGCCATCACAACACTCACGTCGTCTTCATCCACCGCGTCTGATTGTGACTCACCATCTCCCATGGGCAGCCCCCACACAATAGTTGGCCCCGGTTTGTATTAATCTCTCCATTTCCTTTCCTCATATTGACATCATCTTATATATATATATATAATTGTTCGAGTGCACGAAACTCACAATCTACCATTAAGCATTAATAGACGGTTCATATCAGATCAGATTCATTAAACTTCTATTTTTTTAAAAGATTTTTTATGATATTCTTTCCGACCCTTTTGGATTTTTGTGTGAAATCTTGAATTTGATGGGTAATTTGGATGTATTTTGTGTGTGTGTGTGTGTGTGCGCGCGTGTGTGGCTGTAGGTGAGAATCCACAGACGGTCAAGGCAAGGCTGAGGCAGTGGGCACAGGTGGTTGCATGTTCAGTGCGGCAAATTTCGAGTTCAAGCTGATGATTATTCCAAGGGTTAACTGCAAACCAAACCACAGTCGTCAAAGCAACCAAACATCGGTATCAAGATTGATCATCATCAACTTGTTTGATAATGATAATGATACTTGATTCCCTTCTGCCTCCATTCACCAACTTTCTTTCTATGGTTACATAGAAGTTAAAGGAGAGAGAGAGAAAAAAAAAAGGAAAAAAAGCAAAGTTAAAACCCCACCATTGAGAAGGAAAACCAACAGCTAAAAGGGCAGTGGGATTGACCCTTTTTTTTTTTTTTTCATGTTTTGCTAATTAGCTATTTTAATTAATTTGTTGGGTTTCTTGTTTACCTGCTCTGTTTCTTTTTGTTTGGTTTTCTGATTCAGTTGGTCTGTTGGTGTATTCGGTGGTCTGCATATCTGCACTCTTAAGTGAAAATTAAGGTCAAAAGTTGTTTGTCTGGTTCAATGGCTGTTTCTGATCTTCGGTTTCAAAAGCTAAAATTAAGGAAACATAGAGCATAAAGATCCTTCTTTCATGTCTTTGCAAAAAGGGAAAATAAGGGCTTTTCCGGACGGCAATCCGTTAACTTGATGGATACAGCTCGTTTTCTTCAACGGGCTGCAATCAATTTCTTACATCAAAGGAAGGTATTCCGTATACGAGGGGGAAAAAAGTCCCTAACTTATAAAATTCTAGAGATTCACTGTATGGACGAGCAGATGAAGTGAAAGTATTATTTCATTTGATTGGATTTTTATAAGTTCTATTATTAATTAAGATTATACATTGAATTGAATCACTGTATCTAATCAAAAGTTATAATAATAATAATATGACGTGATACCTTTTGCAGGCTCCCAGTATCATTTTCAATAGTTCTATTGGGCAGGCGCGAGCTGCTTTGCTGTTGCATGTGACTAAGTCCTAGCAATATGTAGCTCCTTGTAATTAATCTAATGCTCAGTATCCTGTTTCTCCGATTTGTTCTTTCTTAAAACTATAGATCTTCTTCATTTTGAATGGTTTTTTTTTTTTTTTTTGTCTTCTTTTGTCCTTTTTTTTGGAGTTGTGACTGAGAAATCATGTCTCAGCTATTTGTTATTGGCCGTTTGATGAATGTTCAAAAAGTAGTGGGTCAAGGTAAGAAATCATGTCTCGTGCAAACTTTTTCCGAGAAACAACATTTGATTAAAACAAGGGTTTTTCATGAGGGTTCGCGATGCCTCGCGAGTGACAATGCCTCTGGCCCATGGATCATGAGTGCTTTGTCCACGCTAAAGTTTGTAACTTGTATAGGTCCAGGGAGCACTTCGTTTGTTGTGTGAAGGCAACTGACTACAGTAAGCGCAACCAAGCCTGGTCGTCTTCTTTGCTAGAGTATCAAATACTGAGAAAAAAGCATTTGTTAATGGAATGAGGGACAGCTGTCACTCAAAAGTGAAAAAGCCATTTAGCGTGGAAATACAAATGATGATGGGAGAATGGGCCTCGTTCTTATAAATTGGCAGGCACAGTAACAAATATAAATAAATGCTGCGAACAAATATTTGGAATCTGTTGGCCTATGAATTAGAGAGTCGGCTGGTAACTGGCCACTAATTTTTTTTTTTTTAATTTTATTTTTGAAGTGATGGAATATGTGCTCGAAGCAATCAATGTATGTGCCAAGCCATCAGATGCACAAAGTCATCAACTTATATTATTTTGACGATTTCTGATTTTTTGGTCAATAAAAATTCAAGAATTTTATAATTATTTGCACTCAGCCATTTAAAAACGTATATGCAAGAGTCCGACGTTAGAGAATGTTTAATTAAATCATAAATTTATAATTTTAATATTATATTTTAATTTAAAATTTAAAATCATTAATTTATGTATCATTATCACGTATATTATTATTGTTAATATGATATTTTTTAATTATACAATTTATATATTAATACTTAAAATTTCAACAATCTTTTTTTTTTAAAGTATAAATATTGTTACATTAAGCATATTATCTTTTAAGGCATTAAGAGTCTGAGTACATTTTTAAGCTAATCTTGTTTTGTCTAATCCCAAAGTGTACACATACCAATCCTTTAGAAGTTATGTTAAGAATATATGTATTATTACTTTTTTTTTTTCCAAAATTATGTTTCATTACCCTATTTGAACCTAAATTTTGTTAAATGTAATTTGTCTATTCTTTTCTTGTAAGATTCGCAGGCCAAAAAAAAAAAAAAACACGTTATAACCATATTTGTCCCTCGTTGAGTTATTGATTCTGAATTATGGTAACTTGTTGTAGTCTCTTTATTTTTTTTAATTATATTTTTTAACATGAAAAGAGGAGGTATTTATATTTTTATTAAGTATTTTTAAATTGTAAACTAAAAATAATTGTATTTAAATTTTATCTCTCTAATAATTAAACTTCCCCACCACATGAAAAAGAACCAAGAAACCCAAAATGACCAATATTCGAAATATCGGGCGTTTTGGAAAGGTGCCTTTTAAGCTTCGTTGCAGCAGCAACAAGCAAATCTCTCTAAGAATCCAACTACCAAGTTTAATAAGAGAACCAGGGACATAGTCAAAACTTATAAATGCTGTCAAGTAAATAACCTACAGATAAATGTGGCAACTTAATATCTTGACACTTGGGGCTTGTTTGACCAGGTAATAGGTCAAGTTTTGGATGCATCTGTACTTCTACCTTCTGCATTTGTCTTCGATTCAATACCATATTTGAATTTACTTTATATCGTCGTCTAATTGTTCAAGGAATAATCTTGAACACGTCTTCTGGGTTGGCCCGGAAGTGAAACTTCGATATGAATGTGTTCTCTGTTATATATATATATATAGTGGGGAAGAATTTTCTTAATTATTCAATATCAGAAAATAATCGCTGGTTAATTAGTCAGAAAAATAGAAACAGCCACAACTCCTGACATACATTTTATGAGACAACCGATGGTTCATGACTGATAAGTCATAGCTAAAACTGATAGATGATGAAAGAAATGATATTTGGTAAATTCAATAATAAACCAAAAATAGGGTAGTATTGCATTGTTTGTTTTTCATTTCCCCCCCCCCTCATCCTTTGGAATTTACGTACTTCATTGTATCCATAAGGCCTATATCTACAGGTTTTTTGTCTAGCAAATTGGATTAATACTATTAATCTATTTCACCTGTCAAAGAACTTAATATAAAATGTTATTAACAAAAACAAAAAGCTCAGTACACTTAAAATTACTTGAAGAAAGCTGGTGGTGAATATTTAGCATTTCTCTTTTTAAAGTAATAAATAAACAAACAATGAGGTTAGAAAATTGCATGCTCACCACTGAAAGTCAATTGGGCAACAATTTCGAATTTCATAAATCCGATCATAATAGCTATTCAAAGCTAGTGGTGTACTTTTGCTTGGATTAGTTGTAGACCATTGATGTTTTGTCTAGTTTTCCACGACAATTGGTGGCTTGTGAGACAACTTCCCGGAGAATTGTTCTTAACATGAATTAATTTTCTCATAAAGAGGGAAGAAGATAAGTTGGTCTCAGGAAGTTACCCGTAAATTATGCCGTCTCTACCTCCCAGCCATGAGAAGAAATGTGGATCGACGTAAGTAGAAGAATAATGAAGCCTGTTAATTAAATGTGATAGATAGGCTTCCAAATTTAGAAGAAGTAAAATTGATCGAAAACTTTTTGGCTGTTGTTCGATACTCTTCTATTTTTTGATAGTAAGAAAATCATTTTGAAAACTTTTGGATAGATTCATACTAAAATGAATACCGTCATTTTGGGGTTTAAGCTGGGCATCCAAATGAATAACAGCAACAATGTTTTACAATTGAATTATTGGCATCACAAGGATAGTCAGGAAATTGCAAGGTGGGGTTCTAGCTTTGGCTTAGTTTTGATCCGCAGATACAACACGCAAATGCAATCTAAATTGAAACAATCAACTTATTTCATGACCTTATCAATTCATAATACTCTAATCAAATACATGTTCTACCGCATAATTGTCTTACTGATAAGACAGTTTTGGAAGAAGAGGAAAGAAAATGTTAGGCATAGAGTAGAAATTGGAAGATGGAAAAAAAGGTTGTTGCCTATGGCTGACCTTCTTCATTCTTCTTCTACCTAAAAAAGAAGGGGAGTGAAAAGCGTTCACATACACAAATCCCACCTTAGAAAAAAACGAAAGAAATACATTATTATAGAAGACTCCTTCACAGAAACGACCAAGAACGCCCCCCCCCACCAATAGAATATTCAAGTGGAAAACGCACACATTTGACTAAGAAATAAGCAGGGTTTGTTTTTCTTTAATAATATATAACAATAACGCTTTTGTCTTATCAGTGTTGTTTCTCAATAATCTCTAGAACCAGCGTCGTTTTTTGATAACCTTTTTTTCTGCTTTATAATTTCCATACGCCAAACCAAAGGGAGAAATAATTTTTTTTCCCTTTGGGGTTGCCTTTTCAGGGAAAGTTATGGTCTTGTCCTGGTGGTGGGTTTTAAAACTTACCATCTCAGTCATCTTGGTGAGCATCCATGGAAGCAGATAGGCAGAAGTACCGTGAATGTCTTGTTAGCTCTAAGTTCTTCCTTTCTGGATTTTATTGCTGGGGTTGGGAATTCTTGACAGCTCTCTTGCTTTTTAGTTGTTCTATCTAATCGAGCTACTTTTTTTTTTTTTTTCCCCTTCTTCCCTCGTTTACTTGCCTTCCTTCTATACTTATTCCTTCACAAATATTTAGTTCTCTTGATTTACAGTCTTGGTTTTCAGACTATTTTGCCGTTGTCGCTCAAAAACAAAAAACAAAAAAACAAAAAAAAGAAGAAAAAGACTACTTGGGGATTGAGGGTAGGAGTGAGAGGAGTTGTTAGGGGCAGATTGGGAAGAAATGTCCATGAGGTCGGTTCCGGCGCCGTTTTTGATGAAAACGTACCGGCTGGTAGATGATCCAATCACAGATGATGTGATATCCTGGAACGAAAGCGGAAGAGCTTTTGTGGTCTGGAAAACAGCAGACTTTGTCAGGGATTTGCTGCCAAATTATTTCAAGCACAATAACTTCTCCAGCTTTGTCCGCCAGCTCAACACCTATGTAAGTCACCGACTCCATCCATTCCTTTTATTTTTATTTTTATTTTGAAGTAATTTCCAGCTACATCCAATCCATCGTCAACTCGCACATATGTTTTCTTACATGTCCATGGCTTAACAATCATTTCCTGTCCAATGTTACCCTCTGTCGATTCATTCGGACACATGGTCTTTGTGTTTGCTTGTCTTATCCGGGAAATTCATTGTTCAGCCGTAAAATGATCTGGGTAATACACCGACGCTATTTTCTTAATTGCCAAACAGTATTTGTCTCGCGTTATCCACATCATAAAATAATCGAGATTTTAAATTTTACTTACTTTGTTTTTTGTTTTTTGTTTTGTGAAAACATAACTGGAAGTCTAACAAAGTTAACAGGGTGTAAAAGAAAATTCTAATAATTATAATATTAAATCCAATAATGCACAGAGAACTTTTTTCTTGTTTTATTGGATATTTTGCTCCGTTTGTTTGTTGAAAAATTGTGTTTTGATTTTTTTTTTTAAAAATTAATTTTTAAATTATTTGAATTTTGTTGGTAGCCAGGGGCTAGGGCAGTAACCAAATTCATATTGGTGAGACCTGAAAATTGAAATAGTTGATGTCATTTATTCAACAATCAGAATTTTTGAATCAATTTGATTCAGTTTAATTGAGTTAATTAATTTAACTCAATGTCTAATATATGTGAAAACAACTAATTTAAGTAGTTCTTAATTAAAATAAAAAATATATATTTATATGATGACTGAAAAAAGTAACTAAGAATAATAAACAATTCAGCCGTGCCATAAAATTATTAATTTTGAAGGGAAAATCTACTTTGACAAGTGTTGAACATAGTCAAAGTAATGGCACAGGCTTCACGTAGAAGACTGCAAAAATATCAAAAGAAATTAATCAAAATTCCAATTGCGTGCGGGAGAAATGTCCCAATTAGTCCACTTCCGTATCTAAGATGAGATTTCTTTGTATGCTGGCTGTGCTCAAATTCACCACTATTTTAAAAAAAGTAATTAAATTGCAAACACAAAAAAGAAACAAAGATTGACACGTGTTTGGTCCCGGCAACCTGACGGATGGCACATGAGAAAAGTGTTCCGCGTGTGCCTCTTTTGCAGGGCTTTCGAAAGATCGTGGCCGACAAATGGGAGTTCGCCAACGAGAATTTCCGGCGAGGAAGCCCGGAGATGCTGTCCGAAATTCGCCGGAAAAAGGCGATATCTGCTCCATCACAGAATCCGGCAGGCAACAAGCCCGGAGGAGGCAGTTCCTCGCCATCTTCCAACTCCGGCCAGGAGCTGGGGTCCAGCTACACTTCATCCCCTGATTCAAAGAATCCGGGGTTGGTGGAGACGTCCGCAAAGATGACGCAGCTGGCGGGATTGTCAGTCGAGAATGAGAAGCTGAAGAACGACAACGAGATGCTAAGCTCGGAGCTGGAGCAAGCCAAGAAGCAGTGCGACCAGTTGGTTGCGTTCTTAACCAAGTACGCGAAGGTGGGGTCAGACCAGATCAATCGCATCATGCGGCGAGGAAGTTGCTCTGGGTCCAACCTTGATGGATTAGCTGGTGGGGTCACTATGATTGATGATCATGATGATGAAAAAATCAGCGGTGATGATGATGATGATGGCGACGGCCGTGGTGGTTGTGGGGTAGGAGGTTTGAAACTTTTTGGAGTTCTGTTGCAATGTAATAAAAATAACAAAAAGCGAGCTCGTGACGAGAAAATTGGATTCGCAGGGCCCCATGCAAAGGGAATCAAGATCAGTAACGGTGAAAAGATTAGAGCAGTGGGTTAGGCATGACGGTGCTTTTTTCCTGCCGATAAAAGATCCGAAGACAAAATGGGTCGATTCCTTTTTCGTTCCCTTACTTTTGATCAAACTAGGAAAATTTCGTCAAGTAGGAAGATACAACAAACATGAGCAAACTTTCAACGGGGTTTTCCTTTAATTTTATTTCTAAGGAACTTGTTATATGGTTAAATAATAGACATTTCCAAATAATGTAAACTTTTTAAAGCAATATCTATGAAATTTTACAAAATTTATGGATTTATTCATAAAAGTACAAATTTTATAACTATGAGATTCTCTTATTTGAATTATTAAATTTTTAAAATTATCGTGATTTTTAAATTTTATATTATAATTTGATAATAACAAATATTAAGTATTATTAATATATTTATTTGAGTATCATTAGTGAAAATAATAAATTATACAAATACATGAGAATGAAAAGAAGTAACTCAAGCAATATAAGTGAAGTGAGTCAATTATCAATCAAATTCTATAATTTAGTTGTAATCAATTTAAGATGAATTATACAATGAACTATATATATTTAAAAAGTTAGATAAGTCTAATTTTTAATAAAATTAGCTATGTAGTAATTAAAGAGTGAATGAAGAAATAATCTAAATATTGAAACATATTAGAGTTGTTAGGATATACTATATTGATTCATTTATAGAGGATCTTATAGACAATTGAAACTAAATTAAATAATAGTGTAATCTCTAATACAAAAGACAACAAATAATTTGAAATTGTGCAAACAAAATTATGACTAATTTATTAAAATAATTTCAAGTTGTTAGTTAAAAAGAAAGAAATAATTGGAATAAGATTGTAAATTGAAAGGAAAGAAGTTTAAATTTAAATAAAATTATAAAAAAAAGATATGAAAAGATGGTAAAAGATAAATAAAATATTTTAAAATAAAATTGAAAGAATTTGTGAAAAAAAAACATAGAAGAGAGAAATCAAGTATAAAAAGAAATATTTAAGATATTAAGAAGTTTTAGAAAATCTTAACCAATAAACTAATAATTATTGTAGATCATACATATAAAAGACTAAAATGTTGAAAGTTAAATATTTACAAAGATTTGGAGAACTGGATGGATAAGTCAATTGTTGCATTATAAAAGTACAAAAATTGAAAAGTTCTTAAGAATACGGAAGAGTCAAATTGAGCTATTTAGCTAATAATTAATGTCTCACTAACAAATTTTTTATTTTTTTTATTTTTTATATGTGATAAATTTTGAGTAAAAAAATATTTAATAAATCAAAATAGTGAGAAAAAAATAATATTTTTTTTAATTTTTTTAATTTGGTTAAATTATTTTATATAAAATTTATATTTAAATTTAAATAATTTAAACATTATAAAAGTGAGTTTAACATTGAATTAACAAGTATAGTAATTAGTAAATTTAACATTCAATTTGAAGATAAAGTTAAAAAAAAACTTAATTTTTAGTTAAAAAAGATTATAATAATAATTTAAAAACTTTTAAAGCGATGATCTCGAGGAAAGAAGTAAACTAAGATAATAGGACAAAAAAGTTCTATTTAGTGAATATTTTCCCGTTATTCACTCGGTTCATCCGTTATACTTCTCAGTTCTATGCTGCTACTCAGATCTATGCCTTGTTATAAGAACCAAGAAGACGCGCGTAAATGGGCTTGCCAGTGTACTGTGTCTAAGCCCAATCGGAAGATTATAGTACGTTTACCATTTGCTTGCGCAGATCTCAACAGTTGAAATTGGAAGTATCAGGTATGACACAGGCACGCCGGTAAAACCAAAGGGTAAAGTGATGTTCATTAGTTCTTGTAAGTTTTTCGAGAATTTTCAAATACATCTTTAAAATCACAGCCCAAGAAAAAAAAAAAAAAAAGGAAAAAAAGGCACGCCCGTTCCCATCAATTTAAACCCAAAGGCAACATATACAAAGCATGAGATGAAATCCAATTATAGTAGAGATATAACTTCTTGTCTTCTTTTCCCCAAAAAATAATTTTTTTAAAAAAGTTTTCAGAATATGAAGTAATCTTCATTTTAAAAACATGTTAAGTAAATTCAGCTTACACATTCAATGTGTGCCCAACCAATTAAAATAGCATATATGCAAATTAAAAGTATAAATCTTAAAATCTAATCATGGGACACAACACACAAGTATAAAGTTGAACATTATTTGTTGTCTAAAAAAAAAAAAAAAACTAAACTAAACTAAAAAACGTGTAACTAGGAGTTTGAGAGAAGCAAGGCACTCTCAACTCAATTTCTTTGAGTTCCAACAAAAATATCAACGAGACCGGAGCTGCCGTGGGACACAAAACTGATGGCTGTCAGCTTCTGCAGCATTTCACTGTCCCCGCTCTCATTACCATCTTATTGTGCTCCTCTTCCTTCACTTAGACGCTTTGAAACACGAGCCCAGATCATCTCTGCTTCCTCGATTTCATCCTCGCCGACATCATCCCACATGGACCTGCATGGCCAGAAGTTTTTTGAGTTCCCTTTTGTGTCGGCCCCGCACAGGGATATGATGGTTGATCTTGTATCAACGGTGGAGAATCGCCTTGGGTCACAGCTCCTCCCTTGTACTCTCCCACCTGAGGCACAAAACTGCCAGAATGAGACCGGGACGGCCCAAGCCTCGCTTCGCATTAGATCGGGTCAGGAGCCTTCCCTGGTAATTACTAATTTTAACCTCAACTTCTCCGAAATTTCGCTCTTAAAGTTAGCGGCTTTGAGCGTTCTTAAATCAAAAAATGAACTTCAAGGACTCGTACGCTTACAGTAGTTGCTCCCTGTGTTATAGAATTTCATTGAGATACAAGGCATGGGGGTTTCTATGGATACCTTCCATATGTTGATTGTGATTGCGAAATTGCTTGAAGGAAGGGGGGCAGATATTTATCTAGGATGGTTTGACTTTGAGCTCAGCTTGCATGTGGAGTTGAGAAGGGACATGGGATTATAGAGGTTGCGATGTACTAAATAAATAAATAACTAATTAATTAGGCGGCTTTGAGCCAATGAACATTGGACTCAGGCAGCGTTGATTATCGTTCATATATTTCTCGTGTTTTCCCAGGTTAAGCTTTCTGAGTTAGACTTACTTTCTAATTCGCTTGTCAATTCTACTCAGTGGTTTGGGCTTGAACTAGTATAGGAAAGTACTGGTGGATAACTGATGTGCTAGCTTAACCTCAGAGCTAATTGTGATACTCTCTTACTGATGGATTAATTTCTGTTGGCCTGATAGCTCGGATCTTGGTTTAGAACTGAAATGTTTTGGCCAATAAAGATCAGCATTGGGGTTTGTCTACCCCAGGAGATCTGACTGCGGGGCTCATAATGTGTGTTGTACATAACTAGAAACTGAGTTGCTACAAATTGGATGAACAATGACAAAATTTCTATCATTGCTCTGTGGATGTTAGTCTTATTCAAAGCTGGAGTAGCCAGACATTATCCTACCAGTGCTGCACTAATTTTATGCGGGATTTGATTTCCCTGTCAACTTTGTGTTAGACCTAGAAGATTGATCTAGTCAGCCCCATATATGAGATTGTTTTGGAGTTTCTGATTGTTGGGTATCAACTGCAGCACAACAAGTTTCTAACTTGTTTTTATCGGACTTTTGGGGGTTGATTTGTCTTGCAAATGTGCCATTTCTACGTGCTCTGTCTTTGATTACTATAATTGACCAGGCTGAAAAAAGGCACATATATAACTGCTTATACGGTTGTTTATGACTTACAGTATTGCATATCTAGATATCTGGTTTGGAATTTGACATTATGTTGTTTATCATTTCCGATGATGCTTGCTAGCTGTTGATTTGCTGGATCTTTGACCCCATGTTGAGGCAGGTCGATTTCATATTGGGAAGTTGGCTCCATTGCAAGCTACCAACTGGTGCGGCATTGAACATAACAAGTCTCTTAGCATATCTAAATCCATCAACTGATGCACCAAATTTTGTAGTTGAACTTATCCAGAGTGGCCCAACATCACTAATCTTCCTTCTGGATTTGCCTCCACGAAAGGATCTTGTTCTTTATCCAGACTACCTCCAAACTTTCTATGAGAACACCCAGTTGGATGCACGAAGGCAAGCACTCGGGAAGCTCCCAGAGGTTCAACCATACGTCCTTTCATCCCTCTATCTTCGTCACTACTTCTCACCTACAGCAATATTGATCCGTATAGATGCTGAGATAGGAGGGCCAGGACGCTTGGAAGATATCATACAGAGTCACTTAAGTCCTATTGCGAAAGAGGTTCTTGCTATATGGTTGGACCATTGTGCATTCGTAGGAAGAGAAGTTGGAGAGGAGGAAAGGGCTTGCTTGAAGAAGAGGGATCAACTGATGAAGAGCAAAAGCATTGAAATCGATCTCGGTGCAAACTTTCCAAGGTTATTTGGGCCAGAAGTAGCAGGCAGGGTGTTAGGAGCGATACGGAAGGTTTATGATGCATGAAAATTCCCCTTAGTCAATATGACTATGCTTGTAAATCATACCATTTCTCATGTCACTACAAACAAAGTTAGCATCTAGTCGGGCAGAGCATCAATATTTGACAGGCCCACTTGAAAGATTAAGAAGAATAATATATATATTTATAATAATGATAACACAAACTTGGCCGTGTATACTCGTAGCTGACATTTTTTAATTTGATTTTTCTAAAAAAAATAACTACAGAAAACAAAAATTTTAAGGAAACCAATTAATTTTTTTTTTTTTCCAAATATTAAACTCGTAATAAAGACATTACTTAACAAGCACCACAAAAATAATAAAACACCGTTTAATTGGACTGGCCAACCAAAAGAATAGAGTTTAAAAGACCATCAGGTTGCAGTCCGTGCGTGTATTTATATATATATATATATATATATATATATATAATTGTTTAGATATATTATAATTAAATTTTATACTTAAAATTAAGAATTTATATAACTTTCTAAAAATTGTGAACAGAAAACTGAATTTTATTTTATTTAGGCCTTTGGTGTTCCTCGTTGATGGGCGGCCCTGAATATGATTCAAAAGGCACCTTCTTTTTTGTTATGAATAAAAAAAAGGGCCCTATTTATTTATTGTTACAGAAAACAGAAGACATACAGACAGACAGTATTTCTTGTCTATTCGCAGGTTTTTCACCTTATTGGTTGGATTTTGTAATCTGAAGCAAAGCAGAGGCTCCTCTGTCAGGAATTTTTCCTTTTGAAGGGATAGCGATCCGTAAACATAGTACATGGTTCGTTCTTTGTTCTCGTGCAACCTAATTTCTCCGTCTACGCTATGTTTTTTTTTTTTCTTTTCTCATTAATTACCTATTGATTATAACTCGATAAATTTGCTTTTTTAAAAAAAATAAAAAAATTCGGAGGGGGGGTTTATTTTTTTTGCAAATTTGGGTCTTTGGAAATTCATGTTATCCATTCGATCTGAAATTTCTGTAAAATTGCTGTTGGTTTGCCTTTGACCTAATAGCCAATTGCTTTCAAGTCTGTAATAGTTTGGACTGTTCCGTAGGAATTGCCACTCAATTTTTCTTCTGTTTTTTTACTTGTCGAATATGTGAATAAAAGGGGTAATTATTTGCTTTTTAACATCCGATTTGAAGTGCTTGTTGGCTAATGGTGCATATGAATTTTTCATGAATGCCCCATATAGGCAACTCTTTACAGGGGCCAATCTCGGAAAGATAGGCCAAGAGGGAGGCATCATGGGCTAACGCATCAAAAGAAGCAGGAAATTAAGGAAGCGTTTGAACTATTTGATACTGATGGTTCCGGTATGGATACCCGATGTTTTGCTACCAATGTCTTTGGTATTATAAACTTTGGATGGAATTTCAGAAGAAGACTAACCCCAATTAAATTTGGAATTGAGGCGTACTTGTGTTGAGTTGATCTCTTTAGTGTATGCATTTGATTCCACTATTTACTTGTTAGTTTGGTTTTTTTCTTCAGGTACTATTGATGCCAAGGAGCTGAATATTGCCATGAGGTATCTATCATCTCCTCTTGTTTATTAATATCTTTTCAGAGTTATCCCGTAATGGAGTTGTTAGAACTAAAATTGTCTCATGACAGGGCACTTGGTTTTGAGATGACAGAAGAGGTATTGCCTTCTATCTTGATCATGTTGATTTTTTATGATTTCTGTGGATCGTCACTTTCAATGTTATAATATATCACACAACAAATATTTCCATATTCCTGGAGCCTATGCTGACACAATGTATTGACCGATTGTGCTATTGCAGCAAATCAATCAAATGATTGCAGATGTGGACAAAGATGGGAGTGGTGCAATTGATTTTGATGAATTTGTACATATGATGACTGCCAAGATTGGAGAAAGGGACACTAAGGAAGAGCTCATGAAAGCATTCCACATCATTGACCATGATAACAATGTTAGTAGATATTTATGTATTGTTGGTTTTTTTTTTTTCTTGGCTTTGTTCATTTATATTGATGATTTGCTTTTGGCTCACTTTGTTTTAGGGTAAGATATCTGCTAATGACATTAAGCGAATAGCAAAAGAGCTGGGCGAGAACTTCACTAACAGAGAGATTGAAGAGATGGTTGAAGAAGCAGACCGAGATCGTAAGTTTAGCTCATTTAGATATATGTTGTTGCATTCTTTGTGCGGTTGACTTAAGTTGGTCCTTATTACATTGTCTGATATGGTTTGAAGAGATAACTAATTACTAACTAGAGATTTACATTTGTAACTTAAAATAGAATATGCCAATGCTCTTGTTCGAATGTGATGCCCGATCTCTTGGGTGCAATGCAACATCAAAAACTACTCGTGATTACTTTGTTTTTTTTTTTTTTTTTCTTTTTGGGTTTCAAAATTTCTACTTTTGCATATTATTTCTGAAGTAGAAGCTAGTTCCAACATAGTGCAACTTTCATTCTGCCGTACTAATTAAACAGCATCGATATTCTTAGTACTGACTGAAATTAGCACACATTTTAGTACAAATGCTTGTTTTCTTGCAACACTGGTGTGAGTAGGATATTGGTGAGGCGAGCACTTCATTCTATTTCACTTACAATTTTGAGACGGTTCTGATCTTCATGGAACACCGCTACCTTTCTTGCTGTGAATGTAACGACTTGGTGAAATTTACAGGTGATGGAGAAGTGGGTGTGGAAGAATTCATGAGGATGATGAAGAAGACAACATATGGTTACTAAAACTAGAGCCAAACTCTGCAATGTTGAGAGTCCCTCTCTTTCATCGCAAGGGTTGGTCTTGTGGATCATGCTTGTATTTTATTTATGGTGTGTCACTTGTTTATATACTCTGAGCTATGTATTTTGGATCATTTTTAGTATGCTGCGTAATTTAAGAAGTTAGTTTTTTTTTTTTTTTTTTGAGTTAATCATCTTGCTTTGGGGACTAACTGAGTTTACGGTGGAAGTTTGTTCAAGCGAGGATGATTGCAAACTTCTCGTGGAGTTTAGACGTGTGACAATCGTAAATATAACAAAAATTCTTTGAAGAAAACAATCCACGACCTTTGAGCTTTTCTCTCGGTCGAGGCTTGTGTTCTTGTTTTCCAAATGCAAATTGCTGTAATATTCGTCAGGTAGAAAACATAACAAAGCATTTAGAGGACGTTTGAAATTTATGGTACAATCACAACGCAAGACTACTACCACTTATTGTAGTTTAATAATAAAAAAGATCGTCTGTTAAAGTAATATATTTTCTGTGGGAAATACTTTTTTTTTTTTTTGTTTAGAATGGTAGAAATGGCCGTGTAATATAATGATCTAAATATTATTTCTTTTACTTTTAAATTTCATCAATTGAAAAACATTTAAAATAGTAGTACATTAACATATCAAATTCTACGTTATATCTAAAATTAGTAAACACATAAATATATAATAAATATCATCTATACTTAATTTTCTTTTTATAAAAAAATAATAAAAATAGAAACATGAAATGGTGTTAAAATTTTATTTCAACATGAAATGTTAGTTGAGATTACGGGACGACAGATTAATAATAATGTGATGAATGTTTGAGAATTTTAAGGTGAGCAAGGCATTGGGAGTCGGGAGGAAAGCCATTGTGTGCAGCAATCCGTAAACAACCTTCCATGCATAATTCAGTCAGCGCCAAGACCGTCAATGATCTCATTCGTCTCTCAACCCTCTGCAGAAGCGCCAAGGACTTGAAGTCTCTGAAGTCTCTTGTCGTTGTTCATGGACTCGTAGAACACGAGCTTTTGCTGAGACAGTTCTTGAAGTCTTGTTTTCAAGTGGGTGCCTTAGATACAGCTCTCTCCACTTTCAATGCTATTAAGAATCCGACCGTCTCCCTCCAAAACTTGGTAATAAGGGGTCTCAGCAATCATGGGTTACACGAAGATGTGTTGTCTGTCTACATGAATTGTCGGCTTTCGGACGATTTTACATTTCCTTTTGTGCTCAAGGCGTGTTCGGCTGTGGGTGCCTTTGGCACTGGAAAGGAGGTTCATTGTGCTGTTGTGAGAACTGGGTTTGAACGAAATGTCGTTATACAGACTGCTTTGGCTGATTTTTATGGGAGGAATGGGTGTCTACGCGCTGCACGCACACTGATTGATAGAATTCCAAAACCAGACTTGGTTTCTTGGAATGCATTGATTGCTTGTTATTCTTTTCACAGGCACGATCGGGAGGCCTTCGAGGTTTTCAAGCATGTCGTCGAATTGGATTTGAAGCCTAATTTGAGCACTTTGGCTAGTATCATTCCTGTATGCACCCGTTTGGGGTGTTTGGAAACTGGGAAGTCGCTTCATGGATTTGCTATCAAGTCTGGCTGCTTTGTAAACGATTCATTGGTCCCTGCTCTAATTTCAATGTATGCCAGTGATGTTGAGGATGTGCGCTTATCTGCTGCTAGAAAATTGTTTGATTATCAACTAGAAAAGAATGTTGCTGTTTGGAATGCTATGATATCTGCCTGTACACAAAAGCAGATGCTGTTTGATGCCATTGAGATATTTTGGGACATGCTCCATGCTGATGTGCGGCCTGATTCGGTTACTTTTGTGTCTGTTATTCCCTCATGTCTGATTGATGGTAGCATTTGTTGTGAATCCATTCATGCTTATGTAATAAAGCATGGATCACAAAATCAAACATCTGTGTTAACGGCCCTTGTTTCCTTGTATGCAAAGCTTGGAGACATCAATAAAGCTGAGTTTCTTTTTGATGGGATGTCAACAAGGAACCTGTTGTCATGGAATGTTATGGTTTCTGGATATGAAAAACATGGGTTATGGAATGCATGTTTGACTTCATTTTGTGCAATGCAGTTTGCTGGATTTGATCCGGATGCAGTCTCCATAGTTAGCATCCTTTCTGCCTGCTCCAACCTGGAGTGTACTTTTCTTGGTAAGTCTGCTCATGCATATAGCATCAGGCATGGCATTGAATCCAATCCTACTCTGTCAAATGCACTTCTGGCATTTTACTGTGATTCTGACCTTCTCAGATCTTCCTTTAAGCTGTTTCACATGATGGGAACTAGAGATGCTGTGACGTGGCATACCATGATATCTGGTTGTGTTCACAGTGGAGAGGTGGAAAGGGCTGTTAATCTTCTTCACCAGATGCAGAAAGAGGGCATGGCTTTGGATTTGGTCGCCCTAATAAGCATCCTTCCTATTCACAGTGATGGTGAAAATCTGCTTGAAGGGATGATTATTCATTGCTATGCTATAAAAAAAGGGTTCACTTCTGATACTTCTTTAGTCAACGCACTTATAAGCATGTACTGTAAATGTGGAGACCTTGATGCTGGGAAATTACTTTTTGAAGCTATGCCTAGAAAATGTGTAGTGTCTTGGAATGCCCTGATTAATGGTTATCGAACTCACAAGTTACACAAGGAAGTTTTGATGCTTTACAGTCAAATGGTAAAGGATAAGCAGAAGCCAAATTCTGTAACACTGCTTAATTTATTGCCTATATGCTGCAATGAATTGCAGGTTAAGTCTATTCATGCTTTTGCAATCAGATTGGATGTTATACAAGAAACTCCTCTTTTATCATCCACAATATTCATGTATGCTAGATTTGAAAATACAACTGCATGTCTCTTACTATTTGAAATAGGGATAAAGAGGGATACATCTTTGTGGAATGCCATCATGTCTGTGTATATCCAAAGAAAAAATGCAGAAAAGGCAGTTGTCTTCTTTGGTGATCTGATATGGACAGGGTTGGAACCTGACAATGTCACAATTCTGACTATGATTTCAGCCTGTTCTCAACTCAATAGCCTGAATCTTGTTCATTCTCTGATGGCCTACATTGTGCGCAAGGGATTTGACAAGCATGTAGTCATCAACAATGCCCTTATTGACTTGTATGCAAGATGTGGAAGCATCTCTACTGCCAGAGAGCTGTTTGAGGACTTGCTTGAAAAGGATTCTGTATCCTGGAGTGTGATGATTAATGGGTATGGGTTGCACGGGGATGGTGAAGCTGCACTAGGACTTTTCTCGCAGATGCAATTTTCAGGGGTGAAACCCAATGAAAGCACTTTTCTAAGTATCTTATCAGCTTGCAGTCATGCTGGTTTAGTTGAGCAAGGCTGGATGGTCTTCAATTCTTTAATGAAAAGTGGGATATCACCCCGAATGGAGCACTATGCTTGCATAGTGGACCTGCTAGGGCGAACAGGTCACTTGAATGAGGCTTATGATGTTATTTATAAGCTACCATGTGAGGTTCCAATTAGCCTACTTGATTCTCTATTGGGTGCTTGTAAAATCCATGGCAATATTGAACTTGGAGAGAAAATAGGTAAGATGCTCGTGGAAATGGACCCAGAAAATTCACAACCTTATGTGATGCTTTCCTACATATATGCAGGATCTGGACGCCATTTAGATGCTAATGAAGTCAGATCAAATATAGAAGGTAAACGATTAAGAAAAGTTCCTGGTTTTAGTCTTTTACTGAGTGATGGGCATCATGATGCCGAGTTTGTGGGATTGGAGGGTCATTCATGATCAACATGGCCACAAGATCGGTCATTTTTCAAAAGTGGTGGCACCAAATTGCCCAAGAAATCCAGATGTGTCGCAATTTCAAACCATGAGCATGGGGTACCCTTGGGAATTGCCATGTGTGACACCCTCAATGTCTCCTATGGATGACAAATGAGCTCAAATCCTCACCACCGTTACATTCCTGCTGGTGAACAAAATCAGGTGGTGCAGTGAAATTTTTAGTTCCAGGACGCTTCAAGGGCACTGGAAGACTAGACGATAAACTGCTGACAAGCAAGCTATGTGCATATTCCAAATGACCACAGCTTTCTTGGCCATCCTCAGCCAAAAACACACCACTGATGTGAAAAAACTGAACATATGGGGCCTAGGATCTTGCCGGCATTGCAAGACAACCAAGCCAACTAGTGGAGATACATAGAGCAGCATGAGAGGTTTGCACTTCTAGTTAGCTCTCAAATTGGCAGCAACCTAAGATAAGGTAACAGGTGGGTTTGCATTTGTTCTCTTAAATGATGGCTCGTTTGAACAAGTTTCATGGTATCCAACAAACACATTTTGTCTGGTTTTGAGGCAAAATTTGTACAGGTCAAAAGAACATAGAGCAAGCTTGGCCCCACGGATTTCGAACAATTGAAATCGAGGCATTAGGCTTCTTACGGGACAACCATTCATGCACTTGCTTGATGTGCAATGAATGCTCATTCTCTCAGTCTGAAAGGTAATGCCATTGTAGTTCAAGATTTAGGATAAGACAGTCTCGATTATTATTCAATTCGCCGCATTTATGTAATTTTATAGCTTTATTAATGAACAATACAAATATTTTGGTGATGTTTGATAAGATATGATTTGGTTTAATGTTTTGAGAATTATAAAGAATCTTATGATTATTTTGTTCCTTTGTATGACTGAATAATTATAATGCAATAACCATTATCATCATTATGTTTTGCGAGTATACTATTGCAACTTAAAAAATAGGTTATCAGTCTCTTGGCAAAATAATTTTTTTGTGCCCAGTAAACTGAGGATGGTTACTATAAAATAAAAATTAACAAAATAAATGAATGTTATAACATCATCTTAGAAAAGTAAAAAGAAAGTCCATTGCATATAAGATCACAGCTAACCAAACATTATTCTAGTACATTGTAAAGGAGGCTTGAAATTTAAAGATGTGCTGAGAGAATTGTTCTCGTGGAGAAGCTATAAGAAAATAGACAAATTTGCTGTCTTGTATTCATGAGAAGAGTGCTTTTTAAAACCCACAAGCCTCCATCCCTCTGTTTCTTTTTCCCAGTGCTAAAATTATAAGCTGGAATTAAGTCATGGCAGGCAGCATTGAAAGAAATTTATCCGCTGCATCATTAATGGCCTTGATACACCAATATCAAGAAATTACAATTGAAGAAGTTTGTGGTGCCAACATGGTAACGAGAAGAGAAGGGTGGCAACACACCCTGCTAACACATGAAATCTGAGATAACAGTGGCAGGCCAACACACTAGAATTGTTCCTCCCAAAAACCCAAAATAAAAAGAAAAAGAAAAAAAATTAGTTAATCAGTCAGCAACTTGGTTTGAAAGACCAAGATATGAATTACACAGATTTGGTAAAGTCCAACTCAATCACTCCCTAGCATATTCTGCCAAAAATAACAAGCTTCTCACTTGGAAAGGCTGTGCTTCAGTCACATGCCTTCACCCTTCAAGATACCAAGAAGCTCAGTTTTCATGCTACTCAAGATGCTGTCGATGTTCCACTTGAGGTCTGTTTGGCTACATATATCTGCTTCATCTTTGATGGGGGAAAGCCTTTTTCTCCGCCCAAAGACTGAATCCTTCCTTGGTATCCCATTCTGCGATGGGACCATTCCCCTCCAGAACCATTCTTCTGAGAGACTCCACCTCCTCTTTGATAACTGTAACCCAATGAATTGCTGTTTGGCTGGGCAGACACACTCTTCTGTTGCGAAGGCTGTACCTTAAAAGCAGAACTAGTGTTCTGGCCACCACTGTTACTGACACTACTGTTGTGCATGGCATCTGTCTTGCCTGCATCTGGAATGATAATGGCAGATGAGCTCTTGTTAATGCTGCCCCGAGCCCCAGCATTGTTGGAGGTTGATGAGTCTACCAACCCAAGTTCATCTGGTAACTGATTCACAGTTGAATCAGCTGCTCCAGAAAAGTTCCTGGTGTTGTTGGAGGGTGTTGGTGTTTGGGACTCGGGAAATCTGTTAGCAGCAGGAGGCCCATGGTTAAACTGAATAGAAAGAACACCATCCGGTGGTTGCTGTAATGGCATCGAAACAGGTAGTGATGGAAGCGGTGATGCAGGAACATGTGGCCAGCGAGCTTGGACTGACATGTCAGGAGAGGACTGCAAACAAAAATTGCAATGAAAACCAGTATGACAGAACTACATTTACATGAAATGCTATAAGCCAAAAAAAATCCTCAATGCAGACCTCCAAAGAAAGGAAAAATCAGCAAACAAATAAGCATTTTCTGGCCAAGTTATTCCAAACTTTCCAAATCATAGTTCAAACAATTACCTGGAAAGGCGAAACATCAAACATTGCCAAAGGAGAGGCCACAGGCAGCAACGGTGACCCAGGGGCAAGGTGCTGGATAGGTGCAGGCATGTTACCATTTCTCTGTGCAGAAACCATATTCAAATTACCCAAGTCTCCTTCACCAGCTCCTACAGCAGAAGATGCAGGATTGTGCTTCCAGTCAGGTTGCTTGCCAGATGGGATATATGTGGTACCCATGAAACTCAAGCCAACTTGCCCAAACTGTCCAACCGGTGCAAAATGATTGTAGACAACCATGTGTGGTGGGCCCTGAACCCCTGGGATGCTCCCAGGTGGGCTGATGAAAGGGCCAGTAAAACTTGCAGGAGGACCATAGAATGAATCTACACCAGAATGTTGTTGCCATGTCCCAGGTGTACCTGAAATTGGCACATTACCCTTCTGAGAATCTGATTTGGCTGAGGCAGATTCATCATGTGGCCCAAAAGAAAAGATAGGCCCAATGGGATTCATTTCATAGAATGGAAAATGTGAAGGTGGGCCTCCAGGAACATGAGAAAGCATCTGACCAGAAGAATGCTGAGGACTCGGTAAGGGTGGCCAAAAAGACATTGGTGGTGTCTCAACAGAAAGATCAGCTGGAAGAGCTACACTAAAAGACTCTTCAGCTCTGGATTGACCTACCAACTGCTGATCACCAGGTATACCTGCCAGAGATTTAAAATATATGCATCATTAAACCATTCTTTATTGTAGCAATTAGAAGAATAGTTAAAAGACTGAAGGTTGCAGGGGAAAATTTTTATCACATGCTGTTATACCATCAACACCTGCACCTCCAAAGCTTTGAGAATCCGGGGCAGAAACAGGGCCAGTGCCTAGCCCATTCCCAACAATTTCATCACTACTTATGACTGCGACGGCAACAGCTGATGCAGCTGCTTCAGCTTCAGCTTCACTGTCTTCCAGATGAACAGAAGATTCCTTGGAATGTTTATCCTTTTCAAAGAAAAGGGAGCACCCATTGTCAGATGCAGAGTGCGTGTGGGAAATTTGGATGTCTGAGCGAGATGGACCTGGTGGGCCAATTCCATGGGAAACAGCACGGCTGCTAGGAGGAAGAACTGTAGGTGATGTAACAGCACCTGGATACAAGGGAACAGTATACTTTCAAAGCAAGTCAACAAATATTCAAACAAAATAACCGGGTATGCAGAAAAAGTATATCCGCACCAAATTGAATTTTCTCCCCAGCAAGTAATGAATTGATTGGGCTTGGAGCGGAAGCAAATGACTTTTCCTTAGGATGGATGGATGAGGATGGCAAGCTTGGCTCATTCACTGAGTTATTTGCATCTCCAACAGAAGAATGTGGATCGAACTGCACAGGCTTCATTGCCTCATCTAGTTGGGTCTGTGTTAGACTCATAACCTACAAGAGAAAAAAATAAAAATAAAAATCAGCTCTTTGATTTGCAGATTTATCTGAAAAAATGACCCAGAGCATAGAAAAAAATATTTTCTGTCCTCCACTTTCCATCATCCTGTCATTTTTCTTTTCATTCTCTATTTCCTTAGAGTTGTTTGGGAAGAGAAAGTGGAGATGTAAGAAGACAATTCCATACAATTCTTAATGAACAGAAAAAAGAAAGGAATTTTATTTTCTCTCCTCAACTCACCACCCTTTCCCTTTTTTCAGAACTAAATAAGTCAGAAAATGAGGTACCAAATAAGAAGACCTAAAGTCACATGCACAGGCAACGACATGCATCAATCACCAAGCCAGTAAGTAGATGTAAAGGTGCTTATTTAGGCAAAATAGCAAAAAATAAGGACACTCAAGCCTTGGAAAAAGAAACAGATAACAAAAATATTGTGGTTGGGTGAATGATAAAGGATAATCAGTCTGAAGGATAGATGAAACATCAATAAGAATCACTGAAATTGACATCTGTAACAACAAAAACAATAAAGAAAAGTAAACAAGCAAGCACCTAACATTCAATCCAGTAGCAAGGAGTCAAAAGACTAGCCATCAAATGAATAGAAATAAGACTACAAGAGCAACATCCAAGCAGCTGGCAGTTAGAGTACAAAATACTGTCACCTTTCCCAAATACCTGATGATTAATCTGTGAATTACCCCAAGAGCCCAACGATGTTTGAACATTATCCAGTATCTTTTTTGTGCTCTCAAAAAAATTCTTTCCACCACCTGAGAGAACAGGTTGAAAGCTTGTCTGGACAGACCTGCAGAGGAAAATATAAGAACTTGTGATTCCAAGTTTATTTTGGCTACACAAAGCTATTCAAAAGGATATTCTCTGGGACCTTTTATCAGCCTGGACATCAGTTTTCACCGCGGGAGTGCCTATTGGAGGCAATGGCTGAGAAACCATTAAGGTATTAAATCCTGCAGATGCATCAATGATTCCCAAGCTGTGTCCCTCGGTGGGAACAAAACCAGAGTGAAATGTGCCTGACACTTCTCCACTCACAGGAGCAGAAATTTTATTTGACGTGACAGGTGGAGTTGCAGTTTGCAAAGTAGAGCGAAGTTTCCGTACAGTCTGACATCAACCACAAGACAATGAAATTAAGAAACAACCTACTTACTGCAAAAAAAAAGAAAAGGAAAAAAAAACTTGAGTGAAAGGTAAATAAAACCTTTGAGACACGAGTTTTGGCCTTAATTTCTTTCTCCCTTTGTTCTCGGCGATCATTCAACATTTGCCTCTTTGACCTCACTTCAATGAAGTCATCACCATCACTAGGAGCTTCAATGCCAGGCTGCTCAAAAACACGCACAATTCCACTCTGAAGAGAAGCATCAACATCCTCTCCAGATTGTGGGACGATCTGACTCTTCCTAAGTGATTCTTTTACGGTTCCCTTGTCAATCCTGCTCCTAGAATCCATCTCTCGTGAACCAACTGGCCGTGAACTGAAGCCATCTGATTCATATGTCTGTTTTGGTCTATTTGACACATTGACCCTCCTAGATCCACTTCTTGTTCCAGTTCCCCTACTGCTAACATTAGATTTATCTTCCACCCTAGAGAGGTTGGATGAGCCCAATCCCGTAGATTGCTTCTGGTCAGCATTTTCCCGAACTCGAAACTCAGTTCGCTGACGTTGAGGTTTCCTTTGGAAACTGCTAGAATCTAACCGGTAAGCCTCAGGAGCCTGCAATGATGATCTCAACCCAGAATTTTTTTCTGTGAAAATGTATCTTTTCCCTCTCCCACCTGTTATTGTGCCTTGACCCTTTAATAGGCCTAAATCTTTGTCTTTTGCAACAGACTGCGTCAATACAGCCATAGTTTGAGGCTGACCTTCCAAATCTCTAGTAGTTAATGCCTTCAAGTCCATCACAGATGAATCTTCTGCTTGTGCACCTGATTCAGCCCTCAAATTGCAATCACTGATTTGAGAGAGGTCCATCTGACCTTGCTGCATCTCTTTAGCACTATCAGGTTTATCCCTGGGTGGTAATGAATTCCCATCTTTTGCTGTTAGGCTATGCTGTGGACAAAGGCCAGATTGGCTATCCATTGAAACTGAAAAGACATCACTTTTCATAAGGTTGTGGGAAGTGTCTTGACCAGGTTGAATAGGCCGAGGACTTCCCACATTCTGATTCAACAAAAATTTGGCTGGAACATTGGGCTGAACAAAGGACATAGACTGTGGAGGTAAGGGCAACACTCCCTGTGATATAGAAGAAGTATAACTCAGCTGACCAAACTGAAAGAGAGGTTGTGATTGGTGCATGTGGGTGAGAGATGGACCAACTGGGGTATGAAGATGAAGGGGCATCTGTATGGAACCAATCTGTATGGCTGGAACAGGTGATGGTATCAGAGAAGGACCAGAAAACAACCCAAATTGAAGCTTCACGGGTAACTCAGGCTGACTGTGAACAGAAGGAACAGTGGACATGACACTGACAGCCGATGACATAGACATTTGAGGCGGAGTGGACAAGCCAATGCTAGAGGAGTCCATATGACCAATAAGGTCAGGTGTTACTGATGTTTGCGGAGTATTTTTTGGCTGAATCACCAAATCTTGCATTGCCTTCTCAGTTTCCTGGAAGAAATCGGAAGATTTGTCAATACCCACTTCTGTAGAACAACCAACAGATTGAAAGGTTTTCCCATCACTGTGCAGCTCATCAAAAGATACTTTTTCTTTCACAGCCCCAACAGAAATGTGTGGTATGGGATATTTAGTCTCTTCATTCCTTGAATTTCTCTCAAGTTCATCATTTGGCATCCCAACCTCCACACCTTCATTGAAGCCTAATACCAAATTGTCCATCTCAGGTGAGCCCTTATCCTCTAGATGCATATCTGCATACTCTTGGGTCAGATTCATATTCTCGTCTTCTCCATCATGCACTTCATCCTCTTCTGCATAGCCTTCCTCATCCTCATCATATTCTTCTTGCTCCTGGAACTGGTCATCATTTTCAACAATCCATTCTTCATCATCACCAGAAGAAACAATACTTGAGCCACAAATCATATTCTCCTTTTCAGCTCCAGTCGACAAGGCTGCAGACTCATTCACTTGACATCCCAAGGTATCTTTACTTTCACAACCTGATAATACCGGGAAATCTCCCGATTCGTCCAAGTCATCATGAGAGAGATGAACAGGAGAATCAGGAGGGCTTGAAACAGAAAGTGAGGACTGTGAATCACATCGTACTGTTTTGCCATCCAACTTTTGCACCTCATTCTCGTTATTTTCTAGGGAATCAATTATTTCAGTCTGTCCAAGGTTCTCCTGATTACTGCTATCAAATGTTGTCTGCATTGCAGACTCATTTCTTGCTCCACGATTGTACTCTATCTCATTCTCTGGGAAAGATGAGGGGCCAGGAGTTACAAAATGGCATAACTGAACACAACTGATGCAATAGCATACGTTTACAAACACATATCAGAGAATATCACCTCATTCCATAAAAAGAGAAACAAAAATAATCAAATTCCAGACCCAACAATGATCAAGTGCACCAAGAAAGCACTAAAACTATGATCTGAATCAGATTTTTCAAGCAAGAAATATTTGAAAATATAGTGGTTAAACATATGATAACCAGCAATAAGTTACAGAGGACAAGCTTTCATTCATAATATTGGTCAAAACCTTAATAAATATCTATGAAAAATTGAGGGTTTGTCACTTGAGGCTGCCAAGAGATAAGCAATCTATTGGTATTTATCATCACAAAATGCTCTGAAACTCTCCCTTCAAATTCCAGAAAAAATGGATTCTATTCCAGACAAAAGACTCAATTTGTATGTTATAAGACTAGCTAAATGTATAAGGATGGCATTGATGAGGAAAGCACACAAATCAACAGACATGCATTATTTTTCAAATTATTAAATCAACAAGATCAGGATATAAGGACAGCAGCAAAGGGTGATGAGACATAAGATAAACAGATGTTGATTCTGTTCATTCTTTCTCTTCCCCTGCACAAAAACTAGAATCCAAAGAATGGGTCAACAGAGAATGCCGATTCACCTCCATAAGGAGTTCTGTGCAGTGAAGTCATGGATGGAGGGGGTAGAACTCGAGGTGGCTTCATAGAGTATCGTGACCTCCCCAAGGAATGAGGCCCATCTGCTTCAGGATTGGGATAAAATCGATCCTGGTATGCAGGATAAAGATTACCATGAGAATGACCCTGTCCCCACCCACCATCACCAAACCGATTTGCAAAGGTTTCATGAAATTCGGGTTCCATATCTACACTCCTACTATAATGAACACCGTCACCAGAGATATCCCACCTCCGGCCTTTAATTTGCCTAAAACTATCCGTGATAGGTTCAGAAATCCCTCCTTTATGATAAGTCCTGGAGGCCATAAATCCAGGTCCTCCATAGAATTCTTTTCTAGGGAGTGTTTGGCCTCCAACAGATGCATCACAGTGGGGGCTATGACAACCATTCTTCTCATCATGTGGATGTAAAGCTGAGCTATTCCCATTGTCAAATCCATCCCTCCTCCACGAACCTATCTGTTTTCCTCTCTCTGAAACAGTAGAAGAGCCATCTCTAGAAAAGTGAGGTCTAGAAGCCATCTCAGATGTTTTCTTCATCCCAGACGAATCAGTAGACATCGAAGTTGTGATCCTCTCCACCATCCTTTCACCATCTTTCCAGTCGCCCACATCTGCCATCCTAGAAACATCTTCCTCTGTCACCAAAGCTGACATTTTCTCATTCGCAACAAGTGAGGGATTACTATCAACACCCTTTTCTGCTCCACCATGCCTCTTTGCAATCCTTTCTTCCAATTCCAAAAGCTTCTGCTTTGCAGCCTGTTTCCTCCTTTCCTCCTCCATAAGAATTCTTCGTTTCTCCTCATCTCTAGCTATCCTTTGTTCTTCAGCCCTTCGCAATGCTTCTAGTCGCTCTTGTTCTGCTCTCCAGGCAGCTTCTCTAGCTTCTTCTTCCAACCTCCTCTTCTGTTCTTCTTGTTCCCTCGCCAGGCGCATTCTCTCCTCTTCTTCTCTCCTAGCCAGTTCCATTGCCCTATTCTGCTCTTCAATTATACGTCGGCGCTCCTGTTCCTGCATCGTCTGGACTCTCTCGAGTTCAGCCTCAAAAGATTCCCTGACAGGGTCATGGAAATCTGTCTGTTTAAGCACATCTTTTTTCCTCCTAACCAGCCCAACAAGACCCCCAGAAAAAGGATCATGACCATCAAGACCAGTAGTTCCAAAGTCCTTCATGAAAGGATCTTCAAGATAATGTTTATCATTCTTTGAGAATGGGCGTTTCTCCCTACCAAAACTCAGTATGGGATCATTAACTGCAGGCCCTTTACCACCCAAAGAAAATGATGATTTGGACACAGAGCTATTTTGGTGATGGTCACCTCTATGTCTGCTGTATTCTTCATGTTCGCTGCCATAACGCTGATGGGGGCCCCATTCAGATCCTCGACTTCCTAAGGAATCCACTGTGCTATTCCAAGGCTGTCTTCCAGGTTGTCCATATCTCAAATCCCTCCTTCCAGCAACATCCTGAGCACTATCCTGGGAAGGTGATCGGACATACTTATTTTCCTTAGTTATTTCTCTGTTCACACCAGAGAGTCTTACACCAATATTATTCTTATCATCTCCAACCTCTTTAGCACCAGATCCATCTCTTGAATGAGGTGAAGAAGCTCTCCATGAGTTTCCTTCCTTTCCTTCAATACTAGACATTCTCATATCTCTGCCATAAGTGTTCACTTTGGCAACTTCACTGGAAGAAATCTTTCCAGCTTCATTGTCACGCTGTACCCACCTGTCAAAAAGATTTTGCGCTGGCTTCTGAGGTAGAACACTAGGTCTTGGAAAACTAAAATCACTCTCCCAGTAAGCTTCACTCTTAGAATATCTTTGATCTCTCCCTCGCTCTGAGAAACCAGTCCGAGTATCACGTTCATCATCTTCCCAATCTGATCTGGGATTCAACCGAACCAGTGGAAAGGAGTCTTCCTGCTTTCCTCCTTTATCAGACACAACGGAACCACTCAAAACCCGGTTTACAACACCGTTGTCTTCCAGCCCATTGCTAATATTGCCCTTTGAGTGCAATTGAGGACGCATATCGACAAGTGCACTGAAACGAGAATCGCCTCCCTGGTCATTGGCCAACTCCTCATTCATTACCTGCTTCTGTTTTTGATTCCAATCATCCTTTGGCTTCTTTTCGGGCCCAGAAGTAGGAGGCAGAGCTGCCTGCAAGGAAGGGAAATCCTCACCCCTCAAAACAGTAGCTTTCTCAGCTACTGGATAACCAAGAGAAGCAGCAGAAGCTGCACGCCCCACCGACCTAGCCGACGGTGGCACATATGCATTACTAGAGCTGCTGCTATTAACTCCATTAACAACACCATGCAATCCTTGATCAACACCATGATTACTAGTATTACCAACCACAGGGTGATCACTGCCAATGCCAGACCCTTCGTCCTCCAGGGCAGCAACCGTGGCAAGTTTGGTCCATCCCACACCAGAAGAACTGGGGCGGGACACACTTCCAGACGTGCCCCCAGCAGTCCCTCCAACTGATCCCAATGGATCATAACGCTCATGCTCCTTCCGCAACGAAGGTAGATTCAAGGGTGGTGGAACAGAAAGTTTTGGCCCGGCAGCCTTGTGCGAACTACGAGGCCTGGAAAGCACCACCATCCCCCCTCCTCCTCCACCAGGTCGGCCCCGGTTTGACCCATAAGAGCTCAAATGGTGCTGATTATTATTATGATGATACTGCTGCTGCTGCTGCTGTTGGCCATAAGACTTGTTCAGATTGACGGACACAAACTTGGCCCCAACTCCAGGATTGGCCATCTGAAAATCCGACCCAGATAATCAAACCCTCTGGCCGATTTGGATCCCCGCCAAAACATCAAAAACAATAACAAGAATACACTAACCCCAGATTATCCCGGTCTCCAATACAATAATAATTCCAACCCACCCCCCCAACTCCCTTTTCTTTTTTCAATTTTAATCAGATCTCACTTGTAAATGAAGATCACACGAACTCATAAACCCTAGATCGCAGAAACTCCCCCGAAAACCTGATCAAGAATAACAACGTAATAATACTGCAAACAATTCTCAACTATAAATAGTAAATCCTATTCCTATTCTTTCTTTCTTTCTTTTCTTTTCTTCTTCTCTCTTTTTTTTCCCTCTAATTTTCCATTTCAGTTTCCAGGAGATCAGAAAGTAAGTGAAGGAAAAGAGTGCAGGATAAGAAGCTTACCTCGGCGGGCGTAGGATACAGACAGGGAGGACGCCGTGCGCCGGAGAGAAAGGAAGGAAGGAAGGAAGGAGTACGAGATACAGAAGCCCTACTACTAGTTTTGTATTTCTCCTCCCTCTAATTTTTGTGTAAGAGTACTTCTATTTTTCATCGTCAACGCATCATTCCATGTCCTGTTTTCCATTTTAAACTTCTTTCATTTTTTTTTATTTTAATAATAATAATAATAATAATAATATTATTATTATTATTATTATTATTATAGCTAGTTTAAGTACTTAGGTTGACCAACGTGTTCCACTTGGTCAGTGTTTGTGATGGGTCTTTGGACCTCTCGGTGTTTCACTTGTAGTACCGTCTCTGTGTCTTCTATTCTCTTCTCTGTTTCAAACGTACCAATTATTTACCGTATCATGCGAGTGCGACCGACTCCAATTGTCTGAATTTTTATTTTTATTTTTTCGCAGTCGAGTGGAAGATTTTGGATATATCATACGTGTGCTTAGCTTTTTGGGCTGTCACAACAAAGATTATATTGCGTAGGTTTTGAATTATGCTTAAATTTTGTCTTCGCGTGATTGGTATTCTAATGGACTCGGCGGATGGATTCAATTGGTGTCAGCTAGAGTAGATTCTTAATTAAGACTTTTTAAATGTTTTGTGTGTGTGTGTGTGTGTGTAAAATGGTTAGTAGTTAACTAATAATTGTTAGCGGGAAGTGAGATTTGTGGGTTCGCAGATATTGTCGAGAGAGTGCTTTAAACTCTAATTTCACTTAATGTAAGAGTTCTTTATATATATATATAGTTTAGAGATGACGAGTTTTCATATCTGAGTTTTGGTAGTCACTTGAGCTAGGCAAATGATTGTTTTTTAAAGTGGAATTTGGGGTTTACTTTGTGTTTCGTTAAATCATACTCTTATTACCAATTTGCGTAGATGTTGTCATGTCCTGTGGATATTGTATTTGTTATTGATGAGATCACTTCCCCTTCTTTCAGAAGATTTAAAGTAAATTTTCTCAGCACATTTCTCCAGTGTCCCGTTGTTGATTCCACCACCGAAAGTTTCTAAGCAGGATGTTAGCACTTTTATTATTATTATTATCGTTTCTTCCGACATTTACATTGGTTTTTTTTTTTTTTTTTGTCAGAAAGGAAAACACAGGGTCAAGAACTAAATTCTACCTAAATACCGAACGAGATCAACAAATTCTTACTTGTAGCAGCAAAATCACTTCAAGAGTAGGCTCATTCGTATTATGCACTCCTAGATTCAATGAAACAGTGTATTTAGCCATCTAGTCAACAACTTGATTCTTTTTTCTGTAAATATCGGAGCAAGTAATTCTCCAATCTCTCCTAAGAGCATCTCTGCAGTTACAAACTAAATTTCTATGCTGGTAGGTGTTAGGTACCCCTTTGAGTACACTGTCTAGTACCACCTTAGAGTCAACTCCAAGGCACACATGATGGAACGCATATGCTCAAGCCAGCTCTGGTCTAGCGTAAATCTCCCAGAGCTCAGTAACAAAAGAAGAGCAGACTCCAATATTTTAGACAAAACCCATCATCCATCCATCTAACGCATTGATCTCTAATGACTTCCTGGCACCAACAACCTCGAGTTTTTGGCCGTTGGAAAAAAGACAGTATGAAAAAGCACCTCAATATTCTGGCAATTGGCAAAAATGGCGGGGCAGCTTTACCTTGCACTATCATATCCGTTAGATGTGATTTTTACAAAAACATTAAATAGAAAACCTATTTGTACTTTGTTGCTTCCTTCTATGGTGTTGGCTTTCCTCTGGCATTGTTGATGACCTTTGTTATGGGCTTGGGATTCTTAGGCCTTCGGCTTGGATTGCTAGCGGCCCAATTTGCTTGCGCCGTTGTCATGGCGGCGGTGTTGGTCAAGACCAATTGGGAGGCTGAAGCAAATAGAACGGGTGAACTTCCTGCTGGTGATAATGGAGTGGAGGACGGAGCGGTGAGTAAACCCCATGAAGGATAATTATCTAATCACGTCCATTTAGCCATTAGAAGATGAGATATCATTTATATCACAAACAATTACGAGTTTCCAGTCAATAGGAATTTATGTATCTTGATACATCAGAGTGCTAGATTCTTGCCTTTTCTCTTTTATGGAGACTACCTTTTACAAGTACCCCCCAAAAAAAAAAAAAAAAGGTTGAAAATAGCAAGGAAATCTTCAACGCCTTCTTTTGTCTCTTCTCAAATATTTAGGGAATGACTTTTTAATTGAGACCAATGTGTTTGGATATGCGATAAAATAAAATGATTTCAGTTACTCATTTAACGCACCTCACAGATTCTTTCTTTTGGCCATTTGCGCTCTCCCCCTCTCTCTCAATAAAGAAAGAAAAAATATAATATGATTTAAATTACGTAAGAAACAAATTATTAGAGATCTGAAAATGTGTGTTGTTTAAAAAGGAATGCAAATGGCAATGGATGAACAATGGAAAAAGAGTTACCTAATAATGAATAAACCCCGTTTCTTTTTCTTCTTCTTCTTCTTCTTCTTTTTTTTTTTTTTTTTTTTGCCCTTTTTCTCTGTTTATTGAGCTCTGTGGTTTGCATTTATAGACAGATAAATGTAGAAAAAAAAAATTACAATGCAGCATCTTTCTCTCATACACACAGAGTTTTGTTTGGATAGGCAATCAAGGCTCGGATCTTTCTAAAGTAAGCTAATTTTCTCAGTCATAAATTTTTCCATATTTGGCTTTGCTACGCTGATTAAGGGGTTCCATTAGCTTCATCACTTCAAATTAGGACCCAAAAAAAAAAGTTACAATGCACACACACACACACACACTCTCTCTCTCTCTCTCTCTCTCTTTCTCTCTCTCACACACACATACGCACACTAACTTTCAGAGTTTTGCTTAGCTAGGCAATTAAGGTTCTGATCTTTCTAAGGAAATTTAATTTCTCGGTTATAATATAGCCTTGGCATTAGAGACCAATTTACTTAAGTTATGGAGCTTTGATCATATGGCATCGTTTATTGAAGTTCATTTTCCGTCACCTTTTTATCTTTTTCTTTTTTTCGTCTTATCAAATAGTTAAGGGAATGTTGATCTGAACTGCAAGTTTTTAATTGAGAATAATGTGTTTTGATAATGTGATAATATGAAATGATTTATGTTACTCATTCAACGAACCCCACGGTTATTTCTCCTCTTTCTGAAATAAAGAAAGAAAAATACATCATGACGTAAACTTGTATAGAAAATATTAGACGTTTGAAAAGAGTGACTGGACCTTTTACTTTATTATAAATCGTGTCTTCAATTTTCTTGAATTTCAGCGAAATTTGAAGTCCAGCATATGGGTACTTAATAAGAGTGTCTGCTCTCGTTGTAGAGCACAGGTCCATACCCAAAAGCTCCATTATGGGTGGGCCGAAATATGCGTTCTTTTAGCAAGAGAAAATCCATCCGAAAGTTGCACACTTCTTTCTTTCTCTCTCAAAATCTCAACATGAATTAGTGCTACTTATCAAATAAATAAATAAATAAAACAAGTGTATGTAGATTTTTTATTTTTTATTTTCATTTTAAAAGAATCAGACCCTTTGACTTCTATTCATAGGGAAGCCATAGACAACCCCCCCCCCAATCTCCTATATGTTAAAAAGACAAAAAGGATAACTGCTTAAAATAAAAAGATATGGACTCTGTAAAGACCCCTTTTCCATATTTTGATTCCGCGTGCTTGAGAATAGTTTTGATTCCATCTGCTTTGACTCGTCCCCATTCACAGGTCTCATTTGTGGGAATCCACCGCCTGGCAGAACCCCATTTGACTGGAAACTGGAAAATGTTTAACCATGTGAGTGACAACTACGTCCTTTGGGTACAAGTTCAATTTCACTTTTTTTTTTTCTGTCCCCAACACTAGCTATCAGGTCATACAAGTGGACACACAAAAATTTTTTTGGAACTAATGATCACCTCCAGGCCTCGGGCCAGCAAGATGCCGTTTCCATCCAACAATTCAATGCAAAAATATCCACGTTCTAAAGGTGGATCTTTTATCAACAGACAGCTCCTTTGTGCCACAAAAGATGCCATTTCCATCCAACATTTCAAAGCAAAAATGTCATCGGTTATAGGGTGGATCTTTTATCAACGGACAGCTCTTTTGTGTGAGTTTTGTCATAGAATCTATTCTTTGAAAGATTCAGTTTACTTGATATTGCCATTGAATTCGATTCACTGATAAAAATCCTCCGTCTAATGATTTCCATTAGCAACAGTGATTAGCCAATGCATTTTAGAACACAGACATCTAAGTGGATATTTCAAATATTTGTAAGAACTTTCTGCACTTGGTCCTTGTATCTCTGTTTGTGTGTACGTTCTAGTCCATAAAGTCTTTGTCTTGTTTAAAACTTTGCCCAATAAGAATCAATGCATATCCAAATGGAAATTTAATAGAACAATGCCTTTAAAACAACCCTAAATATTTAATGCGGATCTCAACGGTTATTTTTTTTTTTATAAAAAAGTAATGATTATGTGATAAGTGGTATTAGAGTCTACTAACGAGACTCTCAACTTTACCCAAAATAAAATCGGGAGAGAAGATAATCACCTGTAACACGTGTATACAAAAATTTCACCTAATATGTTATTGACCTTTTTGAATAATTAGAAAAAAAAAAAATAACCATAAAAAAATGTGGGTCATCACGGCCATAAGTTAATATTTTGATTTAACTTCTGCCGGGAGAAGAACCCATCACCAGATTCTTTTTAAAGAATGATAAACCAGAATAAAACTTCTCGAATCTAGTTGTGGTCTATATGATTTGAAATTTAATGGTGCATTTTAGCTTTAATTCCTTTAAATCGGGAAAGAATGTTGTCAAGAAAATTCCAAGTTAAACTAAATACATGAATATACGTCCAATTACAATTAAACTGCCACTTCCAGTGATAACAGGTCGATCGATTGACTTCAATCGGCCTTAATCATTTATAAATGCATTTCGATCACGGAAGTCTCAACCAGAATAGATCCCAAATCCTAGAGCGCATTTGTTGATTCAAGAGCATTTCAACTAATTATTTGTATTTGATTGGTACATTGCTTGCATGTGTGTAAAGCTGAATATTATTTCGCATAAGAATTCGGAGCAAGCCACAATAAATGGTGGGTTAGCTACTCTGAACTAGTCACGAGAAAAAAAGAAACTAGTTCAAAAAATATAGCAAAGCTACTGCATCGATTTTCAATTCCCAGTTGGATCCCAACAGTGAGTTTGAATGGATAGGATTTGAGAAGCATTAAAGGCAGCCACAATGGGATAAAAGGGAGCTGGGATAGGATAAATAGGAATTTAAAAAGATTTAATTATGTAACAAAAAAAAAATTAAGAGAAAAAGAAAAAAGGTTTGGTCCAGTTTTTGGTTCACCTGTAACAAAGAATAATATATTTTTTTTTCTTTCCTGGAAATCTACATTTCTAGTTGGCTACAGGTAACGAAAGAAGCTATAGGGTGCCTATATTTCCTGTATCACTGTCTTCTACCTAAGTGCTCTCTCTTCTGCAGGTACCCATGTGATTTCTTGCAGTATACAACAAAGCCCACTACTGAGTTAGGAGACCTATTATCCTCATAATTGCCACTTTTGACACTTCTTCGAGCAACACTATCGATATAACTTATATGTTTTTTCTTTTCTTGATTAATTGATTACAACTACGGTTTGAACTAGAAATATTTAGTTCAAAAGAGGACTCAAGTACCATTTAATCATTCAAACCTCCAGGGTAATGTGATAACATATTTAATTAATAAAGAGCATTTCTCTATCTAAACGGGAATATGGGGGCATCTGATTTCATTACACGTCTTCTAACCATTTTCTTTCTTTTAACCCAAAGGCAAAGACCCCGATTAGGCCGTTCCTTTGATGGGTCGGCATCGCCAGCTCATTCACTTCTTATTTACTTGCAAGTCCAACGTGGGTCAAATTAGCCAATGCATGCCACCCCAACCCTTCTGGACTCTGTCACCTGTGCCATTCTCTCTCTCTCTCTCTCTCTGAATTGTACTTAGCTAAAAACTTTACAAGCATTTACCTCATTGAAAGTCCAACATCCTGATGCCTTGAATAAGACTCCGCTGTTGTTACTCTCTGTGTCAGCAATCAGCAATGCAAACTGTTCCCATGCATCCTCCAATCTGGTTATTCGGCGCCTTATCTTTAACGCGGCTAGCTAGCCCCCCACCTCAAATCAATTTGGTGCATTTATTCACTGCCCTAACCAATAAATGATGCTCATCTGCGATTGGCCCCACATGCATGCTCTTCCTTTCGAAATTCTCCTTGCTCAAAATGTCTGGTAAATGAACCATGCATGCATTGATCATCAGTTCATCACTGATGTATACTGTTCAAGTGAAAGTGTGATTCATTTTTCGATGTACCCCCTAAAAAAAAAGAGAATGTGATTCATCAGTAGCCGTTGGATTTGTCGCCTTCTTCTTCTTAAGATCTCTTAAAGATCTTATTTTGTCCAGATTTATATCAGAAAGGATGATATGCGGACAAATTATAGATATCTTATTAGCATTGTTTGAGAAACACATTTATCATCCCTAATATACTAAAGAACTTTCCTTGAAGGTCTCCAACTCTCCATCATCTTTCAAGAAGGGATAAGGATAATTTTGGTAAAACATTTTTTGATTTTTCATTGTAATTTTGTACAATTTTTTTTTTTTTACTTCGTTTGAGTTTTAAATTTTTTAAAAATATTTCGTCCGGGTTCATATTTGATTGGTATATTATTAGCAGTCCTTCAAAACATGTAAATTTTTCAATATTAATCCTTCTTAGATACTTTTTAAGGTAGTCTTATACCTTATTTTTCTTTTGCATAACAACTACGCATGTATCCTCGTGCACATAATTAAATTCCTTAGAAAAGTGATAGTAGAGGAGGAGTTACATTTACTTACAGAGAAACAGAGAGAGAATCACTAAATTATTCAATTGCTTTCTCATTTTTTAGTTTAGTTTAACGTACATAAGAACAAGACAAAAGATAAAAGCAAGATGGTTTCTTGGTAAGTTCACCCAAGTGTAAGGAAATCAGTAAAGATATATATAGTACTTCAGCTTCAAAACCGGTCACCATTGAATGCCAATTAACATGTCATGACAAAAGGCATCACATCATGAGCATGCCATGCATGAGTTCAAAGCAAAGCCATGCATACACCTAAGCCTTCGAGCTAGCTACCCCTTCATTAGATATAAATACGAACACTACTTGGTGGTTTGTAGCAGAGCATGAGGGTCCCCTAAAGACTTTATAAGGCCTTTTTGTTCTTTCTTTCCTTCTTTCCCATTGCTATTCTTTGTGGCTTGGAAATCCCATATGGCATGCTTAGACATGTATAACTCCGAGCACAAAGGTCAATATTGCCCCGCAATGAGCCCAAGGATTTCCTTCTCCAACGATTTTGTAGAGGCCCATCAGATAATCAAGCAAGAAAGGAGCTCAAGAGAGGTCCATGCCGCCCCAGCGTCCACTGACTTTGAATTTTCAGTGACAAACAACTCCATGATGAGTGCTGACGAGCTCTTCTTCAAGGGTCGGCTTTTGCCATTCAAAGATAACAGTAATAATAATAATGGCATGCAAAGAACCATTAGAGATGAGCTTCTGGTGGAGGTTGATGATGAGGAAAACGAAGTGTCGCTGAGGCCACCTAAGGGCTCTTCAAGGTGGAAGGGTCTTCTGGGACTGAAGAGAAGCCATTTTAGTTCCAAAAAGGTTGACGGAGTTGGTGAAACTAGAAGGCCTGGCTTTCTCAGGGAGGAGGTCCACGTTAGCAAGAGATCGCAGGTTAGAAAATATAAAATTTCTGGCTTTTTATTTATTTTTAAAAGAAAAGTACAAAAATTTAAGTTGTGAAAGTTATAAACATGTTTGGTTTGTTTAGTGTCTTGGATTTGATTTTGTGTGTTTCTTTTTTTTTTTTTTTCCCAATCGCAGGAGCTTTTGAATGATGGAGGAGGGTCGTCGAATAGTTATGGAGATGCGGAGATTGGGATGTAGCAGTGTTACTGCTATTCGCGTTAGTGGTGTTAAGCAGATTTTTTTTTTTTTCTTTTTACGGGAAGAGGAAAGGTCATTTTTCTGTCTTACTTTGGTAGCCGAGAGACCTTAATTTGATCGAGTATGGTTGGTTCAATGATTGGTGATTCTCTCTCTCAGTCTCTCTCTTTCTCTCTGCGGCTTCTTCTTCTTTGGATCTCCAGCAAGAAGTTGGGTGGTTTAGACACTTTGGATGTTTTTGTACAAAATGTTTGCACCTGAAAGCTTCTAGATCCATATTGAGTGTAGCTGCATAGATCTCAGCTCATGCATGTTTTAAGCTTTTCGTTTCTTTTTTCTTCCCTAGCTGGATCCATTCACATAAGTTCAAGTTACTTTCAGTTTTTGTATTTTTTTTTTTTTTTGGTGTTCTTTTAATTTGGATAGATTATACCTGGGCAGGCAGTAGATAATTCAATTGGACGGGTTATAGACCACAGAAAATTACAGGTTAAAGTTTCCTATTCAAAAGATGGGTGTGCAAAAGCAAAGCCCCATTTGTATGAAATCTTGAGTGCAGATTTTTTATGGAGCCCCACACAGCCAGTCAAGTTGACACGATTAAATTATTATCTAAGACCCACTTATTTGAACAAAAGTTGATTCTAATAGTGTCTTAGCAGCATCTTTTGTACAAAAGAGCTTCATATGCGTAGGTGTAAATTCGACAGCATACTAAATACAGATTCACGTTACACAGTCATAATTATTGAATTTAGATGCAACTCCAACTGAAGTCATTAGCACAACAGTTGTTCTTTGAAGACAACTCGCTCGCCCTTTTTTTCTAGCAACGAGGCCACGGATTAGTAGAGTTGTTAGTGATAGTGCTTCTGCCTATTGGGCGCTCACGGTGTTACTAAGAGCTCATCGAAAAACATAAGAGACCTAAAAGTCCTAAATGCAGCTACTTTAGGGACGTATTCCAAAGCCCAGGTTGAACCCATCTTTTCCAGCGAGTTGAGCGTCAGGCCTGAGCAATCAGGTTCTTCAGAGGCCATTGGCCTCAGAGTTGCATCGCTTCCTGAAAATTTGGACCTCATCTTGCTTAAAATATCAGTCTTCTCCCACAAAACGCCACACATAACAACGTTCCATACCAAAAGGTGAATTCTACAGAGATCAGTTAGTGGTCACTTAGCAAATTTGTCTTAATGAGTGAAAGAGACATATAAAAGCTTAGGTTCCTACACATGAAGTCCAAGAATGCTACATGTTCTGCCTATTGAATCCTAAATGTCAAGGATGCTATGATGCTGTTTACAGTGTTAAGAGACTTTACTGGTTCTTCCACAGAGCCTGATTACCCTTGTTGTTTGAGCAACAGAAAGAGACCAAAAATAACGAAAACAAAAGAGCATTGAGGATATATGACAAATCGACAGTTCATAACCATACTGTCACCAGGGAGCTAGACGCTCTTCCTGGAATTTGAGCTCGTAGATTTCAGCCTTAGACTTGAGGCTCTCAACGTCAGCACTATATGTCTCATGGGCGGCTCTCAGTTCCACAAGCTTGACTTCAATATCCCTTATTTCTTCTGTTGTGCGTGCTCGTTCATTTCTAGCTTCTATGTACCTCCTGGTTGTTGTGGCAACTTCCAAATCATACACAAGACTCACTAGCCGACTAAGCCTTTCCCGTATAAATCCAACATTCATCCCAAAGAGCTCACATGCTTCCAATGTCTTGTCCCAAGTTGCAAACTCATCCCTTGAGGTTGTTAAATTACAAGCTTGTATGGCATCAGCAATATTAACAGTTTCAGAAATGATTCCAGCTATCAACATAAAATTCATGCCCTTGATAAGATTCTCATGAAGAAATGCTCTGTGACTGCAGCAAAGCTTGTAGTACTTATTCCTAATGTTCTCTGATAGTTCAGAATCTAAAACTAACCCATCAACCAGAACATTGAAATTCTCAAAACTTTTGATATCATTAAATTGAGGAGCTGGCAATGATAATTTGGAACCTTCTAGGACTTCTGAACCAACCTCTTCACTATCGTTGTCAGATTGTTCAGCTGGTTGCCCATTTTTGGGAACTGATGATAACCTTGACTGGCAAGTCTTATTTTTCTTTTCGACAATTGCCACTTGTAGAGACTGAGGACGTTTCCTCTTTGAATTCTTACTAGTTACCATGGCCATCTCTGCATTATAATTTTAATTTTTATCCAATGTTTTGACACCAAAATACAACAGCAAATTCTTAATAAGAAGATGCATGGTACCTAATAAATAAATAAAACTATATGTTTCAATTATCTTGCCTGAATCAATTTGCTTTGTCTGAGCTTCCAAGTTCAGTAGAACCAAAGCCCCATCTACATCAGTCAAGTCGTTTTCCCTTATCATGTAAACCTGTAAAAATGAATTGGATCAATGAGCAATGAAGAATAAAAAGAATTGTCACCAGAGGGATATTCGTGCCAGGATTTTCACCAGAAGCAAACAAAGAATTGCCCTTATCATCTACCTTTCTCTCCTCCCTGCCCAACACTTCTCAAGCACATACCCCCAACCCTTTAAATTCCTCACTATTTATGCTGAATCTAACCAACTGGAGGTTTAAGATAAAAATTCAGGCTGTCCTTTTTTTTTTGTGTGTCTTTTTCAAGAGAAGATAAAAATAGGGTAATTTGTGAGAACACATCTCAGATTCCCCAAATTGACAGCCTTTTGGTTGTCTTTGCATAAAAGCTTATGTCTTTTCCACTTTGTTACAACCCAATCAAACTGTGCAAGTTGTGCGTCATAGAATAACCCCTAAGCCTTGCCAGGTTCTGAACCACTCAAGTGGATTCACGTCCACTTCATATCTATGATGCATGCTTTAACAAGCAAAACATTCATCTCAGTCAATATGTGACCAGGAGAGCTTTAGTTCATTCCCTCCATTCCTCGTTGCATTAAACAGCTCATGCACTCTTAAAGCAAAAATTCTATGTCCAATGCCTCAATCAGTCTACTATCAGGGCTAGGTACAAAACACACTTCCAGAAAATGACACAGGCAGATAAAGCCACCGAGCATGTGAAGATCAGAAATGCTGCAAGAAAATGTATGAAGAAGATAGTCAAAACAAATAAACCATCACCTTAAATTTGCAAGATCCAATTAGTTGAAAGACCAAAACATCTCCCTCAAGTAATTGGTGAGCAATAGAGAACTGTCTCCAACCAGCACTCAGTCCTGTCTTGTGCGCAATGTATTTCATCCTGAATCCACTACCAACTTCATCTTCCAAAGTGACAGTAGTATCCTCACGTGGTAAATGTGCTCTACAGAATGGTCCAGGAAGTCCCTATTACACAGAAATGTCAATGCCATAACAGATACACAACATTTGTTTCCCTGGGAAAGTATCACAACTTCGAGAATCTTGATTTTCGAGTTAGCTTACCATCCAAAAGCAACTAGCAACATGTGATCTGACCAAAGATTTCACAAAGCTGGGGAAATCCGGTTCTAGATTTGACTGAACCTCCTCTGCTCGAACCAAAGCGGATGACTTGGTTACCCCAGGAATGACATCTCCACCATTCTGAGGCCTTTTTACGTTACAGCTACAGTAAAAAAAAAAAAAAAACAGAATTTTTGCGAGGTATAATTATCAAAATCAAAGTAACTAAGACTAAACTGGTAGATCACTCACCATATACACTTTCCTGCATGACTCAACATTGTCTGATCAAGCATAAAGTAAATTACAAGTCAGTATATTCACAGAAGGACCCAAAAAAGCAAGCATGAAAAGCGAATAAACTGGAGGGAAGTCCATAGGGGACGATCCAACAAGTAAACGAGATTCAAGAAATCGTCTGCACAACATATTGAACTAAGATTAAAAATTCCACGCATATTAACAACAACGGAGAAGAGAACCAAAAAAATAAAATTATTACGTGCTTAAATTTGGAATCAGAATGCCTTCTCTTGATCTTGATACACTTTCTTCCTGTTTTCTCCATTGTATTCTTCTGCTGCTTAGCCTGCCACCAGCAACAAACCGAATTCAGATTAAAAAAAAAAAAGACAGCCAACGGCATTCCATAAATATATATATTTAGCTTTACAGGACTTGTTAGGCAATTTATAGAACAGAATTGAACTCAGAATCTTGTGTTCTCGATTCGGAAAGTATCACAGAGGAAAACGCGAGATCTGAAGTCTCATTGTCCCTTTCAAGTTTCCTGGAATCCAGACAGATACAATACAAGCAGAGAGAGATGTGTAGAGAGAGAGAGAGAGAGAGAGAGGGAAGACCGAGGAGAAGGTGAGCTTGAGCTTGGGCTTGGGGCTAGAACTATTGGCGGGGGAATGAGAGCGCTGACCGAAAGTCCAGTCCTCTTCTCCCTCAGATTTCCTTTTAGAGTGGCCATTCGGCGCCGTTTTGGCCAAATCCCCATCTTCCACTTCCTTCTTCACCACTTCTCTCATTTTCATTGCTTTAACCGAACTTCAGTTCTCTCAACCCAGCAGCTCAGGAATGAACGAATCAACAACAAACAGAGAGCCTCTCGAAAACGGGCTCCGTTCCGTTGTCGTTGTGTGTTGTTATTGTTGTTGTGGTGGTGGTGGTGGTGTTTTCTTCTTTATTTATTTATTATTTTGCAAATATATATATATATATTCGAGGTCCTTGAACTTGTCAAAATTGTTTTACTGGGCAACCACTCGAACACAAAAATTTTGCAATTAAGCCCTAGAATGGCGTACGAACGACACTTGAACCCAATTGAAGACGGTGTCAAGAAATTTCAAAACCATATGGATGTGCTTTTTTCTTTTGTATTTGGTGCAACTCTATATTTGTAGCTGATTGTGCAATAAATAATTTACTCTTAGAGTGTTCTCTCCTATTTCTTTTTGCTTTCCCGTCCACTTGAAGAAATTTTGAGGATGAATACCATGATATTGGAATAGATTATGCATGAAAATAAATTAGAGATGAAATTGTTATTGTTAGGACGTTACCAATTTAAGGACTAAATTGAACAAGTTTAAAGCGCAGAAGCCTCAATTAATAATTGTTTCAAGTGCAAGGCAGTAAATTATATATATATATATATATTTGGTTCATAATGATTAAGATTTGAATCTTGAACATGACAGTTTAACCCACTGGTTTATTCTCATATTGAGAGAGCCCAAAATGATCGTCTAACTGCTAAACAAATGGCCTTTGGAAGTTGGTGAGTCGCACCTTGGGCCCAGATTATAGAAGGCCGGTCGTTTTTCTACCAGTTGGATTTTAAAAATTGAGGTGATGCCACGTGGCGTAATGGAAATTTCCCAAAACGCCTCAATCAGTCGTTGTCCTCCCAGTCTTCTGCAATCGTAGGAGAGATTGCTTCTGCTGAAACCAACGCAGGCAACACTCTCTTTCTTGATTTGGTAAAAAGCAGCTTTGCTCGTCATATATGCCTTTTCCTTATTCTCTTGATTTTTTCTGTCTTCTTTTTCTTCCTCCGTTATCTTCAAGAAAAAAGTCAAAAGTCGGGGTCTGTGGTTTGGAAATTGATTTTTCTTTCTTTGTTTTTTTGGCCTTTTGGTCTCACAATTATGTTGGGATTTCATATTTAAAAACACCCCCAATGGGTGGGGGGGGGGCTTAGCTGGTGGCTTGTTTTCTCATTCTTCAATCAATGCCTCTGTTTCTTTCTTTTTGGTCAGTTTGTTTTTTTCATTCTTTATGATTACGCGCAGAGATGGCTTCCAAGATCAACATTTCTTCGACATTCCACCCAAAATGTGTCCGTGGCCCGCCGGGGGGGGGGATGTCTTTCTCAAGAACCGTAATAGCCTCATGCTTGTCAATCAATTAATTAATTAAGAAAAAAAAATTACATTTCGCACTTTAAATTTAAGATGTAATAATAAATTGTATTTTTTATTATTAAATTTAATAAAATGTGTCATGACATTTGATCTCAGTAACAAAAATCACTTTATGCCAATTCTTCGTAAAAAAAAAAATGTTTGAAATAATCGCAACAATATCGTTATAAATGATATAAACTAATTAAAATGTATCTGAAAGAAAAATTGAATATCAAAACTCAAATACAATTGTTGAAATTTTAAAATATAATCATTTCTAGTTTAATCATATGAGTAGACTTTTATATAAAGAAATTAGAATCATTAATCCTTTCGATTTCCTCTTTTCCGGGTGGAGAGAAACAGTTAGCGTGCTATAGTGTTGCTATTTGATTCCTTTTCTTGCCATAGAAGCGTGGGATTATTAATGTTAGGTCAACGGAACATTATGCAAAAGAAATCACTTAATTAATTTAATTTTTTAAATTTGTTTGAAAAAATATAAAAATAAACTAAATATCATATTTTAACACACAAATTATCAGTCAAAGCACATACTTAAATACTTAACCGTTGGTGGTGACAGTTATTAAACTTCAAAACTCTCTTTATGCACATGCTAGATTGAAAGTGAAGAGAAAACACAAACTACTTCTTTACTTTGTGTAAAAATCAGGATCAATTAGAAGATTGAAGGCAATGTAATTTAAAATCGTGACCACTTAAAATGATAAGTTTCACAACATGCCATTTATAGAAAAAAAAAATATATATTTATATTATGATAAAATATTATTTTTACTGTATTCTGAATTGTGATTCTTAGCCCTACACACGGAGGGATATTCCTGTAGGGCCCTGCGCTAGTACGCTCTTTGTAGATGGGGAATGTGAGATGCCCCCAACTCTCATGGAGTATTATTGTTCTCGAAAATAAAATAAAATAAAAGTAAAATTGTTGCTACAATAAATGCAGTGCCAGCCAGTATTGCTAATTACACAACTCAAGTACAAAACCGTACAGTCCTTCCATACGAAAATGATACTGTCTTTCATTCCATTGGATCTTGCGTTCTCTTTTCTTTCAATTTTTTTTCTTTTTTCTTTTTTTTTTTTTTTAAAAAAATAAATTTAACGCAAGGGATATTTTTCGTTCAGACTTTGCTCATTCGAAATTCACAAAAAGATGTGTATAAGAGACAGCTCTTTTCTTTCAATTTTTTTTCTTTTTTCTTTTTTTTTTTTTTAAAAAAATAAATTTAACGCAAGGGATATTTTTCGTTCAGACTTTGCTCATTCGAAATTCACAAAACTATCTTAAGTTAGATCCATCGATGCCTTCAATTCTTATTGTATAGCTGTTGGCGGTAGGCAGGCATGGGGCTTGGCTAAGCCAAAGCAACCGTTTGCAACCTAAAAAATATTATTACAACAAATTTTTAATGATCATTGTTAATTAATGTGGTAAGGCAAAGGTGGCCGTTTGGGGGGGGGGGTGAGAGTTCATCACGGAGCAAAACATTTCAAAAAGAATTTATTATAATATATCAGTATTTATTTTTTTTTATATGTGTTTTCAACAGAACGCTTTAGATTAATCTAACTAAAATGATTTTGTAATTAGAAAATGACAACCTTTAGGAAGTGACTTTTTAACTTGTTCTTTGTCTTACATAGTGTATGTAACCCATTACCCGAACAATGTTAACCAGTTCACTTAATTCCTGTTGCACCCAAGGAATACGCAACACCAAACTTTATTTCAGTTGACACCACCATGTTTTTTTACCAAAACTTTATATATCGATTTAAGTTAATAAATGGTCGGTTTCAATGGGCCAATGACAATTTACTAAGAATGAGAAGAATCGCATCATTCCCTTCTTACAAGGAAAGGAAAATTTGTTTGTACTCAAATCGGAGAACAATACCTATCATCCAGCTTTAAATAAGACGAGTGTGGAAGAATCCCCATCACCTAATTTAAGGAGAAGAAGAGCATAAACTAAACTAGCTGGTTTTTGTGTTCTAGTCCTCCATGACCAACGACAAAGAGGACGCATTAGTGTCTATTAGTTTGTCTCATGTCATGAGAGATCGAATTTGAGATGAACATAATCCGAATTTCATTGGACTGGTTCACATAAGTAAACAATCACGATTGATATGCCAGCGTCTATGCTTAAAATCATAATACCCTGCCTTTGTTTCTTAATTAATTAGTTCGCTCGCCCGTCCTATTAGTAAAAGTGATGTCGGGGAAAAAAGACCAATGTTTTATTATGGTCTTGTTTTTCTTTAATATATATATATATAACAATTGACAAAATCGTTGTTAGGGGCGTAATTAGCTTGTCAATGGGTAGAAGAGGGAACGAATCCATGCTAAGGACTGAGTGCTCCTCAACTGGTCAAGCCAATAAATAGTAACAAATACAGAAGTTACATGTAGCAAAGAAGGAAACTGAATGAAAATTAATGAACTACAAGGCTTAAACCAAAAAAAAAAAAAAAAACATAATAGTAACTCTGATGCAATTAAATCATTTCGATTAACTCCGGAAAGAAAATAACTTGTCGGGTATCAAGTATTGGAAACAGAGGGAGTACCAAAAAGGTCTACGTGTGAAAACCAACATAAATCATTTCGTGATGGCCCCGTGACGACCGACTATTCCAGGGACGTATTTGACGCCAAGTGTGGAGGGAATGATGTAGATGACAGAATTGAGGCCAAATTTGACTTGTAATTTAGCAGGAAAATTGGCCGACAACTCCACAACCTAGTCTTTGTTTGCCAAGAAAATGAGAGAAAAGTACCAAAACTTTTGTGAAAAAGTGCGGGAAAATTTTTGAGAGTACAAGAAAAATAAATAGTTGACTGGTAAAAAAAAAATCAATATAATTAATAAATAAATTTTATTCTAGAAATTAGCTATCAAATACTTTAATGTTCTAGAAGTTGTTATTATATGTCTATGTGAATGCATAATGTGGAAGAATCGTTAGTGGACTCACGCACAAAAAACACAAGCGCGCAAATGCAAAAGAATAAAGAAAACATAAGGGGAAGCGGAGAAAGTAGACTTTGAATGGGATTAAAACCCGAGAAAAAACTCGGAAAGAGGAAATACTTTGGACAACGCTTGCACATGGAGAATGAACTTTTTCTATCCACTAACACGTGTCCGTAACTTGCGCGGCCTTGGCACGTCTCCCCCTTTGGGCATCTGAGATTTGCTAGTCTTACGGTACGGTATTATGATCGGAATTACAAATGCTCTTATCCCGATGTACGGTTATTCCTCCCGAAAATACCAATTTGGGTGACTTAATCCTCCTTGCGCACGCAAAATTGAAACTAGTAAGGTGTGTTTCTTTTGAAAAAAGGAAGCACATAGAATCGGTGCAATGCCTACAATTGCCACATCAGCACGTCTAAGATTCTGTCTAAATCCACTGTCCATCTACTTTTTGCGCAAGAAAAAGAAGAAAACAGAATTAGGAAGAAAATGGCCATGTCTTCCATACATGCACACACTTCAGTTTTGTAAAGAGAAAGAGAATAAAAAAAATGATCATCAAGAGAGAAGTAGTCGCTGGCAAGGAAGCATCTAAAATACCCAAAAAAAAAAAAAAAAAAAAAGAATATCGGAAAATATTGGAATTTTGCAGCTTCTGCAGTTTCCTTGGTAAACAGAAGAGGCCTTCCTCGTGTAATATTAATACATAACGATAATTAATCTAAGGCCCTTAGCCCTCTTAATAATACGAGCAAACAAAACAGACACGGCAGGTGAGAGAACAAGAAGAAGAGATGTACAGGAAAACAAGAATGAGAGAATGGAAAAAGAATGACACCAACTAGAACTAAAATTTATAAGCAATATATATATATATATAGTTTTGGGGGTGGGGGGAAGGTGGTTCTCGTCATGGCTTCAATCTAACCCACTCGTATCGTCCCTCCAAGGGCTGGTCCTTGGCAAAGTCGTAGTTGTACCTGCCACAGGAAGATATGTTCTCAGAAAATTAACAAACGGACAATTAAGCTAAATTTATGAGAATTGAAGTGTACAATACGCATGCAAGACTGAGACGAGCGTTGAGTTCAAATTTTAAATTCTTAATACTTGTCCGCAAATTGTTTCTGGAGGTTCTTCTCAGCTTCGGCGAAGAATTCTCCTAGTTCCGCCTCCGTTGGGGTCTTCTCCGCCGCTGTTGATCTGCTGTTAGAATTCCTCTCCGACTTCGTCGCGGTTGAATCCGGCTCCTCCGATGATTCAGCTTGAAGCTTGCTCCAAGGCGTCGTCTCGCTCCTGCGAGAATGCCACCATGAAAATGATGAAGAGACTAGCAGTAGTCTTTAATGGATCATTCAATTTTGAATTTATATAAAAGAAAGTAATTAAACCTTTCTCTGCAGTTAGAATCCATCGAAGTTTCAACTTCAACACTTTCTTCCTGAGGGGAAAATACACAAACAAGAAAACAAATAATTGAATTAAAGATAAGCAACTAAAGCGCGAGAAAGCCGAAAATTCAAGAAGTATTCATGAACGTCGTTCGTGAGTCACAATAGCCGAAAAGCTAATGGAACTCCCGAGCCTTCACCTTCACATCTGCGAATTCAATTCTCTCGCTCGTTCCATTGCTCAAGCAACAAGAAGCCGAGGTATGATCGGAGCTACGGTTCGAACACGTGCCCTCCAACACGGCGTGGTGACCAGAATTCACCTCCGGCGACTGTGAAATTGAATTCTCGGGAGTTGTTCCGAGGAGTCTACGAGTACGATCACTGCTTCTGATTTTAACATTATATTCCGTCGAAATGTGCACTTCCTGATTGTCGACTTTCCTTTTCTTTCCAGTACCCGAGCTAGTAGCTGTAGTGGTTCTAACGCCGGCCTGAGCCATTTCCAACACCGCAAATTCCGGCATTCTTTTACACTTCCTCACCATCTCCAATTTGGTGCTCGTTTATGTATTTGTTCGGGGGATGATCATACGTTGGGTAGCAGATTAACGGTGAGGATTTGGAGTTGGGTATTTAATTGGGGGGGGGGGGGTTGGGGAGGAGGCGTAATTTGGCTTTGCGTTTGTTGGTTGGTGGGTTGCGTTATGGGGAAGCTAACGGAGTGTGGTCCAGGTCTCCTTTAAGAGCGACGGGGAATCTGTAACGGGGAATATGACGGCGCGCCGTTATAGGCTAATAAAATAGATCCACGCTGGCAGCGCAAGTTAGGAGTATTAATGGGGGGTGGATTAAGAACATATAAAAAAATCAAATATTCCTTAAAAAAAATTAACATATCTACAAATAAAATTTATTAATTTTATAATTAAATTTTAATTATACAAGTTCCATCAATCAATTCAGTATAATATTTGATTGAACAGAAAATGTTTGTGAATTTTTCTTGTCATTTATTAATAACAATGACATGGTTTATAGAAAAAATAAATAAATAGAGGAAATTAAAAATGTTTCTATTCTTTCTGCTCTTTCTTCTTTTTTTTGTTCTTGGTCAGAAAATGTTTCGCATGAAATTGGGTTAGGATTTAGGACAACCGATCCATTAGCTGCTATTCGAGTCCTTTTAAAAGTATGGAATTTTGTACAACTTAAAGTTACTACTTATAAAAAGGGAAATTTATAGGCATGTGATGTGGATTTATAATGTGTCTTACGGATGCAATGCTAGATTGATCTTATGGATAGAGTAATATTACTCTTTTCAACTTAGTTTATTGACTAAGTTGTACCAATATATTTTTTTTTTTAAAAAAAAAGAAGCAGATAGAGTTACATTAGAAAACTCTATTTTAATGTTTTTATAATTGGAATATCAAATCGGGACTAATATTATTATTTTTATAGATAAATAAATAGTATGGAATAGATGGCAGCAACGACATAACGGTTGGATAATATTTGGTAAAGAAATTAATGTGAAAATATGATATAAGATAATTAATAAGATAAAAATATAAATCTATCCATTAAAATTTTTATTAAATCATAAATAATCAAAATTTTAATTACTTAATGTCTATGGAAAAAAAAAAATATAAGATATATATTCTTTGGAACGCAGTACCTACCGTCACACTTATGACCCGATTAAATGGACGGACGAAGTAATAGACAATGTGGGCCACGCTAACAGTGTATGGTAGATTTATAGTCGATATGATATTAACATCTCATCAGGTGGCCGCACTTTAAAATAACCTTATTATTATTATTATTATTATTACTTTTTTATTGAAGAAGGTAAAGACAAGTATACACTTGATGCTCACTGTTAACCTCAACCATGAAGAGTCCCAAAAATTTTCCATCACTGTGCTATAATAGTACCAACCTATAAAAGTGAAGCACCAAAAAGCCTAATTAACCTAAGATCAATTCCTCATGTCACAAATAAACTAACAATACTAGATGATTATTTTTTTTGGTAAGTCTTTTTTTTTTTTGGGTACATAACAACATTAGATGAGTAACTCTTATTAAACCACCACCAATATGCATCATGATGTTGTCTAGATATTGTGTATTATGCTAATATATTGTCTACAAATTTTAGCAGGTAAAACCTGAGTGATCAATAATAAATATAATTAATAAGTTCACAAATAAAATTAATTTTATCAATAGACAAGAAGAATCTACATATATCTACCACAAAAGTTGGTGAAAGGCATGTTTACATTTATTTTATCCAAACGATGGAGCTAGCAAAAGTGAATGTTTGATCTTGGGTTTAAATTAAAGGGTTTCTCAAAATATGACCATCATTGTATCACTTTCCTAAATCCAAGATGAAAACCATGAACCCAAGATAAGATTCCTTTGATAATAAGATAATAGGAGAATGGCAGATACGTACAAGGGCGCATGGTTGTCAAAGTTGGGCACAGAAAGCTATAGCAGATTTTAGTGGGGCTGCAGTCGCTTTGAAAGAACGAGTGTCGATCGCCGACCCTCTCCTATGGTTGTGATTTTGCCTTTAATCTGAAAGTGCTTCTTGCACTATTTTAAGTTGAACCTATGCATTAATAATTACAAAGTTGATTTGAATGATGGGGGCTACCACACCAAATATTCCCTCAACCAACATGCAAGTGCAAAATTTTCTCTCACCATTTTAACCCTTGATTGTTAATCATTCTCCCTATTCTAACTAGAGGTTGCTCGAACCTAGATGAATGGGCCTAATAAAAGGCCGTGACTTTATGCGTCTATGGTAACTATCAATCGGAAATGAGATGTTTGGGAATATTGTTTTTGTGTACAGGTTAAGGGAGCCCAACAGTTCATATGCTGTGACTATAAGGTGGATTGGAGACTCGTAAAGTGGCTTGGCTAGAGTTAGGGCGAACCAAAAAACTGTTGGTTTGACCATTAACTGTTGATCCGTGACGCAGTATCTGCATGATTAATTATTGCAAAAATAGTACAAGTCGGTAGCGCTTTGCAGGAATATCTTGTCTAATACTACAACAGCAGCAGCTACTCGATAATTGAAGATGCCCCAACTTATTATGTACCCAAAAAGAATTGGAACAAAATGATGCAGTGACACTCTTACAGGAACAGAACCAATCAAGTCAATTACTATTAAATGGCGGTGGTTCCAAGAGGGAGGGAGGGAGGGGGGGAATTAAAAGAAGATACAATTAAACAACTTTAGAGACCATGCTTACAAGCCAAAAGACTGAATAGGTTTTGCCATCTGTTTATGACCCCAAAAATAATAGAAGGGGATTGGGGAAACAAGTGAAAGTTGTTGGAGAAAAGCAAAATGAGGAATCTCAAGGTACAAAGAAAGTAAGATGCTTAAAGATGGTAAGTGGTATACATCAACGAAAACAAATTGAAGTGTGAGGCTATGGAGAGATTTCAATTACGAGGGAGTGATTGACCGATTTCTTTATGTCGAAGTCTTGTTTCCTTTGATGGTGCTAAAATGGTCCTCTTAATTGCAAAAGCAACCCCTTTTTCTTCCAAAGTCAGTGCCTTCATTTTACCTTTGGCTCAGACATTTTTGGGACCCCTCCATATCCTCTCTTCTATCCTTTTAAAGGGGTCTGCCGCTTCTGTTTCTTTGGTGCTTCTTTTGAAAGTCATCGTAGGCAAAATAATTTGTTGATGGAATGGTGAGTGGTGCCTACTTTCTCTCTTTTTTTTTTCTTTTTAACACCAAGAGATTATATATAATAACTTCAATCGCAGTGTCGAAAGAATCAAAATAGATAGTATCTCTGTACACTTCACAAGAGATTTTGTATAAAAAAATTAATATCCTACTACGAATGTGCACAAATGATATTGAATATCAGCACAACAAAGATCTTGCATAATAGAAAACAAAAACAGGCATATGCGTGCACCAAGAACAACCTAGTTATCTTTTACAAATTAAGTCCGAAGCTCTTAAAACCAAGCGAAAAAAAAAAAAAAAGTAACTAAAGGATCTGTGATCGATACCATGAACCAATTAAAGCGAGATTTAAAAGTCTACCTATTGGAGGTCTGCACCACACTGACGAGTGGTGCCTACTTTCTTGATTATAAAGCTACAACACAGGTACTTTTGGAGTAGCTGTGGAAGCCAATTGTTGAATCTGGGCTTGCACAAAACCTTTTGCCTTTAGATGTCACTCGTGAATGTTGGTTTGCTGATCCTCGTTGGTAACTGTAGGTCGTGTCCTTTTATTTGTCATAGAATTTGGCGGGATGAATTTTGTCAATATTAATGCCAATGATGCATTCACTAATCCCCCCCCCCTGTAAGTATCATGAATTTTTTGAGAACATACGTAGGAATAGGCTAATGGATTCTTAATTTTCCTTTTCCAGGCAAATGGACAGGGATCAAAATCTGCCACTCAAATCTTTAAGAACCTTCACTAATATTTTCTTTCGAATACATTAAGAGGTCTATCGGGATTTGTGTACACTTCTTATGCCTCCTCCTCTTAATGATCTAGTACAATTAATATATATATAATTTTTGTTACTAGCCCTTTGAACGGATTACAGTGACCATAATCCTTCTCCGTGGCAGTCGTCCTAAAAGAGTTCCTTTTTTTTTTTTTTTTTTTACTTTCTTTTGTTGGAACACACAGCACTCGGTCCCAAAAGTGTTGACTGATCTGCATCAATTATGTTTACAAGGATTTAGTTATTTAAATGCATAAACTATAGCCAAGACACTTGTTCCCCAGGACAAATGGACAAATAAAATTGAGTCACAGCTGAAAAGTTTTAGGACACTTTCATGGCAAAAAGACAACGATAATGATTTTAGTCGTTTCCACACTGATTCCATAAGATTCTTAGTGGATTCGAGGCCCAATTTGATCGGAAATATCATAGGTTCATACCCAGATGGAAAATTTTGAAGATTGTGCACGAAGCACTTCAATTTATCTTCCAGATTGAAAATCTTACCAACGGTTGTACAAAGAAAGTTTGGTAAAAGAAAATCAAAAATTACACATGAGGATCCATGGAACCTAAAACGCGCACAGCGAATTGGGGGTGTCTTGATGTGATACAAGATGGACGAAATGCAAACACCAAAAGGAAAATAAAAAAAAGAAGCTCAAAATTATATGCAATCGAATTGGATATATTGAAGAAGGATGGATCATTAAATAAAAAGGTCATAACCTAAGCCCACTGGGGCCATGTGCCATTGGGCAAAAGCATTCTGTCTCCCATTGTCAACAGTTCTGGTCCGTATTTAGAGATAAGTATTGTGGTGGGGATATGTTTTTGTCCTTGGAAAAATAAACCCCAGCATTCATTAGCTTCTTCAAAAGATAGGGAGTTCATCATTTCTATTTCACCAAACCTGGATACGTGACACACGTTAGATCCTGAACTACAGGAGAAAAAAAAAAAAAGAGTGGGCCTTTTGCACATGGGAGAGTATACTTTGGCCCTCCAAAACACAAGGGATGGGAGCATATACTTACCAAAAGATTCTCGATTATCTGTCGTTTTGTTGAGAGGGAAAAGGAGTTGAAATCGACTTAATCTACATTTTCATTCTTCATCTTAATTTGCCTTTTCTTCCTTCTCTTTGTTGAGTAATGTTAGGAATTCACTGAGTGTTTTATATTAAATGTGATGCAGTCTAATAAATTTTTCTGTTTTATGTGGATTTCACACCACCTTATATGACCTTTAATTTTGCAATGCGTCACATTATTTAATATAAAAATTTTAGTATAAGTTTTAGCATATTTAACAGTGTTCTTCTTAATGTGTTTCTCTTCTTCCTGTCCATCTTCAGTTTGGTAGGTTGGTTCTTATAAATCAATAGCACCATGGATTACTAACAATAAAATATCTATCAGAATGAGCAAACAATGGCAACCACAACAACAACAAAGGTGGCATACAATCCAATGATCTCTTGTAACTTGAGTGGGATCAATTCCAAATTAAACCACTTCCATTTTAGATACACAACATGTGAAGATGACACCATTTAACAGCGCGATTGGATCTAGCCGCCAGTAATAAGTTGACACGATCCAACTCAAAACTTTGAATGAGAGAAGAAACAGAAAGAGGGATTCATCAAAGGAATAATATCCAAAATTGGGATATTAGTCTGTTAATTGTTTGAGCAAGGATTGGCTAATAATGAATATTTGTATTGCTTCAAAGGACCACCTAATTAGTACTTGGGAGTATGCATGCATGGTCCTTTCGTTCCGTGTCTACGTATCTATAACCAGACAAATTAATTTCACTTTTTTTTTATTATTATTTTTGGTTCATTCAACATAAAAGTGGCTCGCAGGAAATAAATTTTGAAGCAATCACACGGGTGGGGTGGCGTCACAACTCACACTAGGGCAGTAATTGTTTCATGTTATCGTGTGTGTGTGTGTGTATGTGTGTGTTTTTTTTTTTCAAAAAAAAAAAAAAAGCTTTAAAGAGAATAATTAACGCAGAGAATTGCTGGATTGTGACTTATTGGTTAATGTATGACATGTATACCAAAAAGTACATTAATCAGCAGACTGGTTAGCAAATTACAGCTTCAAACTTGAACTCAATTACTATTATGTTACTTTACATTTTGCGATAAACGATGCTTCGACTTCAAACACATGTTGTAGGGACAAGTTTACATCAAAGAGTACTTAAAATAGTAACTTAGCATTGGACTTCAAGCCCTCCGATACTTTAAAAAAAAATAATAATAAATAATGATGACAATTACTAGCATGAAAGATTCCAATTCTATTGTCTCTATGTGCGAGAACTGAGAAGCACATGGAGGGAACCCATAAGCATATGGAGGGAACCCTAAACTGGAAGCTGCAACCTCCAAGGCGGCTCAGATCCCATAAGTACAGTTGGTATCATTACGAGTGTACGAGTGAATATTACTCTAATTTTTACATTCGCGACATAGGATGATATTTAAAATTATATAAATGGTGATATTGTATATTTAATAAGTATGTTTTAAAAAAAAATAATAATCACGTAACAAGTAGTATTAAAATTTATTTTTATCTTAACTTGATGAAGAATTTCAAAATTCTTTAATTTTACTGACTCAGTGAATGTTCTAATATCAATGAAAATATTAATGAATTTGGTAGGCGATAATGTAAATTTTTTAGAAAAAAAGAATTTTAAATTATATAAATAATAAAATTACATATTATAATAAATATTTTTTTTAAAAAAAAAAAAATAACCGCGTGACATAGTACCAAAACACATTTGCATTGCAACTTCATATGCTAAACCATTCTACCACCAGCATGACCCGCCTAGTGTAAAAACTTCTGGCTGTGTCATCTGGCTAGTGTGCAATTGGCTGCTTGAACTCGCAAATCGTGATTTGTTCCTTTATATTTAACCACAAGTGAATCGTAAAGATCTGTTATTCAAATATGCCTGATTTTGACGTTGCCCCCACACGAATGAATGAAGGAAATGGTCTAGCAAAATATGAGCCTAGGGTCAATAAATATGAGTCTGGTCTGCCACTCGACGCCAAAGGGATCTTTTGAAAACTTGTGCTGTCCACACATGTGAAAATTCTTCTTCCTTTTTTCTTTTTTTTTTTCTTTTAATTTTTTTTTTTAATATATAGATAAAGGGTGAGACTTGAACCTCAATTTTTACTTTGTCTCAAGCACAACACTGAACTAAAGCTTTCATTTCAACATAAGTTCTTTTCTTTTTCCATGGACCCAATTCATCAATGACTTTCCTTGCATACTCTTGCAAGTACGTAGAACTTACCTCATGCGAGAACAGTCCGAATTATGGACTAAATCCAGTTTATAACTGCACTACAATATATAAAAATTACCGAGCTAACGTTGATTACCTTATACCTATGCCCTCGATTAACTTGAACTCATCATTTCAAATCTCTTTTCTTTTAGCAAGATTCAGCACAATTTCATATTTATACAAATTGGTAGTGGAAAATATGCCTGCTCTTAGTTTTTAACTTGAACTCATCAATTCTTTTTGCTTTAATTTAAGTTTCTCCTTTTTTCTTTTTTTCACACTCTATACTCATCTAACACCATTTTCATTATTCCCATTAAAAAAATGTCTTTTACATTAGTCCCATAAGAAAAAAATCATATTTAAACTAAAAAATTTAGAAAAAGATCTTTTTCTCTTTATTGCACAACTTGAGAATCAAACTTTGGTTAAAAAAAAATATATTCACTTATCAACTTGACCAACATTTGAAGTTTAACGAGATATGCTACTATTAATTTTGTTTAAATGATATTTTATTAAAATTTTATTACTTCAAACTCATCATAAATCACTTATTTAGATAATTTTTTTTTAAAAAATAATATAAAAATTTACCAAAATGAAAAATTATGATTTTAAATTTACTTAATATAAGTAAAAACATAATATTAGTTTGGAGATTATAAAAATATCTGATATTTTTATCTTTTTTTCTCTAAATTTATCTTTAAATAAATAATCTTACGTATTAGTTTGTTGAATTCAAGATTTTATTCTTTCAATAAATTAAAAAAAGTATTTTTTTAGAATGACAATAAAAGTTCTTTTTAATTTTTTTTAAATCTTTTAAAAAATTTATTAAGCATTTAAATACATAATAAAAATAAATATTCTTATTTTCTTAATTTTTATATTTTTTATAAAATTAAAATTTAAAATATTACAAATAAAAATTTAAATTCTTAAAGTCATTATTGCACGGATTCCACAAAATCATTTTAAACCAGGATGGGCTCCAATAAATCAATTGGGCCGAAAAAGTAAGGCTCGAGTCAACTGGGCTAACAATGGCGTGCAAGAAGGAGAACCACAATTATGTGTTGGCACAAAAGACGAAAGCAAAGAAAACGGATAACAAAGGAGGGGAGCTGGAGCTTGGGAGAGCGAGGGACCTAGCAGAGGAAGAGCGTTTGATTTCAATATAATAAACAGTAAATCAAAAACCGCCCACATCCCCTCCCCCCTAAAAAAAGATGGTGGGTGGCTCGTCGTCTCTACAACCGAGGGTCCTCTCCTCTTTCGTTGGAGACCCTTTTATCCTATTGAAACAGCCTCTTTCTCAACTCTTCCACCACAAACGAGGTGCTTTTTACTTTGTTCCTTTATGTATTTATATTGTAACATATCTTCTAAGTTAGCCTTCCGAACTATATATCTGGCTTTCTGGAAGATTAAATTTTCGTTATTGATAGAAAATTTCGATACCCAGTTGGAAGTTTAGATGTTAAAAATATCTTTTATGACATATTGGTTGTGATCCTAATTTTACGTTTATCTTAGCTATCTTCTGTTTGACTTACCATGTCATCTGTGGGGAGGGGGTGGGTCTAGCTTGATACTCTTGGTGGTGAATTTGGTTTCTTAAAGGCTGAGACCTTTTGGTAATATCACCATCTTGAGAAGATGGGTTTTCAATTTAGTAAGATTTAGTATTCGCCTTTTTTCATGAACTTTGCAGCATTACAAGGACTTATTTTGTCTTCTCTTTGATCCGTAACAGGACATAAACATGTGTCAGTGCAATTATCCCGAGCACTCTCTAACTGGACCAGTATTCTCTTCAATAGAAGGTATTTTGAGTTTGGATTTGCAAATCGTTTGAACATACAAACATGCCCCCTTGTGTCATTTTCTGTTTTGTGATGATTTATTGCATACGTATTCTGCATTTCAGAGGTGAGCTATTGCTATTCCAGTTGATTAATCTCAGAACTCATGTGAAGTTGTATATCTCCCTGCATCCATATGCATCGATGCATGTGCATGCGTCAATAGTTTATCTACATCACTTGAATTTTAATGATGCTAGGATGTAGAAGAACTTTTTGTGGCGAGTTGGCCCCATACTGACCTGTTTGACTTGAGTCTTGATCTGGTCATGCTCATTCTCTTGACAATTTGCAATGATTTTGACTTTTTGATGCATCTGGGCTGGGCTATTGGAATTTGAGGTATCTTATTGATTCAATATTGAAATGATCAGAAATCTAGATGAAGTGCCAAATAGCCAACGTAAGCGTCTAAGGCCAGGAAAAGTTTCTCCTTGGCGACCTGTTCCAAATCACATACAAAGGCCTCCATATGTCAATTCTCGGCAAGCACCTGGAATTGCAAGTGAACCTGAAGTGCATGATGAGAAGGGGACAGAATGCATGAGAGATTCTGGTAGGCTTGCAGCACAGGTTCTTGAATATGCTGGGACTCTAGTCAAGGTAACATGGCAATTATCTTGGCTGTCAGGAGCCAAAAGGTTTTTGTTCAACAGTCAATCCCTGCCTCTTGAAGCCCCCCCCCAAAAAAAAAGTCCACGCTTCTGTTTACTGACATGATCTTTGAGCCATTGATCTGCATTTTTTTTTTTTAATGACAGTAAAGCTTTGTTATCAGTATAATTTCATTTTTAGATAATACTTAATATTGATTGTGCACGCATTAAGGATGAATAGGTCCTTTTATTTAGTCCAAAATGTAGTGACTGCTTCTTCTGTTGGCAGCCAGGCATAAAGACGGATGAAATTGACAAAGCTGTTCACCAAATGATAATTGATAATGGAGCATATCCGTCACCTCTTGGCTATGGTGGATTCCCTAAAAGTGTTTGCACGTCAGTAAATGAGTGCATATGCCATGGAATACCTGATTCCCGTGCACTTGAGGTTCTCTCTGTTTAAATTCCTTATTTCACTTTTCTTTTTGTAGCTAACATAATTTTTTGATTTTTTTTTTAATTGATTGGTGCTATGTTCATTTGCAGGATGGTGATATAATCAATATTGATGTTACAGTCTACTTGAATGTAAGGCCCTCTACGCTTTTATTCCTGTCCCATCTTTCCCCCAAATTATATGCTAGTGTACTGATAAAAATGGATGACTTTAGCTTTTCTAGCTCTTCTATATTCTTAGTACAGTGCTCATTTTGAAAATTTTATAATATAGCCAATGGTACTGGTGCTTACGTAGCAACCTGATTGTGATATGCAGGGCTATCATGGTGACACGTCAGCAACTTTCTTTTGTGGAGATGTTGATGATGAGGCCAGAAACCTAGTTCAGGTAATATTTTGGAGCAGTAACTTTATTGAATCCCATGTATTCTTATCATATATTGGAATCTCTAGAATCTATTTTCTTTAGCGATAAAGATGATATAATTTCTGGAGTTGAGATATCAGAATCCTATTTTCACTGGGTAGACCAAGATACAAACCTCTCTATTTACAAATCTGCCCAAGATGTGTACATCCCTAGCGCCGACAAATATCTCCAAGAAGACAACTTGGGAGAATGCCTAAACTGTGGTTGATAACCTCTCTTTGACCTTCAAGTACTTTGCATGGGCCTTCCTCCATAAAATTTTTCAAATGCGACCCATAAGTTTGGTGTCATGATCAGAATCAATATACTCCAAAATGATCAATCAAATTCTTGATATTTTTTAAGTACAGAAATATCAGTTTTTATGTTAATGAATTTGTTGTTATTGGGTACCCTTTAGGTAACCAAAGAATGCCTGTATAAAGCAATATCAATATGTGCACCAGGAGTGGAGTTCAACAAAATTGGCAAAACAATACAGTAAGTCTTCTGCTTTGGTGATGTAATCTTTGTGTTGGGTGTGAGTTCTGAGAAATAGATGATTTGTTGTCATGTAATTCTTTTGGTATTCTTCATTCAAGGTCCTTTCTTCAGCTTTCCCACCTTATGTGTAGTTGCACCATATAGACTAAAATATCTGGAATTATACTACTGGTTTCCATCAAGTGGTGATTTAATGAATTTGCTGGCTTGAACTTCAAAATTACAAATCCAATGGGAACTTTCTAAACCTTTTTTTGTTAATCCTTTTCTTCTATAACCCCTAGTCTAAAAAAGAAAGCATAACACAACCATTTTTATCTTGGTGTTTTGTGTGATATTGTGCATGCAATTTCTTTCCTCTTTGTAGTATAGGCCAGCCATCCATATACTTGGTAATAATTAATGTTTTTGTTTTTAAGTGATCATGCAGATAAATATCGTTATGGCGTTGTCCAGCAGTTTGTTAGCCATGGTGTTGGACGTGTCTTCCATGCTGCTCCAGTTATCCTACACTGCAGTACCCACCCTAAGCTTGACATTTTTATTGTTTCTGTTTGCATTTTGCCTATGCTATATCTTTATGTTTGTCTTTGATTAGTTGCCAATTTTTTGAAGTTGGCTTGTCAGTTATCATTTGTAAGGTGGAATGCTAAAACTATGTCTTTTTCTCTATTTTTTGCCCCAGGGAACAATGATGGTGGCCGGATGATGTTGAATCAAACCTTCACTATTGGTACTTGCACGCGACCTGCAACGCATGACTAGTTAAATACTGCCCTCTTTTATGAAATTTTGACAAGTAAATCTCTCTTTGATACTTGGTTCTTCTGGATGTGGTGAATTTGCAGAGCCAATGCTAACGATAGGCAGCATTAATCCTGTAATGTGGAACGATAACTGGACGGTGGTAACGGAAGACGGAAGCCTATCAGCGCAGTTTGAACACACCATTCTAATAACCAAAGATGGCGCCGAGATTCTGACCCGGTGTTAGCAAGTACTGCATCTACCTGATACAGCTGATACTTTCAGATTCCTTCACCTGGAGATCTACTTCAACTTCTCTGATTGAATTTCCCATTTGCCATTTTTAAGAATTGTGCATTGGGAGGAGGCATTGTGTTCTACATTTAAATTTATGATGTCAAGGCCCCATATTATTTCTGTTGTAATTGTAAGCAAGATGATTATGTTTTATTTTATTTCTTTTCTCATCCCATTGTGCGGCTGTTAAAAGCCAGTTGAAATGAAAATGGAATGATAATGATTGGAGACAAGTCTTGATCCCTATTTGTAACAGGGACCACAAATAATTCATTGCATCATTGCAGGATTTTTTTCACTAATGTGGAATTTTAGGAGTGCTCTGTAGTTTTTGTGGTTTTTCTTTTTTTTTTTTTTAATTCCGTCACTCACTTGTCTTTTTTTAATAACTAATAGAATAAACTCTTCATTATATAAATTAAGTTTAAGTGTCACCCTAAAAACCGATTACATCAAAAAATAAATTAAAAATTTTGTTTTAGAAAAACCCCATGAAAAACGACGACGTGTTAAAAATAAAATTCCATTTTTGAATGAACACGCGTCTAAATGGTAACACTGGGCCCCAACGTCTTAAAATTTTTAAAATGCAAAAACTCAGGGACGAATCTCCACCGTTATTGGCAACGCCTCCTATAAATAATTGCGACGCCGCCTTCTATAAGATATTTGCAATGTCTCGTCCTTTCTCAGTACTCAAATCGACTAACTGCACAGGCGCCTCTTTCCAGAGCCAAAGGTTTCTGTTCTCTACTTCTCTTTTCTTCAAATGTTTCTTTCTCTTTCTCTCTCTCTCTCTCTCTCTTTAAATCCTCTTCAGTGAAGAAATCTGCTTTCGGCAATCGCTGCTTGTCAAAGGTTTCTACTTCGACCTGCAGGCGTCGTGGAAAAGAGAGAGGAGAGGAGCCTTCCAGAGAAATCGATAAGCCGTTTCATTCTTTTCTTGGCCGATTACAATATGATTTCTCTCGTTGTTATCTTTTTCACGAATCGATCTACTTTGTTTTTTTTTCTCTCTCTTAAGTGTTCTTGATCTTTGCACTTTCTTCTCCTGTTTTCTTCATACATTAATAAATCTGCTTGATAGTTTATGATCCTCTTTTCTTTTCTGATATTTCTGTGTTTTTCTTTTTCATTGATAATTATTTCTTTTTAATACCTATGTTTTTGTGTTTTTCTGTTTCATGTTTATTTCTTCTTGATATCTATACTCTTGAATTTCTTTCTTTCTTTCTTTTCCCTGATTGTGCATGTTCTTGATTATTTATGACTTCGTGTTCCTGTTTTCTTTTCTTTTCTTCTGATGATGAATCCATTTTTCTCAATCAAAATTTTTATCTGGCGGTTTCCTTATCTTTTGATCTTATTGATTTTACAATGCCAGATTTTTAATGAAAAAGGCGGGATTTCAGGGCTTGCGTGCATTGGCCTCTCAACCCCGATTCACACGGAACCTTTCTGATTCAAAAGCCGGACCAAGTGCAGCAATTAGCAATTTCTCTGCAGTATACACAGGTAAGGAAGTTGAACGAGAAGCGCGCCTGGTTCCTTGATCCCGTCCCTCGCTTCAAGAAGCTAGATGCAAACTCGAGAGAGGAATTTAACTCGTAACGCGTCAAAACAGGCTCTTATGATTTGATTGTAAAGCTTGAGTATGAAGATAAGGCTTTGCACATTGGCTCCGATTTTGGTAATCTTTATTTCGTTTTTCTGTAATACAAGTAAAATCAGAGGGAAGGTCGTAGAATTATTGCCATGAAAATTTCTGCAGAATACCCCGGAAGAATTTGTGCCGCTAGTCAATCTCATGTTGAAGTGGAAGGCTGCTTTCTGTTTATCAGGAACAGCCCAGGGCCCCCCAAAGTGCCCTGTAACTTATCGAGTCTTGTAGGTATGGTCATGTAATGGTCTATAACGGTAGTTCCTTTGCATTCATAGGCACAGAAGTTCAAATCTATCCATGTTATTTAGTTCTTCAACAGCTTGAGGAGGACGAGCGAAGGAGTTTTTTTTGCAACTTTCTCTGAATCTGTTTCTAAATGATGGGCTGTGAAGTTAAAATTCCCTCACCTGCTAAAGAAAAGTAACATATTACATATACATTGGAAAATGTTGGCGATGATTTGTACAATAGCTACTAAGGAATAGTATGCCTGTACGATAATAGCAGGACTTGGTTCCAGTCCCTCTAAAATTCTGATTAAGTTATGTTTTTCATAGAATTTTTTTCCTTACACTACTACTGGATTTTAAGGTTTTCTGTTGTTTTCTTTGAGCTTACTGCTAACTATGTTCATGACTTTGTCTTGGAAGCATTAAGTTGGAGATTAAAGAAGAAAGCTTGACGATTCAGTGGCCAATTGGACAGACTATCCAACGCTTTCAACCTCTGAAGCTGATGTGTAGAGGGAATAGATGTGTTTTCAGTGGATGTAGGTAAACACATGTAACCCATATCATGTCATTAGTATTTATGCTCACTATCCATAGGTCTTTCCCCATCATTAATAATAGGCTGGTTAAACTTTAGAAAATAATATGTGAATATCAGTTTTAAATATGCCTTTTTGGTTGGATAAAATTGTTTTTTTTCATACAATAAATATATATTTAATATTTTATTTTTTAACTCACGATATCATAGTACCTTATTTTAGACTGGATTTTCAGGGCTAAGATCGTTTGACTTGCTGGTGTTTATGTTCCTAGACTTACGTGCTTCCACGTCATTGGCCGGATTAATTACATATGCGAAACGTGTTAGTTTAGCGCAGCCCAATTGACGACAACACGTAAGTAATTGACACGTGTCAATTACGCAACCCCAAATCTAATTTTCCTTTCCGTCGCCGCCTTTCTTGCCTGGAGGGAAATTGTTTTTTCCTCAGGACGGAAAGAAGGTCCCTGAAAAACCAAACCAACACTCGAACACGGAACACTGCTAAAAATTTTCTCGCACTTTCTCGCTGAGAGCACCCAACGCGTAAGAGTTTCCCGAGAAAACAAGAAGACGTATGGAGTCGACGCCTGTAAACTGGGAGGCTCTGGACTCTCTGGTCATTGATTTTGCGAAATCGGAGAATTTAATCGAAGACACGTTATCTTCATCTTTGCCTTTATCTCTACCTTCTCCCTCTTCTTCTTCTTCTTCTTCGGTTTCCTCTTCTTCTTACCATTCGAGGCTTGTCATTCGCAAGATCAGGCGGTGCTTGGAAGCCGGCGACATTGACTCAGCTATTGATCTTCTTGGGGCGCACGCGCCTTTTATCCTCGACGATCACCGGCTTCTGTTCCGATTGCAGAAGCAGGTTTGTTAACTAGGGAAAACTTGTTGAGCTTGTTTCGCTGATGCTGTTGATTAGGCTTTTTGGATTTTGATAATTTGTTCTCTCTGTTTTTTTTTTGGGCTTTGGGGGGGGTGAAGAAATTTATCGAGCTGTTGAGGAGAGGGACTGAAGAGGCTAGAGCTGCTGCAATTGTATGCATAAGGACGGTTCTTGCTCCTTGTGCTCTTGATGCCTATCCGGTATTTGCTCTTCCATTTCAGTTTTCCTTTATCTTGTAATTTGAATTTGGTGTTTTAGGTATATTATTGAGGCTACAAATATCTCATTTTTCACACAAAACTCTCTGCAATTTTGGATCTTGACTGTTAATTTTAGTTCAACAAGAAGTTATACGTTTACAGTTTTATACTGGCAGTACTGTGACGAACTTTTTCCTTTTTTTTTTTTAGCAGGTTTTCCTTTTACTGAATATTTAATTTGGAGCTTGTGGAAAATGATTTTTGTTTTTTCATTTTTGATGACTGACGGATGTTTGTCTCTCTGTTTAAGGAAGCATATGAGGAATTCAAGCATGTTCTTCTTGCCTTTATATATGACAAAGATGATCAGAGTTCTCCCGTGGCAAATGAGGTACACTTTGTTATTGCTCATAATGCTTGTTTCAACATGGAAATTGGTTTTGCCTTTAAATAAACTACCAGTTGAACCATATGAAAAGTTACTCATTTATCAGTTATTGGCTTCCATTGGTGCATATTGAAGGGGAAGCCTTGGTGTAATGGTAAGGTTACTCCACTGTGGCCTCTCTGTATAAACAGAAATAAGGCCGTGTGTCCCTTCTCCTGATCCCACAGTGTGTGAGATTTGTGTGCTGGGACACCATTGGTGAATATTGATCTAAATGGAAACATTATGTGAACTGAAGAGTGCATATGGTCGTCTCATCTGGCATGATGAATATGTTTCAGTGGTCCGAAAGGAGGAGGATTGACATTGCTGGCATGACGTCTTCAATCTTAAGAGCTCATTTGCATGCATATGATCCTGTATTTTCAATGACACTGAGGTATTTGACAAGGTTAGTCTCAAACGTTTTCCATTCTTTTGCACTAGGTACTTGTTTAAAGCTTTTATGTTTGTTATTACTTCTTTTCTGTGATTGCCCTTCAATTTTCATTCCTTTTTATGCAGCATTCATAAAAGTTATTGCATTCAACAAGGAATTTCATCATCAATTTCAGATCTGACAGAACGGTTGCTCCTTGAGGAATGTGATCCTCCTGCCATGCCGCAGGAAAGTTTGTATGAGGCACCTCCTTTTGATGAGGTGAGTTTTTTGATTTAGGTCTAGTTGCCCTTAGTTGGAGATGATGTGCAGGACTGCTCTTGAATTGGTTTTGCAGTGCTGTAGATTTGAAATTGCTAGATTATGTTCATATGAAGATTTTAGAAACCAGTACCTGGAATCTACAGGTTGTGGCATATTTCCTTCCATAATTATCTGGAAATGCAGGTGGATATACAAGCTCTTGCACATGCTATTGAACTTACAAGGCAAGGTGCAGTTGATAGTCTGAGATTTGCCAAGGGAGATTTGTTTCAGGCATTCCAGGTAGAGTGGTCCTCTTTGCTAACATGTATTTCACCCTTCTGTATATTTTCATGCACATGCATGCAGACTGGCACTTGATGTGATTTCAGTCTCTGCATTTTGAAAATTTCCAATAACATTGGTATTGGTTTCATTGCTCCCCAAACCAAAAGGATACAAAGAAGAAGACAAATCCTTTTTACGCTATTTTTGAAAACAATAAGTTGAGGTCTTCTCTGACCTGGAAAGGGAATTGCATTGATCCAAGTTGTAATCATTTATTGTACTTTCACGTTGACTGTTATTGAAAAGAATAGTTTGTGCCCTTCTCTGACCTGAAAAGAGAATTGCATTTATCTAAGTTGTAATTATTGATTGTACTTCTACTTTGACTCATTGAAAATTGACTGAAATAAGGTTGAGTTAGCATTTTAATGTGTAACATATATGTCATTCACCAGAAACTCAGCCAGAGTCTAATATGGTACTTGTGTGCTTTATGAAGGTGTCACCCTCACAATGTCTCCTATGGTTGTGAAAAGTTCCCAGATATATTCTGCTGGCTTTGGCATCTCAATATGTAATTCTTTCTCAACTTATTCTGGTTCTTATTGTGCAGAATGAATTATGTCGGATGAAACTGGATGTTTCCTTGCTTGATGAACTTGTCCGTGAGTATTGTGTCTACAGGGGGATTGTGGATTCTGGCCTTTCATCCTCTTTTGGTGAAATTCACTAGTCCCATTGTCTATTTAGGCTCCTTCTCTTTCTCTCTCTATTGCATATGTGGTCATGACATTAATTATGTACCTGCTTTCAGCATCTGGAATGCAAGCCCTTTCTGATCCTTTAAAGGGTAATCAATCAGATATTGGATATTGTTCATCAAGGGACTGTTCTCTTGAAGTGCATCATGCTACGAGTAAAAATTCAGATGGTGAAAAGTCCATAAGCAATACCCATATAGATGTTTCTCCTGAAAGTGATGCAGATGTTAGCAGCACACAACGAACTGATGTTGAGTTGAGATTTGCATCTGAATCAACCAACAATTGTGAAGATTGCAGCACCAGTGAATCACACCAACCTGAATTTTCAAAAATTCCAATAATAAATAGAAACTATGCTGGTGGAGAAAGGAGCAAACGCAAGAGATGGATGGGTAGGCAAGATGACCAAGATTATGTTCCATCTGTTTCTTTCAACAGAATCAGTAAGCAGGACCTATATGGTGCTTCCACTGGCACCAATACATCACAGGAACAACAGGTACCTATTTTTAAGTTGCAACATATTGCTGTTTTGGGTGATGAATCCTTCGCAATATAATATGTTTCTTTTTTCTGCAGGCCAGGGGAGACCATTTCATGCTGAATGTAAGCCATGGGGAAGATAAATACGAAATTGTGCTAGGTATGAAGGAACTAGCAAGTAGAGGCAGGGCTGCAGAGGTTGTAGAAGAAGTTAACACATTGTATCCAAGCTTTTTCGTGCAAAATCCTGTCTTGCTCTTCCAATTAAAGCAGGTAATATTGGATCATATATGTTTCTTTTGACTCAATTAAAGAAATGCAGAGTTGTTACTGTGACATAATTTTTATCCAGGTATCCGTGATGTTACTTCTGAACTTTTTATCAACTGGTCTCAGGTTGAGTTCCTTAAGCTGGTAGGCTCTGGTGATCATGCAAGTGCTCTAAAGGTGGCTTGCTCACACTTAGGGCCTTTAGCAGCTAGTGACCCTAGTCTGTTGAAGCCCTTGAAGGAGACTTTGTTGGCATTTCTCCGACCTAATGAAGATGCACTTGCAAAAGAGTTGCCATTGCATACTCTTGCAACCTCACTACAGGTATAGCATGACTTGTTTGGAGTGATTAGTGGCGATGATCAACTTTGCTGATGATTAAGTTGTCTTTATTCAATGCTTTAGCATTTGTGTTTATTCATTTGCATGAAAGAAGTTCACAATTTTAGCACCGGAACTCGTGGTACATTGTAGTTGGAACCTTTGAATTACCAAATCAATGTACTGAACTGAAATGGAGCACTTTGCTTTCAAATTGTACTTACTTGGTTCTACCTGACACCTATATCAGATGTTCCCACTTAACATAAATTTAAGTGAGTATTTGGGCCTGAGGCTCAAAAGTGACTCAACTGCCATACATGCAAGTTTAGGTGACAAGTCATGTCTTAATGGCTCATTGCTCGGTTGCTTACATCTATCATGGTCGCTTCTGCCAGTTAGGAACACTCCTTTCCAAAGCTTTATGGCTTTCTTGCTATTATGGTTATATGGTGGGACTTTCAAATGTACCTCTTGAAGCTTGTTTAGTGCATAAAATGCTCCTCAACTGTACACATAATTTTGGATTACACAGATGCATTTATTTCAGCAGAATTTGGGTATCTTGGACAGGTTGCATTTGGTAAGAGTCTTGGTATTGAAGAACCGCAGCTTATGAGGATAATGAGGGCTACTCTTCACACACATAGTGAGGGGTTTAAACTACAAATGTGTAAAGATCGCTTTGAAAGTCTTCTGAGGATAGATTCCTTGAAAGAGGCCACTATTCCCTTGCTTTGTGCTTGTTCCATGTCAAAGTCAAATGCTGATAGCTGCACACAAGGATGCTCCCAAGTTACGGTTTCTTCTAGTGCCAGGGCGTTGGAAGATGGTAGCAGTCCTCAAGTATCATCTGGAGATATTATCTGCGATGAAAATGCAATAATCAAAGTAATGGTAAGTTGGGCCCTTATTTTTGGTCAAGCAAGTACAATCTACAGTTCATCAGCATTATGTCATTTACGTCTCAATCTTTTTCTTCTCCCGTAATTAAACTCATCCAATTTTATCCAGGTTACTTTTGTGGACCCTCAGTGATATGTTTTTATGTTTCACAATGCATATTGATATCCCAGTTTTCTATCCTTCTAATCACTGTGAATCTTGCATTTTTCTTTCATATTTAAAAGAAATTATTACTGCAAAGGCTTCAGGCCTCAGATTTATGGTTGAATGGATCTTCGAAAGTCCGCCGTGTTTGAGGACACGACGTTCTGCTTGGCAGTAGCTTAACTTGTAATTTTATTGTGCAGGAGTTTCTTGCTTTGCCGAGGGCTGATGCCATCCATCTTCTCGCACAGTACAATGGAAGTGCCGAGACAGTCATCCAGCAAATATTTGCATAGTTTGTGATAAAAAACAGTAATTAAACTAACTCAATTTGTTGATTTATTTCAAATATTGTTTTATTCAATCTGTGCCATAGCTGTATATACAGATTGATTGCAGAGGGAAAAGCCCAGGTACATACCGGAGCACGGCATGCTTCTTAATTGGCCTTTTGTACATTAAAACGTGTTCTTGCCGCGGAAGGGTCATTGACAAAAATAGCCTGCTTCCCAAATGATTTGGATTGTAGTTCATGGGAATGTGTTGCTTGTTCATTCTGATTTTCCTCCAACCCCCCTTCTCCATTGACGGCAGAGACGATCCAACTTATTCACATTTTCCTTACATCCTACTACTAAATTAGATTATAAGGTAACTTGGTCAACAAATTGTGTGTGTTCCTTGTGTAAGTTCTATAATTTCGACATGGGTGATTTACTTTTGGCCTACTAGAAGTATTTTTTAACCATCTATTTTAAAAAAAAAAAAAATTTATAATGTTGAAAGGTCATTTTACTTTGTATTTTTATCAAATGAGTTTTTGCTATTTGTCTTTAATCGCAAGCCAAGGTAAAGTTTATATTAGTTATAACAAAGTCATTGTATTAAATCGCATATTTTAACTATCTCATATTTCGTTTGAGCCGGTGCAAACCTCCCGAGGGTCCTCCGAATACCAACCAGGACATTCCCATGAATTCCGAATTCCCCGAAATTAACGAAGAAGGGTGTTGATACACACGACAAGAGAGACTGTAGGCTTTTTGCGGGTCGGTCTTAATTTTTTTTTCTTTTCAAAAAACTATATATATAATATACAAATAATTAAGATAGAATATACAATCAAATATCATATAATATATATTTATTACCTTTTAATAGTTATTTGTACATTTTTCTTAAATTTTACACACATTATATATATTGAACTAAAAATTCAAAAGTTTAATCAATTTAATTGAAATCAAAAATTTAATATTTATTCATATTATATAAAAATATTAATACATAAAAATGCAATTATATATATATATATATTATTATATTTAAACAATTTAGATAAATATGGACACGTGATTTGATTTATTAAAAATAATAAAATAATAATGGGCCTCGGATTCCAGCCTCGGACCCAATTAAGGCAGTTTATTGGGATTCCGACTCACTTGACAGCTAACAATGCGAAGCTCATATCCAATATAGACTTATCATGAGCTTCCCAGATGGCTAAGAGTCTGTTCAGCATTACCGTTAAATTTTATTGTTAACTAACAAATATAATTAATTGTTTGATTTATAGTCTCTAATGTGTTCAAAGACTCTTTGCTAAATAATATATATATATATATATATATATATATATTAATGAATATTTTTTCATTGCATTAAAAAACAATAATGTCAAAAATAAAATTTAAGTTGTAATGCATTTTTTTCAACTATAACTTTCAAAATTTACCTAAAATTAATAAATTTGACGTATCACAACGTCGAACGCACCTTAATAATTTCACATTTTATATTGAATTGTTTTTCGATTAAATAGCACGGCACTACAGCAGCACCTCGTTATCAATGAGAGGGCTCGAGTTTCAATATGATAAAAGCATAAACAAATGAAAACCGCTATAATGTCCGTGGCTCCAACGGAAGTTTTTAAACATAATTACTTGGTTGTGTTGTGTGGGGAGCATCGTACATATTGTAAATCAATCATAACCTAACCCAACAAATAAAACAATAAACTAATCACTCACATTAGTCTGAATAGCTAACAAGATATTACTTTGAAGAAAGTTTAAAATTTGATTCTCACTTTCTTCAAATTTCTCATTAATGTGAGATTTAGGATGCTTTGCATTCCTTATAATATTTTTAAACTTACTATTCTCTCTCCTTCCTTTTTTTTTTTTTTTTTTCTTCCTTCCCTACCACTTAACAACTAATTAGTAATTATTACCGTACGAAATAATAATAATAATAATAATAAAACAATAGACTTAAGCTCGGGGCTGACAAGGGTATTGGAGATACAAATCAATATAGAAAGTTTGAAGGAAATTAACCTCATTCCAACGTCATTGCCAAATCACCATGAAATGCATAAAGAATACACAACGTGGTGGCAAGCTCTTCTGATTCTATATATGATGCGGACGATTGCGTGGGAGCCGTTGCTTTGTTATGTGTAAATTTCATTTGATCTCTTTAGTTAAGAATTTTTATAAGCCTTGCTCGCCAACTTTTTTCTCTAACAGTTCTGTTAATTTTGACTCTCTCTCTCTCTCTCTCTCTCTCTCTCTTTTTCCATTTTTATCTTCAATTCAGCATCTGATTTCTTTTATTATCTTTTAGGTCATTAATGGAATTCAATGGGGCCACTTACCCCCACAAAAGATGAGCTGGCTCCGCCATTGTGATTATGGTGTAAGATATGAACTTAAAACAATTTAACAATTACTATTATTGCAATTCTTTCCTTACCTTAGTTGGGTTATTATTAGATTTTTAGATTAAAGCTTTTACTTGAGTTAATTAACTATTTTTATTTAATTTTGAATGGGACACTCTAATGACCAAGAGTGTAGACTTTTATTTTAGTTATCTTTATAAAAATTATATATATATAAGCATAATTATCTTTGTTTTATAGCTCACATATATTTTTATTCTGTCGATGTCATTCACCTGTTCTCTCGGCTCAATTTTATTATCTAATTGTTCATTGTCATGCATCATGTATCCATTTTCATTTTCATGTAGTCAATGAAATTGGCTGCTTCTCCCTCGTTTGAAGCATTCAAATTTGTTTGTACAACGGAAACATGACCCGTGCCATGTGGGGGCAACAGCTAGCGGAAAGCATCCCATACAACAGTGCACAATGACATCTTGATTTTTCTCGATTCCCCACCAACAACACCCCCCACAATGAGTGTTTGACAAAGAAAGAGGTCTAGGTTTCAATTATTGTTCTATGGCTATTCGCTTTTACAATACATGCATATATAAACATAAACTACTCTGCGTAGGGTTCTCGTTTGTTGTTATGGGAAAATTTATATGTCCTAAACCCGATTTGGTTACCAACGATACATAATACTACAATCTTTTCTGGGACTGATCATATGACACCACTAGCAGTGTCAAACAAGAAAAATAAAATAAAATAAAATTCCCTCCTCCATTTCTGCTCAAATTTTCTACACCTTCTTCTCTCATGGAAATTTTTTAAAGGGGAAGGAATCGTCAACTTGACGGAAACGGTGAGGTGTTTTCTAGAATTTTGATTCTCATTGTGCTTGGTGGAGACGACTTCTTTTCTGTACGCTTTTGTTTATGCTCGTCACGACTGCTTAGAATCCAAGGTTTTTATCTAACCAACTGATTCAACAGTCAAACCCATCGCTCGAAAATTATTATTATTATTATTATTATTTCTTTTTTTGTGGGAAGGCTCGTCAATATTGGCTATTTGGGTTGCTCTTTTTTGTTGTTATTAGATGAATGTGATTAATATATTTTTTGGGGACCCAATGAAGCAAAACTTTCTTGATAAAAAGAAAGTTTCTTAATTTCCCTTTTCCTTTTTTGGTCTGTAGGAGATGGTTATCCCATCATTTGGAGGGAGGAGGGTTGGTGAGGTGGGGGGGGGGAAGGAAAGGGGTCGAACCGCTGTCCTCCAGCTTGGTTGTGGTTGTGTTGTTTTTTCAATTTCTTTTGTCTGCCTCTTTTATCAATTTGCAAGGAACAAATGGCTTGTATGCATGCTGTGCCAAAACTGCTAGCTAAAATTTAATAACCGAAAAATATGGAAAATAATAGAGTGACGGGGAAGAAATAAAGCAAAGATCGGGCTAGTCATTAGAAGTCCTTTTCTGCAAAAGAAAGAAAACTCCATTGTCAATGATGGTGAGGGCTTCGACAACTTTGAGGGTCATGCCATGCCTTAAAATGCCTGACAAGAAAGGCCCACCCTTGACTCAGCATTTGCTGCTCTCTCTTCCATTATTTTTATATTAAATTATAAATTAGAGAGAAGTTTAGCCTAAATACATGGCTTCTCAAATATGTTTTTGTTTTTTTTTTTTGACCCTCTCCCCCTTTTCTATGTTTAAAATAATATGTAGATTATTGCTTTTTCTTTCAATATTGGTTCCATCCAGTAATCAGATTCAAATGGATGGTTATGGTCAATCTCATTATACAACTACCCATTGAGAAATAAATAAATTGTAAATATCGATCATTGGAAGTTATTTCATACAATCTCTTTACAGTAAAAAGGTGGAGAGGGCACTAATATAATATAATCGAACATTTTATAAATAAAGTGGGAGGACCTTTGCATCTGTTAGGTCACACAACCATGGACATTTCTTTTCTTGCTTCTACTTCAACTACAAACTTAATTTGCTACAAGAGCTGTCCAAGTTCTTGCCGTCTATCAAGCCAGGCAATTTGGGAACATTGGTGGACGTGAGTGATTTAATTTCTCAATTTGTGTAGCCAGTACTTCTTATATCTCTCCATAGTCATTGAGCCTTTTTTAGCAATTATTTCGACTAAGATATATTTCTTATTCTTTTCAAAAATAAAAAATAAAAATTGGGGCATATATAAAGAGAGAAGTTAGAACTTTCAAGTCTAAGTTGAGGAGGAAAAAAAAAGGTAAAGAGAACGTTGTCTCTATATTCTTCCATTTTCCTTTTTTATTATTTATTTGATAGTCTCTTAACTTTTTTAATGTCACAAATATATATTTAACAACAATAATAACCTAACATGGTTATAAACATTTGAATGGGATGCTATTTACCCTTTGCTATGATCAATTGGTCACAGGCAAAGCCTATGGTGCTCGATATGTATAATTACGACAATAATTGATTTTGACTAAATTTATAGTGTGTGTGTGTGTGTGTGTTTTTTTTTTTTTATATATAACAAATTTAATTTAGAAATAACTCACTGTATAGTTTATATAAGTAATTTTTACGGAAAATATTAGGTCTTGAGGTGGGTTTGCTTCCAATTTCTTAAAATATTATCATCTACATGTATTATTCAAAAAAAAAAAAAACAATAAAAAAATCATCTATATGTAAGGTTGTTCATAGAAGAAGATAAGCCAACCATTGTGTATTGTAAAAAATTTCACCGTAAAATTGTACTTGGTTTTATTTAAGTGTGAAACTTAACAAGGAAACCTAACAATTCACGCCACTACAGGGTTGATCGATTCTTTTATTTTTAATTAAAATTGGGGAGAAACCCCCAAAAAGGAACAGCTGAGAGTTTCCTTTTTAAAACTTTTTTTTTTTTTTGGTCTATTAAAAAATAAACATTAATTGCAGCTTCAATTGCGGCACATAACCATAATTATTATATGTACGGATAATATTAAAAGTAATAAGTGCATTAATTATAGATGAGGGTTCATCCTAATCGAAGTTGAGTTTAAGTTGGAATGAAGGAGAAAGGACAAAAAATAAAAATAAAAATAAATAAGGTAGGGGGAATTCATCCAAATGGATTCTTATTATCAATAAGACTGAGGAGACCAATTAACCCTATAAATACATTGTCCCATTTTATTCTTCTTCGCACTAATTTTACTTTATTATTAATAATTTCTCAATCTTTAACACTCTTTTAGCTATTCTCAATTTTCCCTAATGCTTCATTTATTTATTTTTAATGTAAAAAATTACAAAAATATCGAGTGAAATTTTCCAAGTTCAACATACGTAAGGGTAAGGTCGAGAAAAACTCAATTTCTTGATACACACTCCAATGATACATTAACATACAATCAAGATGAGCTATTGCTCTCTAACCAAGTTGCAAGAAATAAAAAATTAGGTTGGTGATTGAATTGTTATTCCAAAATGAAAGTGGCTGAATAAAGGAATTTTTAGATGTTTCCCACGGCAAACACTACCAACTTCTATGATTTTTGCATATCTCCTTTGCTTGTGTGTTAGCGCATAATATAGATAATTAATTACTTGATTAAGAAAAAAAATCACATGCTATGTAGAATTGTTTTTCTTTTTCTTTTTTTCTGTTTTTTCTAATAATTGTTTTAGTATTTGGATTCTAGACGAGAAGGGTAAAAAAAAAAAAAAATGAAGATTGAAATGAGTGATTAAGCCTTTAATCAGACTGTTTTTTATTAATTGTCCTAACAATTAAATATTGTTAGTACCCAAGACGACTTTAGTAATTATTAAATTAAAACAGATTGATAAATTATAAACGAAAAATAAAAAACTACACTTTGATCTTACCGGACGACATGGCCGGCCAGCTGTAACTTCAAAAAAAAAGGTCAAAGTCTTCCAAGCTCTGCAAAGAGTTAATGGGCGGAATCTAACATGGGTACGACGAAATTTTCGAGGACATAAATAAAAAAAAAAATTAAGATAAACATCAATGTATTAAACATGGATTAACTTGTAGTCTACTTAGTTGGTTCCATTTCTGCATCTTCGATCATGGCAAGCTCTTCACAATCCGATTAAATAAAAAATAAAATAAAATAACCATTTGATTTAAATTATAGGCGAACTCTTAATCAGTACGTCATAATCTAATTTTTATACTACTACTAAGACAGCCAGCAACTCTGCAACCGTATTGTACTATATATAGACGATAATCAATGTATTATGGTTTATAATTTAGTTAAAATTAATTTTAAAAATTAAAATATAAAGATAATAATAATAATAATAATAAATAATAATAATAACAATAACGTGTAGTTAAGATGTACGGAGAAAAATCTAGGAAGACTTAAGACTCTTCTAGTAAACAATGGTGGGGAAGCTGCCAATTCCAACAACAGGAAGAAGAGAAGAGCATCGGCAAGCGGCGAACTGTTGGGTTTAACGTCAACTAAAAACAGAAGCACCCACAGAACTGAAAAAATGTTAACTCCCTTCTATAAGTGTTAACGAAACCGTGATTGTTTTGCCACGAGTTACCAAGGAAAACCAGACAAAAACATATTAGCTCTCTCAGCTGTCAGCTCCCAGCTAAACCTCTGATTTTTTTTGGCAGTTACTTTACTCCCTCTCTCTCTCTCTCTCTGTGTTTGTCTGAAGGGTTTTGGGGCTGATTCTACGAGATGGGGTTGACTGGTAGCCACGCAATCTGAAGGAGTGCTTTGTTTACAGAGTTTATATATAATCTCGTTTTGTGCTTCTGAGTTGCTAGTCTCTATTTCTGGAAGAGTATAACAATGGCTGAATATATCTATTTGGATAAGAAGGTTCCCACTTCTGCCTTCCTTTTTCTTTCTTCCCTTTTTTTTCCCGTATTTTTTTTTAAAGTCACTAAGTACTGGATTTCAGTTGATTTTTTTATTTTTTTTTATAGAAGTTCTTTGGAGTTTGTTCTCTGGGTATGAAACAAGTTTGGGTGTGGTCTTGAAGGATAATGCTGTGATTGTTTACTAGTCTTACTGGCTTTGTTTGTTGTGAAAGGCTGCAATCTTGCTATTGTTTGGAGACTGTAGGAGATTTTAGTCTAAATGAGATTGCTTTATCTCTTTTTATGTTCCGATCCGGGCTTAATTTGGGTTTCATACCTATTTATATTTGTAATTTCATAGCTTTATTTTAGCTTATTGCGCTTTCTCTCCCACTGCATTTGTTGTTATTCTAAATCCTCCGGTTCCCCACCAGAAAGAAAACCTAAAAAGGAAAAAAGCTTGCTTGTTGGATGGTGGGAGGGGTTTATGTCTGTTTCTTTTGCACCCCAGTTTCATTTATTATCATAATTTGTGTGATTATTCGTCTCTACTTGATTATTGTTCTTCTTCCTCACTTGTAATTGGGTGCTTTAGCCCTTTGCACACCAACCTTAGGTCAGATGGGAATAACAGTTTTGGTTTTCAGTTATTTCTGTTTATCCTGGTGGTAACAAAATTTATTTTGTGTTTGCAGGATGCAATAATCCTAAAGCCGCCAAAGAAAACATCAATTTTGTTAAGGATGATAGTTTTAATGTTTGCAATGATCTGTGGGGTTTATATCTACTCCATTTGTCAAAAGCAGATAAGCAGCCAACACAAAATCCAAATTCAACACATTCGAGTCATTGGTACACCGTCAGCTAATTATGACCCAACACACCTGCAAATTCCTAGCAAGCATTATCCAAATCCTAAAACTTTTAGTAGGTAGTTGAGCATTCCTGCTTTTGGTTTGAATATGGATTCGCCTGTAATGTGCTGAAGTTTTGTTTTATTGTGTTTTCAGGAATGAATGTGTGCATAATCCTGTACAATACTTTGCAATATTGTCAATGCAAAGATCTGGAAGTGGATGGTTTGAGACGTTGTTAAATAGCCATGTTAATGTAAGTTCGAATGGGGAGATTTTCTCGGTTATGGATAGGAGGAGAAACATTTCATCTATTACACAAGTTCTAGACAAAGTCTACAATCTAGACTGGTTCACTAGTGCTTCCAAGAATGAATGCTCTGCAGCAGTTGGCTTCAAGTGGATGCTGAATCAGGTAACCGAGTGTTGTGATTTTGCTGTAAATTTGCTGTAGGGTGTCTCAGTGCATGAGGCTCTCACATCATGATGTCTGGGAAGGGTCAAAAGTATGCATCCTACCCTTTTTTTTTTAACAGAGAGGCCATATCCTGTTTCCACATCTGTGCATGTGACTTCTAGGTCACAATAAAGTACCCTTACCATTACATCAAGGGTAGCCTTTCTGTGACTTTGCTATAGGTAACTGCAGAATCAGCACTTTGGTGGTTGACATTACTGGCACTAAATGTGAAGCAGCCAAGTAAGCAACTTGGGTCCATAGAGCCTTAGGATGGTCTCTGCCTTAGACCAGAATACTTGCATACATGAGTATTAACAGAGATGAAGTTGCACAAGCTTCTTGTTGACCATAGATATTGTCTTGAAGGTCATATGAGCGTTTGGTTTTGCAAACTCTCCAAGGACAAAGTTAACTATGCTCAAGCTCAAAGCTTATATTGTAGTATTATTTCCTCTGTCATAGAATTCCCTTCTGATGAAATCTAATGTACTGTTGGAGTATTTGTTTTGGAATACACGATACATATGTGAAACTGAACAAGATGGTAGTCTTTGTTCAATTTTTGTCTTGTTTTATAGAGTTCAACTAGGTATCAAATCTTCAATGCCTCTTTGAATGGAAGGGAAATCATTGGACCTTGCTAGCAAAGGGAAGGCAACAAGAGATTGCATGCTAAATGAAGTAGAGCAACCATGTATAAAAATGCAAACTGAACACTGGGTCCAAAGAACTTAGGTTGGTTGTAGGGTCTGAAAGAAGGTCCTACCTCATCTCTAATGGATGGAAAGAAGATTCTGCCTGTTTCTTGCCTACGAAGAAGGGCTGGATGACATGCTAATGTTGCCTATTATGGTTTGTGCAGGGAGTAATGGAGCACCACAAAGGTATTGTAGAGTACTTCAATAGAAGGGGTGTATCTGTCATATTCCTTTTCAGGAGAAATCTATTACGTAGAATGGTTTCACTTCTTGCAAACTCCTATGATCGGCATGCTAAGCTATTAAATGGAACCCACAAATCTCATGTTCATTCAGCAGAAGAGGTCTTGCCCTTTTTGCCATTGGACTCATCACTCCGTGTATTGCATAAGCATGTTTTTCAACTTGTAGCTTGATTTCTTGTAGGCTAAAACACTGTCGAGGTACAAACCTACGATTAATTCCACATTGTTGATAGCTGATCTAAAGATGGTGGACACTATTACTGCAAGAGCTTTAGAATGCTTCAACACCACCCGCCACATGACTTTGTACTATGAAGATATCATAAAAGACCGCCGGGTAAGTTTTTATGAATATTTCAATAATCCTAATTGATAAGAATATGTCCTAACTATGCAAATAATCAAATTTATTTTCAATGCCCTATTATTTGTGGAGCAATACCTCTATCTTTGGCATAATGCATATATTTTCTAACAAGTTGTCTTGCATTATCTTTAAGATCCTTTCTAAGGATACACTGGTCCAAAGATACAAACTTTTTTGCCTTTTTGTCTTAACATTGATATTTTGGTTTCTGTTGCCACAACCATAGACTTTTCTTTTTCTAGATGTCGGCTGAGAAATATACGTATCTCAGTTCCTCTGTGAATGATTTCCACGCAATTGTTGACAGCGGTAGTGAATTCTCTCTGATTGCAACATTGGCTACCTTGCTTTGCTGCAGAAACTCAAGGAAGTTCAAGAATTTTTGAGGCTTCCAGCGATGGAGTTGACAAGCCGTCAGGTCAAAATACACAAAGGTCCCATGTGGGACCTCGTCAAAAATTGGGAAGATGTCAACAGGACGCTAAATGGGACGGAGTATGAAAGACTTCTCCAGGCCGACTATTAGAAGATTTGACTGACTCTGCTAACCCACGGAATGATGTGAATACACCAACTTGAGCTAACTTTCCCACTGCCGAGCTGACGGAATAGTGTGTGGCTAAGGGAGTCCACTAGAGGTCTTGATAGCTTCTACGGCCTCTCAATTTTCTCTTCCCGACGCGTAGAGCCCATACCCAAAACTCTTCTGTCTCTCGATCACCGCGTTGTTGGTCCCTTTCACACAATGTATGTGTCATGCTTGTTCCCAGCTGCAAATATTTCTTGTTGCTTGCAAGGCAAAGCACGAATCCTTGTTTTATTTTTGTTCAAAAAGCTCAGCATCTTATTTTTTTTTTTGGGGGTCGGGATACTGGACCATTAAGCGCTGCCATGCAGAAAGACTGAAAAAGGATCACAAATCACTAAGATTCGAATAAGGAACTAAGGAATTTTATCAAGGGTGTTCTAATCAATTGTGCTAGAAACGTGGGATACTAGGCTCTGGCACGTTTTGCCATGGCCCAAGTGAATCCTGATCCGGCAAATCGTGCCTAAGTAAACTTGGGGTTCGTGAGCACTGCGTGAAAACATTGTCGGTGACTAAACTAGCAGAATTGCTGCAAGCCAAATGGGCCATGTTTAGTCAAGCAACGGGTGTGAGGCCCTTGGTTCGACCAAGAGGCCAATGGATGTGGTATGGAGCTCTTGGTTCGACCAAGAGGCCTCCTCTCTATTTTCCTTTATTTTCCTGAGATTTGGATTTAACCTTCGGCTTTGCATGCTTGAGAGCCCGTTTTGTAGGTCTCCATTCAGAAATGCAACAAGAAAGACGAACAAATGGATCCCAAACCCACCATTTGAACCATTCCATTAACAAGCCGCCAAACTAACCGAATCAGCTTACCAAATATTTTTTAGCAGTAAGAAAAATGGGTTGGGCCTCCGCTCCATCTTTTGAGCTTGTTCTGGCCCATAATCAGATAACCTGGTTAACAGTTCGCCAGGCCGAACCTTTTTTCTTTTTTGTTTCGCAATTTTTAAGGTGAGGCCCAACAAGAGTGTTGGGGGCTTGACTTGTGTACACTGCGAGGAGGGTCCCTGGCGGCAGTGCAGCATTCGCTGGAAAATTTGTATTTTTGCACCAGTTGAAAAGAAAACAAGAGATTGGAATCTTTTCTCGTTTGTTCTTGCTTGTGAATTGGAGCTCAAAATTTTAATTTTTTTGAAACAAAAATTCATGAATGAATCACACATGAGATTTTAACACCCTTTTTTTTTTTTTTTTTTAAAGAGAAAATTTATGAGGTTAGTTGAAAGTGTATATAAATGATAAATTGACAGTAAAAATTTACAATTAACTTCAAAAAAAAAAAAAAGTGTTGAATGAAGGCTTAAAAATAGATCGTGTGTTGAACTCTAATATTACCAATCCTTATCTCTGTCAATTGTGGCCTTTGATATTTCCAACGAAAAGAAATTGTGATATACTGCTCCCATTATTCGATTGTGGAGGTTATATGAATGTAATGTCATACCAACCCATGCATATGCCCTACCTTACTGGTCAGATGCACGTTATTATTGATTAATGGTGTGAATTTCTGCTTTTTACAGGAGCTTTTTCGGACCGATGAATTGTGAAGTTGTCAAAGTCAACAAATAAATAATCATATATCTTTTTTTTTTCATTTCTTATATATATATATATATATATATATATATATATATGCGGCCACACCCACTAAAAAGCTAAAGGTGAGCTGGTGAAGCCAAATACGTGCAACTTCCAAACTCCAGGGGAGAGAGAGAGAGAGAGCTTTCAAGAGGTGCGAGCTGGCACAATAATAATTATAATAATAAAAAAAAAAAGGCTTTCTCATTGGAAAGTAAAACCACCCTGCCATCGTGAGTACTTTCTTTTCTTTTGTTTTTTTTGGTTGTTGGTCTCATGGACGATGGATGCAGAGAAATGAATAAATAAATATTTTGTAAATTTTGAATTAGAATGACTATAAAATTCGAAAAAGACCAAAAACAAAACGACGTTGAAAATGCGAATGGTGGGGACAAAGTACGCCAACTCGACCTCCACAAAAGTCTGCGCATTATTTTCTGACGCGCTATTACCATGGAATCTCATAATTATACCTCCGACTATGTGCCTCTTCTGTCTGAACTCCAAATTCAATGGTATTCGTTATGTTTAGCTACCTTTTTTTTTTTTTGAAAAAAAAATAAAATTATTTTTTTTCCTCACATCTAATATTAAATTAATTTAACTTAGAGAATAAAAAAATTAATTAAATTAAAAATATAATATATTATTTATCTTTTAATTTTTACATAATAATTTAAATTTTTAACTAAAATATATATATTTTTTTCATAATATCAAAATTTTTATAATAAAATAATTATGAATTTGAATCGTATCTTCATTAACTTATATTTAATTGTAAATTTTTATTTTATGAGTAAGTGAATGGACTTTCGTACGAGGGTCTATGCAGGATATTTAAGGAAGGAGAAATTGTATAACATGTAGGTGTATGATACCTGAGGAACAAATATATTTTTCATAAGCCTGATTAATTAATATACACAACATCCTGAAGGGAGCATTAATCTGAAACAACTAATGTCTGTGGTAATGGCTCGGCAGAGTACTGCCAATGGTGGGTCACCGTTGAAAATTTTGAGCTCCTCTGCATTCCACACATTCGATATATGGAATCCACAATCTCAAAAATTAGGAAGCATGCGCATGGTGGCATGGGAATATATTGTATTAGACAATTAATTTATTATTTTAACTTCAGAAAGTACTTCAAGCATCACATGCATGGCTCTTCCTGCTCTATAAATACTAAAGAATCAGGAAGAGCCTGGCAAGCAATTAGCAATCGCGCCTGCTTAGTTGATTCTGTTGTCTCTTGCAAATTCTGTCAATTGGATTTAATCTCTCGCTTCCCTCTCTCTGCTTCTAATTTCCTTTCCATATGGCCCAAATAAAATCATTCTTTGCTTGTTTTCTCTTCGTAGTGATACTCTTCCATGAACTTAAGTCCATTGACGGCAGGCACTTGATGCTCCATAGGAAAAAGGAATCCCAAAAGCTCCAAATCTCTATTAAGTCTCTTGAAAAGGAAACAAGAACGCTTCTTAATCGCAATGGCAACATGCATGTTGATGATGAATCTTACAAGGCAGTGCATGGCAATGAGGTTGCTGGTCCTAAGGTCTTTCCAACTCCACCTACAGACCCAAGTGTGGTTAGTGGCACACCACCACCCCCTGATGGTCATGTAGATGACTTTAGACCTACTGCACCAGGCCACAGCCCTGGTGCTGGGCATTCACTTCAAAATTAGGCCAAGCTTTATGTGCATATATGCTCTCTGGCTCATTCTCAGTGGTGCAAGTGTGAGAAATTGAGAATGGTTTGGATGGTGTCTTCAGGTCTGTTTGTGGGGAAAATAAAGAAGTCTTTGTAATATTGTGCTGCTTGTTTTCTTTTGTAAATACGCTTTCAATTTCAGTACTGGGATTATCGTATTCTAGCCTTAGATATTGCTTGTTTAGGGGTACTCTAGGGTGTTGGAGCAGGTTGTTTGATCTTATATATATTTTTTCCTTTTTGGGTGTCGCTGAATGTTTTTTTTCTTTTGGGTTTTCTTGTGTCGCTGATTGTTCATGAATGCTTTCAATTGAAGTAATGAAGCTTGAATCCTTCTAGTATATTATATCATTGCATGGGGCACCATATTTTTTGGATATATAAATCATAAATAAGAAGAAATTTTATTAAATAAATTAAAGTAAAAAGTGAGATACAAGAATCTCATATCAACTACAAAAGACTAGTAAAAATACACGAAGGTAGTGTACAAAAAGAGAAGCAGGTGATAGCATCTTGATAAGGGCTTTGATAGGAGGATTTGAGATTCATAGACACGGTGGATGAGGTGCAATTTGAATGCTTAGCTACAATTAATTATCGTAATCGCTTTTTGTATCTGCAATTGACAGACCTCGTACACTTCATTTATAGATGTCTGGTCGTCCTCCTATCTTTTTTGTATTGATATTCAGCAAGTGGTTGGTGAAGCTGGATTGATTTTATTTCATCGTATTATACTAATTATTTTCGTCATCTCGGATGAAGTCTTTTGAGGCTGTTCTCATGCATAGCATAGAGACTACAAAGCATTGGCAATTGTCCGATAACATTGCTCATCCAACCTCATAAGTTCAAAGAACCCGTCCCCTCTGCTTTAATTCAATGAGTTTTAAATCTATTAAAAGACTCGTTTCTTACCCAATAGGGCATCCCATGAGGATTAGGTGAGTTCTTTCTTGAGACCTCAATTTTTGGTCTACAAGTAAAGTACTAAGCTTGGTTCATTTAAACATTGTCATTTTTGTTGTTATTTTCACTTTTGTCTATAATAAGAATCAACTGAACTCAAGGACTATGGTTTAAATGTAATCTTAATTACAAACGAAATTGATACTGGCTTATAAATAAAAAATATAAATTAAAATTGGGGGCCAAATATATGTCTTACTTTGAATTATAAGCTTTAATATTCAGATTTTATTGATTAATGGTGATTTTTAAAAACGTAAGTATGTATGCAAGTTAATTATTGAGAAAATCTCCGGTATCAAAAGATCGCATCACATTGGTTCTTTTTTGCTTCCTTTGGAGGTAGGCAAGCATTTGTGCTCATTAATGTTGAAATACCATCCTTTTTTTTTTCTTTTTTTTTTGGGGGGGGGGGGGGGGGGGGGGGTTTGGGTCCTTCGGATCAAGATTAGAACATAGGAGCTAAAATTAAGAGCATCAGTTTTATGATGAGGCCATGTAAAATGACAAATGTCATTATTTTAAGATGGTCATTATTCCACTGCACATCAAAACATCTTGCAACAACTCTACCTGAAACTGTGCACTCTTTGGTTAAACATATACAATATTTAAACTTAAAGTAGAGCTTGAGGTTAAGTAAAAGGCTCTAACTGCCTGTCCGTATATAGCCAAATTTCAAGGAATCAAGGCGAAGGTAAAGAGATGTAGCCCACCATAAAATTGCTTGGACTGCTGAGATTCGAAAGCAACGTGAGAGATCCCGTTGTCTTTGCTGCACGTTGGATGGGTGGAAGTAGTACAATTATGACTATTATAACTAGTAATTATAATTAATAATTATACTTGCAATTTATTCATTTTGTATCATTCTAACTTTGTTATCATTAATTTATAATCCTTAAGAATGAACAACCCTCGTGCACTCCAGCCTAGCAAATAGAGAATCAATGCAAATACTCTTCTTTTTTCTTTTTTCTTTTTTTCTTTTTTGTCTAAAGTAACATCATAATTATGTACAAATTATTTCTTTGTACTCGCAAGTTTTTTATTACATAGATTCAGAGAGTGGAGGTTGGGTGGCGACTTTTCCCAATATGAAGGGCCAACCACAAGTGGGTCCTTTTCCAAGATTCTTCAATCTTTTTGTGCTGCATTCTACATGGAGAGGGGAGGGGCAGCACTCAGTAGGAGCTAATCATTTGATTCATTTTGACCTTTTCGATTAGAACAGAAAGGAACTTAGTTTTTGTAACAAATCAAGACCACTCTCCCCTCAAATTGGGGTTGGTGGCTATGGTGGATTTGACATGAATTTGAATTTCCTCATGTGCAATGAACAAAACTCGCTTTGGCAGTCAAAGTGTGCATTATTCAGTTTGAAAAAGCATAAAATTTATCATCTCTAGGCTTACTAATGAGTCAAGTTGCTGTTGAAATTATTAGACTTCCAAAGATTCATGCTATATAAGTGGCTGCATTCTGGAAAGCCGAATCAATTGTAACACTAGAATTTGAAACTGAGACCATCGTTTAGCTCCGCTTTAAATAAAAATAGCATTAAACTGGTAAGGAAAATACAATGAAATGCGAAAGCTAGTCATGTGACAAGCCCTCCTGCTGTAACCTAGCTAGGTACACAGTTAGAACATTATTAAATTTCCATATTCGTGATAGCATTATACCTTTCCTCCTTTGGTCAGTGTGATTCTGAATTTTTTAAAACAGTCTTTTGATGCACTACATTGCAATCAATTGGAAATCAATCGACAGTTTAGAAGAAGAATCAAGGACAAGATCTTCTTTATGGTTACCACTCAAAAGGAATCTTTAGCTTTCAGCAGCTATTAATCATTTCAGACCATTTTTGAAAGTCGGCATGCAAGTACTCCTAAACAATGAAATTCAAACGATGATGGAATGAACAAATGTTTTTCACTTGAATTTGTCGACCAAAAGATTTCTGAGCTTGCCTGCTAACCATTCAAATTTAACACTATGCATCTATTAGTGGAGAGTACCGGAGGAATCCCTATCATTTTGGTGTTGCCAATGGGTGTTGCCAATGGTCAAAAGTATTGATTAATTAAACAGACTGCCGCCCTCTACCTATGCAAACAACACATCAACATTTTAGTTCAATGAAAGTTCAGGGACTAAGCTTTAAGCTTATACAGGTCCCAAGTAATTGGACAATAAATTTTTACAAGTGAAAGTGGGCGTTATTTTGGCGGTCAATGTTTGGTGAATTGGTGCAATGTGCCATCACATGCACGGATGCAAGTTGAGTTTTCGGTGCAAACTACCGCTTAGTGAATGAAATCGGTACATAATGGAAGCCTATTATTCCGAAAAATTTCCATGTAGAAGCCTGAATTCAATACAGGATGATCAATCTTCATATGAATATATGATGAACTTAATAGTTGGTCTCTATAGAAAATAGATCGAGTCGAGCCAAAAAACATGGAAGCAATATCAAAATCATAGAGGAACACCAACCCATGGAAGTGCAATATTTGGAGAAAGATCTCTCAGAAAGCCACGCAGAAGAGAAGCCTTTGTTACATGTTGATAAACCACAGGCCGTCCATAAACAAAGTCATCTCAGTCCGCAAATGTAGAATATGGAAATGATTATATAGTGGTCAGAATTATCAGGGCATGCATTTTTAAGCCTACAAAGGCCCCCCATGAAAACCAGAACTTGGAATCCTTGCGTCAAAGTCATTCTGTCCTGAAGCTTGACTTGTTCTCGAGCCTTTTCAATATATACTGTAATACCTCCCATTTTCCCTCTCAATTCAATTCTCTAGTACTAGTTAAACTTCAATCTCTGCATATCTTCCTAGTTATGGCAGAATTCATGCAACTGTGCAGTATACTTCTTGCACTCATTACCTGCCTTCAAATTCTGTTAACAGGAGGAAGGCAAATTAAGTCAATGAACAAGCAGGAAATTGTTTCCATGCAAATCAACTCCAGCAAAGAAATGCCTAATCACTATCAGGGAAGCAATATTATCAACTTTCACTAGAGCCATAGGAGGTTCGACTTCTCAGCCTAAACCCCAAAGTGACCATGCTTCTAGTGTTAACCAACCCAAGTCTATAGTCCCAAATAGAAGCTCTGGCTCTAGCGAGTCTCTTGCTGCTAATGAATTTCCATCCAACACATCCCGGATTTTCTGATATTGGTCATCCTTCATCACATGGCAGCCCTCCAGACACTGAACTAAAGGCTCCAACTATATCCGTAAGGATTCTCTTGCAGGATACAAAGATGATTTCCACCAACACCACCCAGTCACAGCCCTGGTGTTGGCCATGTTTTCCAAACCAAGAATGTAGAAACAAATGGATAGATTGTTTAAGTTAATCAAATTTGTCATAAATTAAAAATTAATATTTAAGTAAAAGTTAAAAAGTAAAATTGTGTTTGGTATAATTTTTATGTTAAATTAAAAATAAATATTATTTATTATATGTGGATTTAAGTGTATTAATTTATTATGTAATTTATAAGTAAAATTTAATATCTATATCATTGTTATATTTTTAATTATCATTATATAATGTTATCAATTTAATATTATTAATTATTTATATAATTATCTGTTAATAAAAGAAGAGTTAATTAAGCTCTAACTGTAACATAAATATCTTATACACGTTAACTACAATTTCATTGAATCTGGTTTCTACCGTCTACTGAATTCCCCCACCAGCAAATATAAGGAAGTAAAAACACTTCTGCTTGCCGTATTTGAATTAATACACTGTTTCTAAATTTGTATTTAGGAGGACAAAAATAGGAGTTAATAAAATTCTAATTACACAAAAAATTTCGTCCTCCTAATCAGATTCTCTAAAAACTCAGTACATTACTTAATATTAGCAGTTAATAAAATATTGTTACATGCTTGCACGATACAATTTTATTTTTTTTGTCTATAATTATTTAGACCCGTTGAATCATTGTATAGAAGATATGACACCCCTTCTCTCATAAATCTCATATCATTTAAACTCAACACTTTAAGTTCGAAGTTCAAGCTCTCAATTATTAGAATATTACATAGAGACATATTAAAATTATTTTTTTTAATCTATTAAGACATATTAATGTTATTATTTGATTTAATTAACTTCTTCTCTCTCTCTCTCTCTCTCTCTCTCTCTCTCTCTCTCTCTCTCTCTTTTCAACTTTCGCTAAAATATGCTGGCCTTATGGGACTAAAACCAGAATTACATGTGTTTGTGTGTATATGGACCATCAATTCGTGTGGGTAACCTTCTACTACGAATATGTGTATGTAATGATAAAAATCCTTTCATCCTCAAGCAAAATTGGGTTGAACTCCATGTAAGTATTTAGCGGAATAATAACCATCAGCTCGGAATCGTCATTTCAATTTTTTTTATTTTTTATTTTTAGGTCCTCCTTTTTCAGTTCTATTGATTTTAGCCAGTGTCCTATATAAGCAATGGCTAGGGAAAAATAGTACTTGCAATTTGAAATTTGATCGGGAAGCCCCCATGTCACGCGCGCATTGCAAGTTTCACCATCAGCATGTAATATATTTTTCAATTTCGCAAGAACTTGGTCCTGAACTTTTATCCTACACACCCAACTAACTGCCAAACTAAATGGTTATGTACAAGCACAGTTATACATTAAGCCCCGGAAAAGACTACCATTTTGGTATAAAATTTATGTCTCCTCGGGCCTATGCTGTCTATATTACAAAGAAAACCAAAAAGAAAATAATGATACCGAGTGTGATTTCTTGGTGAATATATCAAAATGGCCGTGAAGTTCCTGTAGGGCTGTGGGATCGCACAAGTAAAAGGAGTGACAGATAGTCGCATGCAACTTGCAAGTAACATGCAAAAAATCCTCTTAAAAGCTAAAACATTTGAAAGCTATACGGCTGTCACCACAGCTCTTGTCTGGGCCTTTAATGGAACATACAATAAAAAAAGGTTTATAGAGGTTAGTGGTCATATTGCTGCGTCTCTAGACTAGAGCACATCCTTTCATTCACCTTTGATTTTAAAATTCAGCTCACTGTTCATCCATGGAATCTTCCTTCATCTTTGGAAATTTAATTAAGGGGAAGCTTCCTTTTTTTTTTTTTTTTTTTTTAATTTTTCTTAAGGATGGCCTCATGTTTTGCATCCTTTTAACCCTCTGTTAGGTACTAATGGTGTATCTTCTTTTCTCTCAACGACTTTAGATCTTCTATAAATACATACCTCTCACACGCACAAGTCCTCAAGCTTGAGACCTTGTGCCAATTAGCACTATAGAGTTTAATTTTTGGAAGTAACACAAAAGCTTCTAAATTCACTCCTTCCCCTCGAAAATCATATATGGCCAAGGTAACTTTCATTGTTTTGCTCATTTTACTTATGATGTTCAGCTACGATCTTCATTGTATCGTTGAAGGAAGAGACTTGAAAGTAGGAAAAGGGTTAAAGTGCAGCACATGCTTCAGTCCTGCTGATGGGAAGAGAATTGATGCAAGGAACAGTAAAGAAAATGGCAGTGGAAGACCAGGCCACTTGATGAGCCATGGTATCAAAACCAATGAAGGAAATGGAGAGGCTTTTCGGCCTACAAAACCCGGGCATAGTCCAGGCGCTGGTCATTCCATCCAGAACTAACCGCGAACCAAGGCATTGATTTGCAACATTGTTATTTCTAGTATTTGTGTTAAGAATAAATGGAAGTAGCATGCACGTACGTTTATGTCTTGCTTTTCCAAGTTCTGTCATTTGAATATCTTGTTTTTTCGATATGTCAATGCGTGTGTTGTATATGTACGTACTTTCACCATGTTAATAAGATTGACAGACAATCATCTAGACTTGAGAACAAGTCTAGAGTGTCTATTATGTACTCCAACAGATTATCTCCTCTTCCTCTCTCTCTAATGTTCATGGGAACGAGAATTTGTCTTATTGATGTTGAATCTTCTTTTCTCTTTGACCAGGCAGTGTACGAAGTTATTCTCAGACTAGGATCTTGTTTTCTCTGTTCCTTGTATATACCCTATTGCACCACTTCGTTGTTCTTTTCCATTTAAGTAATCCTTTTCGATTGTTTTTACTTTTATTCTTTTTAACGAAACTTACTTCACTTGTGGAAAATAAAATAAAATAAAAATAAAATGATCATCATTCTAAACCTTACGGTTCCTTTTTTCAGGTCAGGAGAAAAAACGTTTCATTAATATACAAAATATGGAGGTAAAGCAATTAGATTACACTATTAAAAAAGAAGAAGAAGTTAAATTTAGCTTAATTTTAAGCATTGCATTAATAAATAAATAAATAAAACTTTGCAAGCATTGCGAACCCACGTCTGACTTCGCTTATTCCATGCTCCTCTTCATGACAATCTAACGGAGATTTGGTAGGAACGCAACCTGCTAAATTTAATTTGTTAAGAACGAGATCAACGCAGAGGAAGCCAGACACGAGGCATCAACATTTTATGAAGTTCCTGCATTTATTGAACGGATGGGGATGACTCCACGGGTTCCTCTAATTTTTTTCCTGGGTATTAATGTTCTTTATATATATATATATATATATATATTTAAACTCCAACATACCAAGAAATATATTCTCAACCCTTGAGAAGGCTCTTTCGATTCTTAATGGTCGTCCTAGCTTGCTCGCTTTTTGAAGGCTTGAATTTCCTTTTCAATTTTTTTTTTTTTTCATTCTCTTTTGAAAGAAAGAGGGTTGTTGCAAATTTGTGACAAATGAATATGAGATGAACATTATGACCATCAGTTGCAATTGTTACTTCTTATGTATACAAAATGAACGGTTATGATGAACTTATATTTATATTGTATCTATTTGAGATTTGTATCTAATATAACTCTTTTAACAAATAAGTTTGCTTGATCTGAAATTTTTAAAAAGATTGCACTGCTTAATTTGTTAAACTTATGCCTAGAAATTTCCGAAAAATATAGTACTCTCCTTGCTAATTTTAAAGCCCCAGACAAGAGAGCAACCCTTCAGTTCTTGAAAGGAAGGAGAGATACAAAATCCATGTCTTCTAGCCCATTAATTGATAAAATGAAGGCCCTAGAGCCCAGCGAGCGTCTTCTAGTATTTTGTATTGCTGCCTTGCTGAAAAATAAATAAATAAAGGTCACGCAAAATCAATAAATAAATACACACACACACACACACACACACACACACACACACAAAAGAAGATAATTAAATTCAGGCAACGGATGCATGTATGTATGTAGCACGAACCATATTGAGCAAAGAGAATATAGACAACTAGCCAGAGCTTGGATGGTTGGTTGTAACCTTGTAAGCTTTTTCATTCATGATCAGGGGTAGGGCTTAAACCCTTAATTTAAACCGTCCAAAGTCTCTTTTTCCCTTTCTTTTATGTGCGTCAACAAACTTGGTGGAATCCTTCCACTAACACAGGGACCTTCACATGCTCTTGTCTAAGTTGTCTTCAAACCTTAAAATTTAATACAAAATAAATGCCTAGCCAACTTTCAAGCCCTGCATATGTTTAAATACCACGTTTGAGAAAGGCTTTTTTCAGCTGACTTCTAAACCCTCAAAATGGAAATAAGAATTTTTGGCACTGCTACTATTTTTGCTCTTGTTTTGGTACTGTGCCATCAAGTCGTTTGTGTAGAGGGAAGGCACTTGAATTATGGGTTGTGCAGCAAATGCTCCGCAGACAATAACACCTTGACAGCATCAGAGGATATCGCTGCTGCTGGTACTGCTTTGAGTGGTCAAGAACGGACGAGTAAGGTCGATCATGTTGCTGATTTCCGACCCACGGAGCCAGGGCACAGTCCCGGGGTTGGCCACTTCCTCAACAATTGAACATCCTACAGCTACAGCTGCTCATAAATTATACATTCATATTTTGCTTGACCCTTAATCTAATTTTCGAATTTCTAGTTGACAAATTATTATTTCTTTCTTTTACTTTTCTTTTTCTAAGTCGGCAGCATCCATTTCTAGCAGAGATTGCAAATAACTAGAGCAGGATACGCGTGTATAAATCGGTTAATAATGTTGTTAGTAAGGAATCGCAACTATTCAGTAACGAAGACTAATGCCCTTTGAGATGGTTGGATTGGATAGCATATAGCATATAGCATGTAAACATGGAGTAGTCCAAGTGCAAAAGGGCTATCAGGTGTGCAAAAGTTGGTCTGTGGTAACACCTAGCTGCCATACTAACGATGTCAAAAACTAAAAGGAAATAAACGAAAATGAATTCTAGTTGATAATGGATATGTTGGTTCAACATGAACTTGTGTTGAATTGTAAAGGCTAGCCACTTGGTTAATGCTAATTTGCTAGAAATGGTGGCCGAGTTTGATTCCTCCAAGCATTTGGTTTGTCAACCCTTTATTGAAACAAGGCAGAATGGATGCCCAATGGCTAAAGGGCATTCCTCCCTCCGTTTGACCGTCTACCAACCAAGGTTGTGTGCTAAGGGCAAGAAAAATATTTATTTATTGGGCTAACAATTCAATAACCCCAAATATTTGGATTTTGCTAAGTTTTTAATAACGGAGATGCACCCAGCACGAATTTTTGATTTAGGAAGCAAACAGGTTTTGTACCCTAAAAAAAAAAAAATCACTCACTTTGAGACTGACGATTACCCCCTCTCAAATTATTGTAAGATTAAATGGAATTCACTTCAGAATTTATAAAACCTTGGGTTTATAGTAAGTGGATCCTCTAAACAAAAAAAAAAAAAAAAAAAAAAAAAAAAAAAAAAAAAAAAAAAAAAGAAGAAGAAAAAAGAAGGTGGGTGGATATAAAAAAATAAAATCAACAAAAGTCAAGTGAACATAAGTTTATATTTGGGTTACATGAACATCATATTTATCAGGGTTTTTCTGAGGGGAAAAAAGAAAGGGCCCGGAAGGAGACAGGGTGGAGTGAGTGAAGTTAATGAACAAGCTGTAAAGTCCTTTTTGGCAACGGAAAAGTACAAATAAACATTTGAAAAAGTTCATTAAAACTCATAAATCATTCTGATCCCACCTGTATTGATATCACATCGTGGTCGTTAAGTTAGTTTACAAACGCTCAAGGCCCCCACCAAAATTTGATTCTTGTCTTTGATTTTTTTATTTTTTTTTTTGTAATTAACTGCAAAGATCCACTCTTTAATACACATTCATCACACAATAAAAAAAAGAAAAAGGTAAAAAAAACCAAAAGGGTTGTTTAAAGAGATTTTGGTAGGTTTCTCCAAATGGTTTGTTCTTTTTAATTTTGAGTTTGGTCTTACACGGAGACATAGCCTTGTGGGATCAACTATACAATTTGCACTGGTTACGGCTTCCTCTTTGATTACTCTCATCAAACCTTCACGATACTTGATTAGCTAGTTGTTAATGAGGTGCTTTTTTAAGTTAATATCAGCTTAAGGAGGGATCCGTGGCGGACTATTTCAATCCGAGCCTTTTGCAATTGACTGAACCCCTTTCAAAGATTCTTGCTTCAGCCGCTTAAAAAAAAACCAAAAACATTACATATAACCTTTTAATTTATTGGATTTGTAAGATGAAACTATATCGTATCATTATAATTATCAAAAATATATTTATTTTTCTCTATTTTTAACTAAAATTATATATTAAAAAATTTAAAATATATAATTAATAATTATTACAATATAATACTTACTCTTATATCGTATACATATTTTATTTTTTGTGTTATAAAATTTTACCATGCTTAAAAAAAAGTAGTAACATTTAGTCCAAATACCCATTAATTCTAGCATTCAAAATCATATCTTGAGTCCACTTAGATTTTTTTTTTTTGTTTATTAACTCAATAATTAAGAACAACGAAAAGAAGGGGGAACGAAATAAAAAAATAATAATAATAATAAAAACATATATTCAGTTATGTTAGTGTCCTGACAACCTTAGTGGGTAGTTATGGGCTGTTTTCGTTGTTTTCTTAGCCCTTTGGGCCACTCGACCCGAAAATTTTTCACTCGAAATCCCATTAGAAGAGACTTATGATCCAGCCCCACTACATATCAACTCCCATCCTTGTGTCTTTTCTAGTACTCTTGTTTGTTACCTTCTGTATGATTTGTATTCGTTTTAGATTTTATGATTTTTATGTGCAAGTCTCCTATATCCTATTTGTTATTTCTTTGACAAATTCAATGATTTAGACCTTTTTTTTAATAAAATAAATAAATAAATTACAGTCAGTATCAAACAAAACGCTAGAAACTTATCTGTAGTTTAATCAAAAGACAGGATGTTTACTTTGTCAAAAAAAAAAAAAAAAAAAAAAAGAGAAAAAAATCAACCATATAGAATAATAACAAAGTATTTCGATTGGTTGGGATTTGTCAAGACTTCCAACAAATCAAGAAAAAAAATAATCTAACGAAGAACAACAATTGGTTGGGATTTCGATCATGTCTGTAACTTATCCTCTTCGATAATTTCAACCGAAATGGCCACCGTCTTTTCAAGGACGTTGCAGCCAAAAGGAAATCTTCAAGCATTTCTAATGTGTTAGATGTTGTAATTTTATTATTATTTTACTCTTTTTTTTATTAATAAAAAAACAATTTGCAAAAGGATTTCTTCAATAAATGATAAATTTACCTGGAAAACAAAAAAATATATATCTCTTTATATTATATATAATAGTGTCACATTTTTCCTTACGTGGCTACCAGACACCCAGCGTTAGGGCCTATCCATGCAGGGGGGTGGAACTCCGCCTTAGCCGAAGAAATAATAAAAGCAGTAACGTCTAATCAATGGTCCCACTCTGATTCAAAGGCCTAGTCACCATCCAAAACGGATGGGGTCCACATTTTGTCCGAAAGTTCATGCCAGTTGCCCACCACCGAGAAAACAGACAAAATACCCAAACTTGGGAGGGGGCAGAGACCCGCCTTGGACCACAGGGAGAATCAGCATTATCTCGTAGCTGTCGGAGTCCAAATCCAACGGTAGATAGCCAGAACATTTTATATAGACGGCTCAGATTGGACAGTAAGATACCGCCGCCAACATGGCTTTTGTTCAATGACGTTGACCGTTAGGTGACACAACTGATTTTCACTTGGGGCAAACTTGTTTGGTTCCAATTCAACAAATATTTTAAGTCCCGCCTTAAAATCAATACGAAAAAATATTGACGAAAAATAAAAAGTTATGAATTTAAATATATTTTATATTATTTATAGTATTAAAAATTTTATATTTATTATTTTTATATTAATGCAATGATTTTTCATGAATACTATTATATAAAAAATAAATAATTGTAAACTAAGTTGACTTCCAATTTGATAATAGCACTTTTGTTATAAAAAAAATGATAACGCCTAATCACTCTTATTTATAGAGGATTTTTTTTTATAATAAGAAAACTTTAAAACAAAATTTGGAGTTGGCATCATAATATTTTATCTTTACAACTTATACTTAAAACATAAAATACGAAAAAAAAAATTAAATTTAAAATGGTGCATTGAATTTATAAAAATTTAAATTTTATTTCGTTATTATATTAGCTATGAGTAATTTATTATCTTGATAAATAAAAAAATAAATAATAATATCATAATTATTAATTATATATTTATAATTATTAATATGTCTTAAAATTTATAAATATACAAGTCAGAGGTAAATTCATGTGAATTCAACTCTATTTGCATAAGAAGGAGACACATCTAAAAATTAAAATAAGAGGGAACACCAGTATTCTTTAATTAAAAATCATAGTTTTGAGATTTTATGGTCAAACAAACATAGGCAAAAATTAAACATTGCAGGTCTGTTTAAAGAGTTACCCACTATGCAATGCCCGTAGGCTAAACTATTTTAGAAATTAATAAAATAAGATTTATGTCATATTGTCGTCATTTGACTTATTAAATTACCTAGTAACGGGGGAAGTTGTATGTATATTTATTCTTCTTTGCAAGTGTTTTTTTTTAAAAAAAATAATTTATGGGGCCACGCATATTTTCCTTGTATTTTTTTTTTTTTATTCATGTTGTATTTGCAAGCAATTCAATAGCTTTCTGCCAGGGCCAATCCCACTCCTCCCCACATTTTATTAGAACTTTTCTCTTTTAATCTTGCCAAATTCCAACAACGAGGAATATACTAGGTTGTCTTTACAATTTTAGTGGTGAAAAAAAGACAAATGCTAATTTACAAGAAAGCAATATATGTAAACAATTTTTATATAAAAACACAAGCATTGCACCATAAATCATTGAAATTATTAAAATTGTAAATTCGTTATAATACTATCACTTCGACAATTTTTAAAATGACGCATACATTTTTTTACATGATATAATATTTATATACATATTTAAAATAATAATAATAATTAAAAAAAAAACAATGCAAAGAATTTACTTTGCTTTTTCGTTAAAAAAGCGATGATGTTGAAAAAAGAATTAACAAGTAAGGAAGAAAAATAAATTGTTACGATACAATTAAGATTGGTTGTTAATGAAAGTGCACATATATTAACGTCAAACATGATCTTACTACAAAACCAAGAAAATAAAAAGCTTGGTTTCTTTTTAGACACAAAGCAAGCATCAATGGAGAGCTACTTTCTGTGTCTTCGGGGACCTGGCTTTGGACCTGTTTGGCGACATTCGGAGACTTGCCTTGGTGGTGGATGGGCAGGGGACAAAGGACAAAGATTAAATGCGTCTACAGATACCTTGAATTTAGAGCCATGCGGTGCGCCGAGACTCGGACCACGATGCGCCGAGGCTCGGACCACGATGAGCCATTCTGTTTGCCTTTAGCCACGCCAGCTTGTCTATTCGGCTATTAGCCAGTTTGGCCCAAGTCAACAGTGCGTCGTGCCCATTGGCATTAAAATTAAACGGCATGTTTGTTCTTCTTCACCGTGCCTGTAGGGTTCATGTTAAGAACCATTCTTTGATATCTTTATTCTATTTTTTATTTAAAAAGTCAAAATTTTTAGAAAGCAACCTTAGCGATTATCATTTATGATTTTAACTATAATAATAAAAGAATTTTTTTTTAAAAAAAAAAAAAGAATAAAGCATTAAAATGATTCCATATATATAGGAAAGAACAACAAAATACCAAAGCAAACTTGCGAAAAGACAGCCAAAGTAATTGTTCCTTTCAGTATGGGTTTGCCTTGAAATTACCATCGTACTCCTAGTGCCAAACGGCAGAGGGGAAGTAATCGCAAGTGCAACGAGGGCAATTTAATAATTTCAACTAATCACTCCCCTCTCTCTTTCTTTCTCTTCTCTCTGTCTCGTCCATGTTCGCTTGATTTTTGGAGGCCATTCATTCGCTGTTATCAGTGTGCTTACGTTCTGGGCAGGCAAAACAATTTTTTCTTCTCTATTTTCCATTTGAAAATCGGAACCAAAACCCTAGAAAACTTCATCTCCGATGATATGTTCCTCCTCCCTGACATGGACTTCGACGCCTTAACGACCACAGCTCCGCCGCAACGGCAGCTTCCCGTTTGCTGCATCCTCCGGTAACCGACCATTACCAATTTTCGATGTTTTCAAAAGTGAAATGAAGATAACGAATATAAAAGAGATGAAAATTTTAAAAAGACTATATAAAAAAAAGGGGACAGGTTTTTTGGTTGTTTTTTCATCGCTTGCTTTACTTCACACTTCTAGCTCTGTAAAACCTAAGAGTTTTCACGCTTTCTGCTTCTGTTTTTGAAGTCTGATTGTTTTGTTGCGGGTTTTATGCTTCTTCTTCTTCTTCTTTTTTTGGCTTTTTTATTCTTCAGATTGCTTGCTCGGTACCTTTCGGCTAAAAAATGGTACCTTTTTAGGCATTTTTAGACGTTCGATGATTGTTTCGGAGCCCGAGCGAGTGGCCTGAGTGGTTTAGAGCCGTCCGATGGTTTTGTTTGTGTGCTAAAAGTGTCAGCTTTTGGTTAGAAAATGGAAGTTTTAAGCCTTTTTTTTTTGTTTTTTGGTGGGTAGATATCGACTCTTGGATGTGTTGACTTGTATGGTCTGGTGTTTTTATCGAAAGAGTTGAGTTTTAGGCTTTTAGCTGATGATTGCGGTCGAAAATTGCATTCGTTCTGTGAAAACCAAATATGGATAGTTGTTAAGTTGATGATGCAGTTGGTTTTGGGTAAATTTTTCTGCGTTTGGGAGAATGACGCATGTGTAATAATGAATTGGTACGATAAGCAATCTTCTTGACTGCATGAATTGGAAATATAAGGCGGTTCTCTTTTTTCAAGCCAATGTTGAGGTTGCTCTCTGTTTCTTTTTCTAGTGCTAATGTGACACTGTAGAGTATTGTAGATTTCCCTTTTCCTTAAAGTTTGTAGAGATCGTTCGTCCAGATACAAACGTGATTATATGATTTTAGCTCTGTTTGTTTGGTGATAAAATGGCAGCAACTTGAGAGTGAATTGGTTGCTGAATATTTTTTATCAAAAAAAAAAAAAAAAAGAAAAACCTTCTATGATGGGGTCGTTGTTGATGATGACCTACTTTTCTGCTATTTAAAATCACTTTCGTTTCATATTGAGTTTGCCATGTTAAAGATCTTCTGGAGGGCATATGGCTTTTGCTAAGTGAAAATGTATATCATTCTCACGTGTAATTTTCTTTGATTCAGGGGATTGTTTTACCAGGTCAAAATGTTGCATTTTGTTCTGGTTCTGTTTTTCACATTTTCATGCCTTACTACATTTGGGCCATGGCTAACAATTGGGATGCAAAAATCAACGGTACTGGAAGCAGGCTGGGCCTATAAAGATGATTGTCACACCATTTCTCCAGATATTGTCATTGCTGATGGTAGTTTGGGCTATGCTGCTGGAAATCCATCTGCCCATGTAAGCATTGAGAGTGTTTGTGCTAATTCTCAGTCATTCTGCTTTCCACCAACATTGCCTGGTTTTTCAGCTGGAGAGAACAGGATCAGAGATGCAGATTTGGAAGTTACTAGGAGTCAATATGCCAGACCATTATCTGTGGGATCAACTGGGAGAAGTCGATGGGAAAGTAATGAGAGCTGGTCATCAGACTCTGTTATGTTTGGAATACAAAATGGCCAGACCATCTCTTGTTTTTTGAACATCAGAGAAGGTATTGATGAGCTATTATCGCTGCAAATTCAGAAAAGCAAAGGTCTTTGGCTCAACAAGAACTTTGAGTTGAAGAAATCCAATTGTTTCGATCTTTCTCCTTTGCCCTATGTAGAAATTAGACCCCATGTACTGGAGTGGGGACAGAAGCATTTATATTTTTTCTCAGTAGCCTACCTGACAGTGGCAAATACCTGGAAGGAAAGCATTTTACATGTTTATGAGCCATTTAGTACTAATAGACAGTTTTACCCCTGTAATTTTAGTGACCCATCCCTAGGACCTGGTGAAAGAGCTTCAATATGTTTTGTGTTTTTACCAAGATGCCTGGGCTTGTCCTTAGCTCACTTGATCCTGCAGACAAGCACTGGTGGATTTCTGGTCCAGGCTAAAGGCTATGCTGTTGAGTCCCCTTATGAGATTAGTTCTTTACTAAGCTTGGATCTTCCTTCTGGTGGACGGTTGAGTAAGAATTTGTCTTTGTTTAATCCTTTCAATGAAACCATTTACGTGAAGGAGATTAGTTCATGGATTCAGCCATTGGAAGTCATGCATGCTTGCTTGAGGCAGCAAGAGGATTCAGCCATTGGATATGATCATCATTCTGAGAAGGCCGCCCTTAGCAATAGAAGGACTGGTTCTTTGGACAATAGCATTCAAATGCCATCATTTATCAAGGTATGCAGATTTTCTGCACATTTAAAGGATTCAAGCATGTGTTCTAATGTCTGTCTTTATGTTGTTATTTTGTTGTTACACATATCATTGCCATTGTTTTTCTTCTTATCATTATCATAGTAGTTAAAGCCTCAAGGGCCATCAAAGTTGTAATCTTTAGTTGCATAATATCGTTCCCATTAAAGGAAGTATTGAAAACTGTAGCTTTTCTAGATTTACTTTCTTTTGGCTGGGTTGTTAAAAAAGCAATATTTGGTATAATAGTGCTTATGTAAATGTGAGTATAAGGCAAAGTTATGGGAAACTACAATGTGAATGGATGTTTTATGCTAAGTGAATTGCCAACATCTTATATGAGGGACATAGTAAAGTTGCAGTCATCACCCTTGATTTGTGGGAAAGTTTTGCTCTCAAGAATTTTTTTCCCCCCCTTTTGTTTGCAACACTTTCAATCCTTCTGTTGTGCCACTCTGCGGGAGAATTTGTACTTTCTTGATTTTTTTTTTTTTAAATTCCATTGGCTATATTTGGTTATTGTTGTGCACTGCAACTAATTTGCCTGCCTAAATTACATTTAAGGCATTCAAGACAGCAGAAGCAGATGAATTTGTACTGGGAAATTGGAAATCTCAAGGTACTGCCAATAGCATGTCTGTGCTTGTTAATCATAATGTGCTTTTCCCAATGGATCAAGTTGGAAATCATGGCTCCAAGTGGATCTCTGTGAAAAGTCCAAGTCAAAAGCCAGTGGTAATGCAGCTTATTCTTAACTCTGGAGAAATTATTGATGAATTCCGAGGCACAGATAGTTTTTTGGAGTCCCCATCATCAATTAGTTTGGCTCAAGCTGAGCCTAATGCATTGGTTAAGTGCAGGTTCTCAATGTCAGAAAGTGCACTAACAGAAGCTTATGTTGTTCCTCGTGGTATGGCATCTTTTGGGCCAACATTCTTTCACCCGTCAAATCTTTGTATGTGGAGAAGTTCAGCTTTGATAAGGAACAACCTTTCTGGGGTGGAATGGGTATCCCTGCAGGGCTTTGGGGGTTCACTGGCTTTAATCATGCTTGAGGGGTTAGATACTGTTCAGACTGTAGAATTTAACTTAAACTCAGCAGTTCCTCCAGACATCTCTCCCCTGGGTATCTTATTTAACATAAAAGAGATCTATTTTGCCTGCTCTCGGAAATTTTCAAAAGAACTGTATGCCAAGAACATAGGAGATTTGCCACTTGTGGTGACAAGGATTGAAGTTGGGACTGACTCTGGATTGGATGGTTTTATGGTTCATTCCTGCAAAGGTTTTTCCCTTGAACCAGGGGAATCAAAAAAGCTCCTGATATCATTCCATGCCAAGCATTCTGGATCTATGGTACAAAAAGATCTTCAATTGGCCTCAGATGGTGGAATCCTTGTGATACTGATAAAGGCCAATCTTCGCTTATACATGCTGAACTTTTTCACGAAATCAGTACTTTGGATACTGGTCAAGAAATTCTCTTGGGCAGCTCTTCTTCCTGCTTCCATAATCTTTCTGATACTCTATTGTGTATTTTTCCTATTGGTGGCCTTGGACTCTCAGAAGTACTCCTGTAGGAATGCAAAAAGTTACCTTAGATCAGCGAAAAGTGCAGGAAAATCATCTCATATTAAATGCAACCAGAAAAACAGCAAGTTGTCTATGTTGGATCAAATGGATAATTTGTTGAGATTGCCTAGAGAAGGCAAATCCTTGAAGCAGACATCTGCCGGTAGATATCGTGGTAGTCATGATGGAGAAGCAGAGCAGGATATGATCTCTCAGAATGTCACACCAACATTAGGATGTTATAAACAAGTTGACACTGTGTTGTACAATGAGAAGGATAAAACAGACCCATCGCTGTCATCAAAAGATGTAGCCATTGAGAGTTCTAGCATATTGGAACCTTCTGAATCTCACAAACTTGCAGTCAGGACGGGAAAAGAGAAAGGAAGAAAGCGAAGGAAGAGAAAGGGCGTTAATGTGAGCTTAATGGGACTCTTTGAAGTTTCAAGCAGTCAAAGTGGAAATTCGACACCTACATCTCCTTTGTCTCCAGCAACATCTATAACCTCGAACCCCACATTGTCAGCATCCCCTTATATGGACCCCATTCAGGCTACTAGTCCATTCAGTCAAGCGGCAGACCGCAGCTCTGGGAAATTTCAAATTTCTGAACCTCCTTCTGCAAAAGTTGGCATTGAGCCCAGGGTTTCATTAAGTGACACCTGCTTTTCTTCTGCTCAAGAGCAACCTTCAGAGTCAAGAAAAAATTCGATTAAGCCTGTTCTGTTGCCTTCTGCGACTTTTCCTAGTGCTGGTAGGACTGCCTCCACTCTGCTCAATTCTTCTTCTGGAGCTTCTGCTTCTATAATTGCTCCTCATGCTCGAGCTCCTGGGCCGAACCAGAAAACTATGAAATTGGAAAGCAAGGTGGGGGACAAATATACATATGATATCTGGGGAGAACATTTTTCTGGCCTCAATCTGACGGGCAGTCCAAAGAATATTACAACAATGGAAATGATAGCAACAAAAAACAAATCCAATAGCTTCTTTGTAAGGGGTCCACAGGTCCTCGTGACAAAGTCTCAACCGAAATATGTGAGTTGCTTTCTACAAGAGGGTTAATGGTAACTCATTAAATAACTATTCTGCGTATCCTTATAGCTAGTTTTATCCTTTTTCTTTAACTTGCTACTTACAAGATATTCCGTCGATAAATAAATAGAATGAAAAATTGGAAACTATAATACTCATATGGAAGTAAGCATCGTTACATTGTTCATTCCCAGGTGAAAAGCACTTGCTTGAGTAGTCGTCCCAAGACCATTTGTGTAGATTTCCCTATATGGCATATTTCATAGTTGCCCTCAGCATATCTGAAAAGTGTTTAATCCAATGTTTCGAAGAAGTGCTTTGCTGCGTATCCAACGCTCTTTAGGTGAACATAGAGGACGAGATTAGTTTTGATAGAAAACAAGTAACAAGCATAACTTATCTTGGGGCCTTGGAATTTCGGTTGATATCAAATATGTCAATTGTGCATTATATCCTTCTCCGTTTACTCATCTTGCTTTTAGTTTGTAGACAGCGGGAGATCAAGATATTCCCTAAAAGCAAAGTTTGGTTAATGACGATCAGAGATTAATTGAATTCATTGCTCAAATTGTGCATCAATGAACCTCGAGAAGCCCCAGGTGGACATTTGGGCTAGAAACGTTAATTGGAGGCGAACCACCTTGTGTGCCCATAGCTGAAAAGCAGTTAAAGCTGGCCAAGACTTCTACGGATATAAGATGGATTATAAAATCCTTGAAGTAGTGAAGTTGACGGGAGAGAAGCGAGGCCCGTGCAGATGTTTTCAAAGAACAGGCAAATCGTGCAAGATAAGAACAACAGAGCTGCGGGGAAATAATTACACCAATTTGGATTTTCTCGGGGGGACCAATTGTCTGTCTTGAAACGAGTTGGCAACGCAAATGAAAACTGGACAGTTTACGATCACTTCCCTAACCAGCAAACTCCGATCCTTCCAATCATCATCAGGCATGTCAATCACCAACATTTATTCTCCTTATTTTTGACATCAATCATGTGTACTCTTTCACATGCCATTCTTTTTCCCATCTAGTTTGCTCTGGGGATTTTGTTTTTTTTTTTTTTTGGGTCTCCTCTCTCTGCTCTTCTAAGGATGAGGGTCAAATAATTAGAAATCTTTTCTATTTTTATACAGTAGAAGATACTATATCACTAAACTATACCTGCATAAATATTCGTGGAAAAAGAAACGTCTGCACCTCCAAAAAAAATAAAAATAAGGTGAAAAAGAGGTCATGATTTTATATTCTTTTATTATTAATTATTATTATTATTATTACTAATTATTATTATTACTACATTGGTTCCATCCATCAGAAGCGGTCCATCTGAAATTGTATTTTGGACCACTTCTACCGCCAAAAGAGATTGCGACTGATCTTCTATGTGTTGTCATTCGGGCACCTTTCATATCTTAATAATAATTATCACTTGAGATAATAATTGGGTTGATAGTTTAATATATATTTTTGATTAATTTAAATTTAATTTTTTGTATGGAAATTTATTTAAATACAAAATATAAATTTTAAGTGTTTAAATATATAATATCAAAATATCATATTTATTAATATTGTGAAAGTAAGAAAAATTATCTTAAAATGAATAACATTTAAATAATAAAATTTTATTTAAAAAAATCAAAATAGAACAACAATGAGAAATTTTTAAATTTTACTTATAAATACGATGATAATTGATATATTTATTATATATTTATATTTTTTTTTAAAATCTTAATAATAACTAATTGTAACATTGGATTTCCCGTACAAAGGACAAATCTATCCGGCAATTCTCTATGAGTTTGGTAACCTATTTAATCATTTTAATGTTTTTTTTTCTTTTTACAAAGATAACAAAAAATTATGAAAAGAAGAGAAAAAAAAAAACTTCATCGTTTTCCGTGGAAAGAGATACACTATAATTATGGATCCTTGAATGCCACTGCCACCGCAGAACACAGCCCACACACAGGTCGCCAACTCAGAAAATATAATAATGTACTTTTGGGAATTGGGATCATGTAGCACAAACAGCACATTAATTCTTTGTAAATATTGTTCCCTCCATAATAATAATAATAATAATAATAATAATAATAATAATAATAATAATAATATAATTACCAGAATAATAATAATAATAATGAGAAAAAGTTGATTAACTTCCTATTTGACAAGCTTATTAATTTTATTGATCGTATGTGTGCTGTGAGTGATCAAATGTTTGGAGTTTCCTCTTCTCGCTTGTCTTTTCTCGACCACTGCTTAATCATATTTTAAACAATATTCCACTCCATTTTTTCTTTCTTCTTTTTTTTTTTTTTAATTTAATGTGTTTGTTCATTGCTCTCTTAAAAAGTGTGTGCGGTTGTGCCATTTTTTTAAAACCACGTTATCGATTATTATAATAATCAGTGTCTCATTAGTCTCATTCCAATACAAACGTTATTAACTAAATGAAAGGAAATAGAAATTAATGTCAGCAAGAGGACGATATGATAACAGCTTACAGTGACATCTTATAACGATGATTTTAGAGTGCCATTGACGCATGACTGGAATTTCATGATCACAGCTAAGCCTCAATGTTGGGGCAATTGAAGAAAGAGGGTTACGTCTCCCCACTGGCACATTCTGCCCTCTCAGTCACACGAGCTTTTGATTATGATGCATGACACATGACAGACCATTATAAATTAAAATTAAAATTATATATATATATATATATGAATTTTCCATTACAAAATTATAAGGGCTGTGGTGGTAGGTAGGTTTGCCACAACGCCCCACTCAGAGAGAGTCAAGTGCACATTTCCAATGTAGCCTAACTCAGGATTTAGGTAATAAAAAATACTTTGCTGGCAAAGTCTTTTAGTTTTGTTTCTAGAGATTTGGTTGGATCCTGCTTATAAATGTGATAACGATACTGTAAAGTTAAGTTGATACGTGTAGACAAATTTATACATTATACCATCATTTGTTATATATCTTTATTTTCTTATACATAATCACGTTTAATAATAAAAAATTCCAAATATATATTTAATATTATGATAATACAATTTAATTTCATGATAAAGATATATCGAGTTAATTGTGTTAAAAATTTCTTTTGGTGATATTAGTAAAGGTTTGAGGTCGAATTCGGCCAATATTTAAAGTAGGAAGTAGACGGGCGATTTTTATTGCATAACTCGTACATCACACAAGAAACTTCCAATGCAATGGAAAAAAAAAAAAAAAAAAAAGGCCTTTTGGGAACTATTATGCTTGTTTCCTAAAAATTTAATTTAGAACAAGTCACTGTTAGTGAACTTTCCCATACAAAATGGATATATATATTCATAAAGAATTTGTGCTTTCTCAATAAAACAGGATTATATTCCTGTTCCATTTAATGATAAATTTTTGTCACTTTTTTTTTTTTTTTTTTTTTGAGAATAGAAAAGAAATTTCTGCCATGCACTCGCGCTTTGCAGTTGAGTGGGTATTTTTTGCCAACATGCACACTCAGAAGCTGCAATTAGCAATGTCGATAAAGACAATTTCTAACAGTTAAGGTTTGATTAAGAAAATGATTTATGCAAATAGCTCGTGAAACCTGTTTGCTTTTGGACAGACAAAAAGGTCTTGCAATGACAATCAACATTTACTACTTTGGCATATTGGCCACTTTGAACTACATTTACATTTACATTTACATTTACATAAAATTAAAGAAACATAGTGCTCACCAATTGTATTTAGTCGAAGGGTACCAAGAGTCGCTCCTCAGAACATATAGAAATAAGTTTGATTTTCATTATCTTCGTTTCAAACACTTTCAAAAACAAAAACAAAAACAAAAACAGAAAAAACATAGAGCTCATGTGCTTTGGCTCATAAAAAGTGCCAAAAGTGACGACTGAATTCATGCATTGCACCTAATCTTGCTTCTTGATTTCATCAATATGCATATATATATGTACTCTACTTTTGAAGCAACGTTTCTTATATTTAAATAATCAACATAAGTACTACCACATTTTGTTTTCAACTCAATTAAAATTTATTGAGGCTGTTATTGGTCACATTTGGGACACAATTTAGATGTTACGCCTATGACATTAACTTCATAAATTTATAAGTCATTCAAGAATCTTTTTTTTTTTTTTCTTCTTCTCTATACCTTGTAAATATTAAATTATATTTATCATGCTATAATTGCATCTGTATTTTTGGCATGTGGGGCAACATAAAATATCATCCAATACTTAACTCACATTAAAAAAAATATATAAATTTTCAAAATGTCTAAAATTTCTTCAATTAAAACTTATTGAAAAAATTGTTTCATCTTTGATGTGAGAATGCCTAGGGTGAATGTAGTTCATTAATACAAATACATAGAATTTTGGTTGGAAGTGCAACCTGTAGAATCTTTTAATTTATTAAATAACCACGAGACCTGTGCTCTTCAATCTCCACGACTAACTCGTCCTAAAGATTAATGAGAGATGAAGTTTAAAAAAGGCTCTTGATTTCTTTAATTACACCTCAATCGTTTAAATACTTAGATTTTTTTTTTTTAGTTTTAATTTTAAGAATAAAATACGAAAATTTATGAGTATCAAATAACTATTTTTATTATATAAATGAATATTTTAAGTATCTTGATATAATAAATAAATAAAATTGAAGGCTCTTCATGTCAGCTCATTAAGTGGCACAAAATATGGAGGATGCATTGATTAGCTTGGTATTATTATTACCGGCGCTTCAAAAAATTAAAAAAAAAAAAAAATCAATTCCTTTTGTGATTGGGGGCATCCAAGGCATGCAACAAGCACAATTGAACACGAAGTCTTTGCAAATGATCTGCTCATAATTGTAACTTAGTAAAACATAACAATTAATCAATCAATGTATAGTTTAGTTGGCCTTAGCAAAGTGGTTGAACCTAGTAATTCTGAAAGTGGCAAGAAATAAAAAAGAAAAGAAAAGGTGGTAACTTAACCAACAAAAGCTTCATTCCTTTGTCAATTATGGTTAGATCTCTACTGGGTCTTCTCCAAGGGTAAAACCATTTCTTTTTCACTGTCATTTGTTTTGTTTCTGACTGCTTGATTCCTCATCAATTTGTCTTATAATCGTTTCAAACTTTCCCCGGACTTTTGTAAGAGATTGTGTAACTACTACAGTGATGCAATTGGCAATTTATACGATGTACAGAATCCAAATGTGCCATTTACCATAAACTTATCATTGGAAAATGTTTTTTTGTTTTTTTTTTTGGCTATTCTTCTCTAGCAAAAATTACAATCAAAAGTGGCAAAAGGATGGCAGAGAGAGAGAGAGTAAAAGTGGGATGCGATTCTCTCTTGGCCATGTGTGTGTGACAACACACTCGCTCTCATCATCACCATCTAGCGTGCCCACATGACTGCCCCACCACCCCATTGCACCACTCTCTCTCTCTCTCTCCATCTCTTTCTTTCCACACACACACACACTTGTATTGCGTTGCATGCGGTTGTTTATATATGTCTTTGGCTATCTAGTGTGTTCTTATCGATTTATTATTTAAATTTATTGTAAGTTGGGTTGTCTTTGATGTTTGGTTTTGTTTGATTAGTTTGAGGATGTCTTTGTTTGTGTCCGTCTGTTACCCTTTTTCTTGGATGGCGCTTCTGAGCTCCAAGCCAATCCTCGTTCTTTTCTAATCTTCTTCTCGTTTCTTCTCTCTTGTGCTTTTGCTCTTGCTGTGTCGCCTTTTTGTCGCTTTCCCTTCACTCTGCTCGAGACTCGTTTGTTTTCTTTCTTTTTTGATGAAACAAAATGAAGTAACCAAACAATGCCTACAACTACAATCGCACCCCATGCCACCCATGTCTATTTCTGGCCTCCTCTTATGCTTCTTTCAAGTTTCCCGCTCTCTATAAAAATTTAGCCAACGTAATTTCTGTTGACTAAATATGTAATGAGTGCAACTTCTTTGTATTGGCTGGTGTTGTGAGAAAATTTGAGGGAATAAAGTTGTATCGCAGCTTACAAATTTAAGCTTTGGGTGCGATGAATCGTAGCAGCTTCCCTTCTCTTTCTGTCATTTTATATTCCAGGTTCTAATTGGCTTTATTGCATCGTTGTTTCGTTTCGAGTGGGAAAAAGATGAACACCAGAGTCCGCACTTCTCTTCAGGCAATGAAAGCCCCTTTGAACCATGAAAAGGTATCTTCTTTATTCTCTCCCTCTTTTTCTCAGGCTCCTTTTTTCATATTAAAGTCCTTTTATCTTTTCTGTTATTATGCAAGAATTAAGATGATGAATTTATGTCTGCATCCGAAAATGGTAGTTGACTAGCAAGTGGGAGTTTCTCCCACGTTGGAAAGCAAAATGAAATACAAACAATCAATATATATATATGAAGTTAAAAGATTCATAACTCAAATTTTAAGATTTTAGACCCAAAAATGGGATGGCTTTCGTTTACATCTTCTATCTGAAATAGAAAATGTTGCATTTGCACTTTAGATCCAAAATCTGCATTGGGTTCTTTCACATTACTCAAGAAAAGAATAAGCTTCTCTCCACTTTTCTTTTCTTTTCTTTTCTTTTCATTATTGGGGTTAAAAGTTCCTGCTTTATTCTCATCTAATCCATATATTGCAATCTGATATGGAAATCCAGAAGACTGAGAAGATGGAAGCTCGAGGAAGCAGAGTGGTTGGTGCACAAAAATCTACAATCAATCAGCTAAGACAAAACAGGGAGAGGAAATTGGCCTTACAGGAAGATGTACTGCTCCTTATTTTTCTGTCAAACCTTCAAGTTCACTCTTGTTTACACTATGCTTATGGCAATTACGCAGGCAGGGTTTCTAATTTGATGGCTGTGATTTCGTAAACCTGCAGGTTGATAAGCTCAAGAAGAAACTTAGACATGAAGAGAATATTCATAGAGCATTGGAAAGGGCCTTTACTAGGCCTCTGGGCGCTCTCCCTCGCTTGCCTCCTTATCTCCCTCCACATGTTAGCCTCTCTCTCTCTCTCTCCTGTCTCTTATACACATCTCTTCAATTGTGTGTTTAGAATGGTAATGTGGACACTTATTTTGCTGTCTCTTATACACATCTCTTCAATTGTGTGTTTAGAATGGTAATGTGGACACTTATTTTGCTGTCTCTTATACACATCTTCTCTCTCTCTGTGTCTCCCTCTCTCAATATTATGAAAAAATGTAACTCATTGGGAATGAAGTGGATCAATGACATAGAAAATCTTCAATTGTGTGTTTAGAATGGTAATGTGGACACTTATTTTGCTTGTTTTAGATGTTAGAGCTGCTTGCTGAAGTAGCTGTGCTTGAAGAGGAGGTCGTTCGGCTTGAAGAACAGGTTGTGAATTTTAGACAAGGGCTCTATCAGGAAGCCGTGTACACCTCCTCTACCAAGAATGTGGAGAACTCTAATGATGTAATTGATCGGTCCTCAGCTACAAGACCAAAACACTCGCAATCAAAGTCACTCTCTCAGAGTGAAGTCAATTTAGCAACGTTTCCTGCGAGGCCTCCTCCTTTTCTCGCTAGAAGCATGTTGAGTAGGAAGCTAATATCTTCAGACCCTATTTTTGATCGATCGGGGCATTGTTATGGTAGGCTAGCGAATGGAAAACAAGCTTCTGGTAAGTCCAATGTCCCTTCATCTCTTATTGATGACGGACAAGGAAAGAAGAATTTATCTTGTACTGATTCTGTCAAGAACCCAGAGAAGAAAACTGCTCCAGCCAAGGGAGTGCCAAAAAAGAATGAGTCAGAGGAGCGGTGCTCAAATGCTTTGAAGTTACAGGTAGATAGTTTACCGGCAGCCTATGTTGAGAACTAGTAGTCTTCGCAATGTCAGTCTTTATAACTTTGAACTCTAATTGTCCAGCTAGAGTGCAGACTGAGAGAGCCTGAGAGGGCACAAGAAAGCTCTTCTGGTGTCTCAGATGAAGGATTGTCAGAAACTAACATGACACCCAATAAAGTATCTGAGGAAACTGTGAAGTGCTTGTCTAGCATATTTCTAAGAATGAGCAAATTGAAGGACGAAGCAGCTGTTTCAGCGACTCTCTGGTCGCAATTGGCTATTGTTTCCAGTGAGAGGAAAGGAGAAGGTGAGTTTTGGGATCCTTACAGTGTCTCTCTGGAGTTTCAAAGTCAAGATATTGGCCCCTATAAGCATCTTTGGGCAATTGAAGCTGGTTCCATAGACCTCAGCCCTCCAAGAAATGTCCTGATCCATAGACTAAAGTAAGTACTTTGTCTGCTCTTTATTCATGTTGAAAAATGCTGCTATTTGTATTCACCCTATGTCGACAATTGTGTTCAGGTTTCTACTAGAAAAGCTTGCCACTGTAAACTTGGAAACTCTTAACCATCAGCAGAAGCTTGCTTTCTGGATAAACACTTATAACTCATGCATAATGAATGTGAGGTTTCCCTCAATTCTGAACAAGTTCCAAATTCTCAAGATATTAGGTCACAGATTGATCTCAATTTTGGATTTGATGATTTAGGAACTTGGTATAGTTTAAACATGTTTCTGTCCCTTGACTATCTATCTCAAAAATACTGCAACATTGAAAAAGTTAAACCATTCACCTTTCAGGCCATTTTGCAGCAGGGGATACCTGAGACTCCTGAAACCGTTGTGTCACTAATGCAAAAGGTAAACTGCATGCAGAAATTTTTATTTTACAATTCTTTCTTCTTCTTCTTCCTTTTTTTTTTTTTGTAAACAAAATTTCTGCTTCCTTTTTTTTCAATCATCAAAATGGATATGACACCAACTTTTGATGGTGTCTTGTAAGGTGACTCTACTTTCAGAATTCAGAGCAATTCTAGCTTTCAATTCCAAGCCATAGCCGCAGGTGGCATAAATATCCATATGTGGGGGATTTAGTTAACCTTATGGCTTCCCGGTTTGAGCTGCTCTATAACCATGGATAGCCATTGAGAATTAAGAAAATGCCCTTCCCATTATAATGAGTGCAGTGTCCTCTTATTGGATGGTGCTAGTAATATAGACATCTAGTTACCATGATCTGGAATAACTTGATCCCAATTATGTTTCCCTCAGGCAACAATATCAGTCGGTGGACACCTGCTGAATGCCATCACAATCGAGCATTTCATATTGAGGCTCCCTTATCACTTGAAATTTGTGAGTTACTTTAATCTCAGCAAACCAATTACCTTTGTGAATTTGTGTTTTTATGGATTGGATTGAACTCTCGTGGAATCCTCCATTCTCATGACGGAGATCTTATTGTTCAATTTTGTAGAGCTGTCCAAAGTCTGCAAAAAGTGCTGATATGAAAGCACGCCACATTTTCGGATTACAGTGGTCTGAACCTTTGGTTACGTTTGCTCTCTCATGCGGAAGCTGGTCATCCCCTGCTGTAAGTTTTTGTGGATAATGGGCCTGCTTGCTTACATAGGTGTCTCTCAGTTATGTTACGCTATGGGATCACACGAAAAAATCATGAAAAATATTCATCCCTAAAGTAATTGGCTCCTAAATTTCAACAAAGCTACTCCAAAGTGGCCATTTGTGTTAAATTGTTATCAGCATCAAGTTTTCCTTTTCTTCTTCTTCTTGTCCCTTTGTGCAATGAAAGCTAAAATTGCTAATAACCTATTTTCATACATGTGAAATCTTACTCTGTGTACTAGCACTGATTTTGGCAGCTCAAAAAATGCAGGTAAGGGTGTATACAGCCTCTCAAGTGGAAGAGGAGCTAGAAGCAGCAAAGAGAGACTATTTACAGGCAGCAGTTGGGATTTCAAGGACAAACAAATTAATAATCCCCAAGCTGCTAGATTGGTATCTACTAGACTTTGCCAAGGACATGCAATCATTGCTCGATTGGGTCTGCCTGCAGCTACCAAGCAAACTCAGGACTGCAGCAGTCAAATGCCTTGAAGAAAGGGGAAGGGAAGACCCTCTGACAGAGATAGTAGAAGTCATGCCATACAATTTCAGTTTCCGGTTGCTTTTACAAAGGTAAAGGTTTTGGCGTTAAATTTTTTTATCGCTAACATAAGTGGGATGTTCCATTCTGCATCTGATATGAACATTTAACGGTGGAAATGTACATGGTGGCCAGTGGAGACTGCGTGGAAGTACATATATACACATGAATACAATGTAGTGTTTGTAAACAAGCAGGGACTGGTTGCATGGATAGTGCGGTCTTGCACATGGGAGGACAGACGGGTTTTGTTTTGTTTTGTAGCGATTCTTTCACCTAAACTGATCTCGTGGTTGCAGAAAGAATCCAAGAAAAATACAATATCTTCCCAGCTGATTCATTGTTTGTCACTCAGTTTCTTTCGTATGAGGTCATCCTGGCAACTACATTTTAAATGATTGGGGATACCGAACAAAAATGTTAGCAGTTTAATTACCCTGAAACCTGACTAATGCAATAGAGTTCCATTACTGCCTGTCAATTTAAGGCATCCCAGACGCTGTAAAATTATGATCCATATCTTTGATCGCGATTGTGCATCAAAAGATTAAAATTGTGCAACCAACAATCATAGTTCAACATGTGAATTCTTGTTTGAAACACGTCAAATTAATAGCAGATATATATCTTTATCTATTCACAAAGTTGACAAGCCAATCCGCTCGAATTACAATCCATGCAATAGAGTGGTGGAGGACAATGGCTGTGCAACTCTAGAGTGATTGTGTCGTTTGACAAAGTAAACTACTCTCCCCTGGCACAACTACAAGTCTTTGTTATAGATTAGGTCCCTCTGCATACTTCTCATTCTAGAATATTTAGCGGTGAACATTAATTTTAAATTAAGAGAATAAGATGCTACTCTATAAAAAAAAATCATTACCTTTTCTCTTAAAAAAATAACTTCTTAGAGTGTCAGAGTTATGTTTATAAGTCTCCATATTTTCATTTTCTATCCAATGTAAGATTCTGTCAAACTATGATAAATAATCTTTCATCATCTCCCATATTATTCTTCTCTTGCTCCCCAAGCTAACAAGTTTGGAAAATTTTTGAAACACATAGTTGTATGCCACTTATCATCCCATCCACGAGTTGTAGAAGAGAGCAACTTTTTTTTTTTTTTTTTTGGGTCTGGGGGGCAGAGCCATCAACCCGAAGCTTATATTATTGACATTTTGACGATGCTGTGTGATAGAACTGAGAAAGACATCGGAGCTGTTGGAGAGAAACACTGAAGATCTGAGAAATTCGACTCTGATTCTTCGGCCAGTTAAATTACCCGCAGGATCTTATTGGGCCGAGCTCTACAGGCCGGATAATGGAAGCCCAATATTATATAAACAAAGGATACCTTGGCCCATTGGATTGAAATAGGCCCGTATGAGCTATATTAGGCAGTCCAAATAACATTTTTACTAATCTCTGCGATTAATGTTTTTTTTTTTTTTGTTTTATTTCAATACAGACTAAGATTTAATTTTAAACCTAAAATTAAGAGTTGAAGTAATTATATATATATATATATATATATATATAAAGTAGGGGTCAAGATGAAAATGTGAAGAAAAGTGGGAAATTTTCATGACCAAAAAGGCTTTTTGGGAGATTGCCTGCCACCACCGTTGCAACTTTCCACTGTTCCGGTCAACAAAACCAGCAAGAAGTGGACCAATGCAAGGTAGAAATTGTCAGTGGTCTGCATTTATTTTGATACAGATGGAATATAGCAGTCGCTTGGTTAAAGAATGCATGGCACCAATTCCCTCGCGGCCCCTACCCGGAGACAAAGAGTTACTCAACCAAGTGTGGCCATAGTAGCAACTTGGACCGTTGGAGGGCAGAAATTAAAAGCTCTGCTTGTCCTCACCTATTCTCTCCACGTCACTTGGGATTTGATTTGATGGATGTAATGCATATAGGTCGGAATATGATGAAAACGACCCTACAACATAACAAAACTTCATGCATATTTATGGTAAATACATTATTATAACTGACCAAAGATTCTGCAAATATATAAGATAATAATAATTCCCGTCTAGATTTTCTTGTTTAAAATCTGAACCCTTCAGCCCTCACCACTGATCATAGAGACTCTTTATTAAGTGGATCTAATTGGAGCAGTTAGGACGAATCTAATATTTTGCATTGATTGTCACACTGGAATGATCTTTTCTGTTTTAAAATTTTTCTCTCGATCCCATGAGAAAGGATTGAATCACAAGAGACTTCGCTTTCCCCGGACCAGAATCATTAAAAGTTCGATCGATTCATTTCCCAATATGTACGTTTCTTAGAAGATATAGAAAAAACCAAAGTGGAAAAAGAGAGCAAGAAAGAAACCCTGTGGTAGTTGTTTATCCATAAGCCTCAAATTCCTTGTAAAGTTTGATTTTTTTAAGCTTTTGTGGGCCGATGGCTGAAGATAGATTAGAGGATTTCTGGGGTGCTGCTCCTCCATCAAAGCTTTTTACACCACGCTCATAGATAATTTTTGCCAAATACTGTGGGGGGTCATTTTATTAACTAGTTAATGTTAAATACGTTTGGCTACTTGTATTGCCTCGGTCTTCTCGTGGGCCTGGAGATTTCATATTAATTTGACATCTCCATTAAGTTTAAGCTCAATCATATGTGCCGATCATGTGATCGCTAAAATCATTTGGTCCGATTCCCCCTTCCCCCGGAAAAATCTTTAGAGGATGCCAAAGTTCATTGTGTTATGTTCTTTCAAATACTACTCTCTCTGTGTTCTTAGAATTGCCAACAAAATATCATTATAATATAACAATATAACGTGTAAATATCATTATATGATAGTATATAATACGTAAATTTGCGTTCTTTAAAAGCCCCATCTATCTATTTTCTTGTATCAACAGGGAGGCAAAACCTGAATAGAGAGTTGGGATGGCGTGGTTGAAGACAAAATGCCCCACGCTGAGGAGGCAAAGACTTGGACAGCAAAGAAAGAAATTTTTGCTTCCGTACCATCCCTTCATTTCAAATCTCTGTCGTATTTGCCTATAAAAGTCTCAACTTTCTCGCACTTCAATCGGAGTTCTGAATTCTATAAACAAATCGAACTTTCTCTTCTGTTGGTACTTACAGGAAGCTAAGTAAGCTCTCAAAGCAAGTGTATCGATCTTAGGCTTCTGCAATGATGCGGAACATGGGGAGCTCCGGCCCCACCAAAGGCATCGCCGCCATTGTAGGAGTGGGGCCAAAGCTCGGTAGATCCATTGCCCGCAAATTCGCCCATGAAGGTTATACGGTGGCCATTCTTGCCCGTGACTTAGGTACCTATCCTTCTCCTCCTTCTCCTCCTCCTCCTCCTCCTCATCCTTCTATTGCTGTCTCTTATACACATCTAGATGTGTATAAGAGACAGTCCTCCTCCTCCTCCTCCTCATCCTTCTATTGTCTCCCCACTACTCGTTTGCTTGCCAGGTGATAGAAGTAAAAGACTAGTTCTTTTATTACCAGTTTGAGATTTCAAAATGTAATTGAAATACTAAAAATCGTACCCCAAAAAAAAAATAATTACTAATCAATAATCAGTGCACATAACAGCTTTGTTGCTGGAAGTTTTTACATTAAGAGTAGTCGAGAAAGTAGCTTTGATTATGTGAGTAATCAGGACTTTAGAAAGTGAGATTCTACTTCTGCTGTTCTTAGCAAGAAATTTCAATGCTTTTCTCTCTTGAGTATCTTCCCATTTGTTTCCTGAAAATTGAGAAAAAGAAAGGAAAATGTTCTATAAAAGGCTGATAGTGAGATAGCTTTGTAGGGAGATTGTCGAGATTTGCAGACGAGATAGCAAGGGAAGAGAAGGCTCAGGTGTTTGCAATCAGGATAGACTGCTCGGACTCGAGAAGTGTGAGAGAGGCATTTGAAGGGGTTCTTTCACTTGGCTTCGTGGAAGTCCTTGTTTATAATGCATACCAACCAATCTCTTCTTATCCCACTAGCTTCACCGATATTCGCATCGACTCCTTCGAGAAGTCCCTTGCAATCTCCTCAGTTGGCGCCTTGCTTTGCGCCCAACAGGTACATAGCCCGCTACCGTTGCCCCCTTTTGTTTCTGTTGCCACTTGCCGAGTTAGAGATTTACTCAATTGTTATGATCAAAGGTTATTGTTGAGTGTTGTGTGCTTTTATCTGTAACATAATTATTTCTCCAAAGGAGGTTTAGTGTGTCCATTTAGATTTACTTCACACACTAAAAAAATTAATATGATGAATGGATGTAAGCTTAGAATATAAAATTTCTCTTTTAGTGTTATTATTTTATTTGGAGTTTGATTATGGGGATGCAAAACTTAGATATAAAATAAATATCAGTCTATCATAAACGTTAATTACAGTTAATATATATATATATATATATATATATATATATATATATGATAATCATTTGCTATTGATCCGTATAATAATATTCCGCACTTAAGTTTTGTGTCGTTCTTTTAACTTTTTTGTTGTTTTACCTATATTTGGTGTTTTATGCTATGCCTGTTTTGGTGATGCAAAGCAGGTTCTTCCGGGCATGGTGGAAAGAGGAAGGGGGACAATCCTGTTTACTGGCTGTGCAGGTTCCTTACAAGGCATTGCTGGCTTATCTGAATTATGTAAGAAAACAACTCTCCCTAAGTCCTGAACCCAAATGGCATCTTGAAAAGTATTCCACTTTGGAGAATCTCCATCTTTGTTTTTCTATACCTGTATGGATTTTCATGTATAAATCTACCTGACAAAAGTGATAAAAGCACAGGCTGCGGAAAGTTTGCTTTGAGAGCTCTATCACAATGCCTAGCCAGGGAGTTCCAACCTCTAGGTGTGCACGTAGCGCATCTAATCATCGACGGCATAATTGGCCCACCCAGGTCAGTTCTCTTTCGTCCATTCAGACCAGTGTATGACTAAATAAGATGCATCTTGTTCCATTCACAAAGAATCTGATCTCATATATCCTTTTGTATTCCAGAAAAAAAAAAAAGTATTACAGATTTTCATGTTGTGAAAACTAAGGAAAGGGAATTGTTAGATGTTTTTTTTCACTGAGGAGGTATTTTGACATAAAACATATCACAGCTAAGTAACAATAGTGTCAGTTCCACTTGCATCTATCCTGTGTCAAGACAATGCACAAGTCCATCTTTTCACTACATATGCATGTGTGCGTGCGTGTGTGTGCGTGCGCGCGTCATTCAACTTTTGACTCCCAAAAACTTTGAATTACCACCGTATAAACAGCCAGCCAAACAGACAAAACAACAGCTGGCCTCCAATGATGGGCTGGGGATCTTGGGATTCATTTCTAAAAGGTAGCTATACTTAAATGATGGATGATGATGAGTAATTAACGAAACATGTCAAACCGTAGGGGACCATCAAGCTCACAGAGGACGCCAATTGGGCAGCAGCAGCAACAACAACAACAGGCAGTAGGTGGAGGTGGAGGTGGAGGCGGAGAGATCATTGACCCAGACTCGCTGGCTCAAACCTTCTGGCATTTGCATGCTCAGGACCGGTCGGCTTGGACCCAGGAGTTGGACCTCCGTCCCTCCAACCCCAACCCCATCCTCTCCCAAAATTTCTACTAGTCCCAAACAAAATTCACCCACACCCATCTTCGTCGCCATTATTATTATTATTATTATTAATTTACTCCCTTTTTATCATCTAAGATAGTGTTGGAGACATGATGATGATGATCATCATCATCATCGTCATCATATATTAGGATATGTGATTACCTTCAAACCCACTTTTACGCTTCAGTGGCTACTATATTCTTCTTTGTTTTGCCCTTGCTAAAAGGGTATTGCATTTGATTGTATTGCAACGAAATAGGTTTGAATCAGATACGTTGGTTCAGTGATGCGGGCTTGTGCAATTATTTTTAAAAATTGGGCACCGACTGAGTTTGATGACATATCTACGTCTCAATTTACCGAGATACCCTAAATTTGACTCAGACATAGATGCTCTTGAGATGCTGAGATAATGTAAGAAGATATCCTACTTATCTTTTTTTTGTTTTAGATGCATATGTACCCAATCAACCTCAATATAATATAATATGTGAAATTGCATATGTTGTAATTTGAACAGTTTGATATTTTACATCAATATCTTTTATATGTTGGCATATATATTTTTTGTAAGTTCGGTAGGATTGCATGGTTTATTCGATGTCTTCGTGTTCTAATCTACGACCTGTAGGATTGCATGGTTTATTCGATGTCTTCGTGTCCTAAGCTACGACACAAAGCCATGTGCCCTTCGAGAATCTCGGAACCTTTTTCCGCTTTTCTTGTGAGACGCTCATAACACCCAGAAGAAAAATTGGTTATTCAAAAGAGAATAGAAAAGAAGAAAAACGAAGAAAAAGTGCAAAAAGCGAAAGAGACAACCGGAAGACGCCAGGCGTGGCTCCCGCTTTCTGTCTCCAAAATTAAATAAAACGCAGTCAATCACATTGTGTTGTAACTTTTAGGATTGGTTGTAAGGTCCACGTCGATAAGAGGCTGATTTGGGTTCATTGGAATAATTGGTGATTAGGGCTCGTAACCCACACATCTTTTGACAATACGCCGGCCTGAAATCCCAAAGATGACTGGGTTCGTGCATTCATTCAACAATGTCCAGATTTTGGTGTCCCTCTCAACAGGACATTTCTTTTTATTTCCTTCCCTTCATTTTTTTCAGGTTTTTTCGTGAAGGCCAATCGTACAGATACAGAGCCATCGGTAACTATTAAGCCACGCAGATATCTTCCCTTTTTTTCTTTCTTTCTTTTCTTGTAGTTCTTAGAAAAACCAACCGAAGTCAATTCAGGCCCTTAAAAGAACAATCAAAAGTCAAGGATCATGATAGGGAACTCTCATTCCATGACCATAACTGATAACTCTCCCATCATTCTCTGTTGAAGAAATTGAATCTCAACCCTTATGGGGCATTACTAAGAGGAACTTTTTTTTTTTTTTGTTTTTTTTTTGTAGTAATGTTCATTCTAGTGTGGCTAGGATTTGATTCCAACTATCATGGGGACTTGCTATGAGAATTTTACTATATCAGCAAACTAACACAGACACTGATTTCTATTTTTTAGTAACCCAACTATACAAATGAAATACTTATTTGTAATCAACAAGATTTAAATTGGCTGACTACAAGAGTAAAGTTATTGGAAAACATTGAGGAATCCTCAAACTTTGCCTCTTTCAAATTTCCCACAAAGGTGAAGTTTAATTTCGATCTACCCCTCCAAAAATTAAAAAAAAAAAAAAAAAAAAGAAACATTTATATATTGCCTGCCAAGCTCGTGAGATGGTGTTCCAACCCCACCCTACATTAGGTCTGTCAAACGTCCTTTTACGGGAAAGAAAATATGCATTTCTAACAATTTAGCATTAACTCCAGGAAGGAGTAAGCAAAATGCAGGTGAAGATTGGCGTCTCAATAGAATTACTGCTGGCAACTCCACCAAGCAGAGCACAACAACTCCTGCCGATAAATTTAGAAATGCAGAGAACACAAAAATTGTTAAAATGTAAAAGAAAAATGCCACAGGGGTTCCCCACAAGATGATCATTGCATACTAAAAGCGAGTGTGACCTAGCCTGAAGTGTCGATCGCGTCCACAGTGAATATAATTGCTGTTCGTATGGTGGAGATTTAGACACGACAGTGTTACCATTCAAAAGGACTGAAAGTCATGCGGGATGGGAGTGGAGTTGCCGGTAACCCAGTTGCATTCCATCTAATCAAAGGCAGACAATTCCTGCAAGCTAGGCATCTGTTTGCTTCTGCATCATCAGATGAGTGACCTAAAAATTTCACATCCCAGGTCAAGACATCTCAATGAAGAAGATTGTGCGTGCCTTTCGTCCTTCACATCCACTAGCTTCTGTATGTCACGGAAATTGATGGAATCTCTTGTCAGTGTAATTGGACACCTCAAAATGTTATGATCAATCAGCATCTAAAATTGTCCAGGTTTCTCTTTCAAAAGTTACGCCCAGGATTCAAGTAATAATGCCGCTTGTTGTCCCTCCGACGAAGCACTTGGATTATTCTAATCAGAGAAGCGGAAAAGCCCAACCCTGGACTAAAGTACTCAGTGCAACGTGCATTGATCATGTAGACTACTTCAAAGGCTATTCGGACCCATATCAATTTTTTCTTGGGGGTACCAGGCCCATCAAAGAGTTACCAATTAAGAACAATCACTGCTAAGTCGTCGTTGGTTATTCCTCAAGTTAGAGCCCACGGAGGCGAGCTTTGCTGTTGAAATTTTCAAGGTCATATGGAGGCACTTGCAGAATTGTCAACTGGAAAATGGAAAAGCAGTAAATATACAGTTCAATCATTAGTCCTCAGACGAGTCCAGCATAACAGAACATCCGCGTATCTGCCAAGAATATCCTCACCTGCGCACTAAACACACATTGCTACAAGCTTTACAACGGCAAACCTAAACGCCCGGAGACGCTTCAAGTGGCACGAGTTTTCATGATTCCTAGTCATGGAGTTCCGGACTGAATACTTCTGCACCACTATTGGTAACAATGCCTTTATATTGTGGCTGGTATCTCTCCGTCTTTATAAGACCCTCACATTCAATTTCTTTTATTGGTGAAAACAACTCAATGGCAACAACAATGTCTCGTCTTCGATTCTCTTATGTCAGTTTCAAAACTTCTATTGAACTTTTGGAATGTTTCGGCTTGATGGGCCATGCAACAACTTTATAAACCCAAGGAAGCTCAACTTTCCGTCAGTGTGCCTAATCCAGTCATGGAGAACAGCATGAACAGGGACAGAAGGGCTGAGACCAAGTTCCTGCAAAAAGCCAGTGATCAGCCCAATTTCTTCACATGCTAGATCAACATTTTAAGAACACAATCACTCAGAGACTTGAAAACTGCAACACAAGTAGCGACATAAGAAAAAAGTATATTAGAGATTAAGTTCATAGCTAAATCATGGTCAACTTTTCTAGTAAATTGCTACAACTGCATCAAATTGCTCAATATTTTCCCAACTAGCATATGTTGAGATATACAATTCTGCCACATGCCTACGATAAATATCCCTTTATGGCAAAGAAAAAGCAATCAACATACCGATGCCAACTCCTCAATGACAATGGCTCTATTTCCATCCTTCTCAAAAAGTTCATAGGCACAACGAGCATGTTGTTCCCACCGATCTAGAGCCTCCAGCTGATGGACACTCAATGCAGCTGCACAAAATTCCCCAAAATCCATCCTTCTATATTGAAGTGCATTGAACTGCCAAGTGCAGGAAATAGCATGAATTATAATTCCAAATTCAAAATACAATTGAACTATATCAAGTCACTATGAAAAAGCACCTACAGATGCAAGAAAATCTGGGATGCGTGATTCCTTCATAGCATCTGTTGCACAGTTCATCAAAGCCTAAACACAGGAGAAAAAAGAAAAAGAATATATCACAGCAATATAGGTGAGAAAATCCAACATTCTGACAAAACCCACCACTTTGATATTGTCCAAGAAAATAGTTCCATTTTTATTTGGCTCCAACAGTGCAAACTGCTCCTTCAAATAAAAGAGTTCATCCGCTGTCAACGTCTTAGACAGGGCCTGCCACAATGCCAACAATTGAGTGTGAAACGGAAAAGAAAGCGCAGCAATCAAGGACCAAGAACAGACAGGGAGAAGACAAGCCATCAGTAATTTGTAACCAGGGCACATTCATCCTGCTTCTCCACAAATTGCAAGTGCAAAAAACAGATATTGGGAAAGAGAATCAAAGTAGCAAGACAGGAGCAGTGGAAAACATCCAAAACTAATAGAAATCAGGTATGGATAGAACTTGTTCTAGTGAAATACACTTTTCACTTCTCCAACCAACTGCAGACCCCCTCTCTCCACAGAATGAAGAAAACAAGAGAAGAAAAAAACCAATTATAAAACTGATTTACAAAATGTAGCAACACAGGAATCATAACACTGTTGATGCATTTCTTAATTCCATTAGAATTTTTTCTTTATCTTGCCAGCAACAATAAAATAGCACCTGAATTCAATAAAATGAAAACAATGAATATTCACAAAAAGTCAAAATTTAATTGTAACTCATGTTAACAGTAGGCTTTCAAATGCAGATACAAATAAATTATGACAAATGCTCCAGTAAGGATAATCTGCACACAAACTTTCTTAGCAAACAATTATTTAGAACTTGTCAACAAAAGGATTTGTGGAAGCAATGTACATGAATAGTTGCATTGAGCTTTAGGATCATTGTTGTTATTGACACTCATGTTGACACTGTCACAATCCAAAAGAAAATCTTCTCAGTACATTGAATACTGACCTTTAAAGCAGCCTTCCGAAGAGACGACGAACGCAAATAAGCCTTCATGAGTTTAAATATTAGTATATCCAGAGGCACTTTCATGTCATTAGAATCTTTAATCCAAGGATGACCTGCAACAAATTATTGTGGTTATCAATTCAGAGAGAGGAGAAACAGAGAAAAGAAAAGGAGAATTTTTTACTGCAAGTCCAATACTGACTTAGGGCTTGTGAAGCAGTCAATCTTTTTCGTGGATCTTTATTCAATAGGCGCTTAACAAAGTCCTTTGCCTCAGAAGAAAGCAAGGGCCAAGGGGCCTCATCAAAACTTGGATCAGCTTTTAGAACTGCTCGAAAGACCCCAGATTCAGTCCGAGCCCAGAATGGACGGCTGCCACACAACAAAATATATGCAATCACACCTATGCTCCAGACATCAGCTTCTGTACCATAAGATCTATGTAGAACTTCAGGTGCCACATAGTAAGCACTACCAACTATGTCATTCAGCCTTTCGTCTGCAAGTTAAGAAAAAGAAATATTAGAAAGACTTTTGAGCTAACAAGAACAAACAATCAACAGTACAGACTTATATTAGATGAAAAACAAACCTGGCTTTACAAAATCAGACAAACCAAAATCTATGGCCTTCAATTGCGAATTTTCATCCTTGGATCTGAACAGAAAATTCTGGTCCAGCAAATAGCTACTCTTGGGTAAGAAATGTGATAACTTAAAAAAAATTGAACACATCACTTCTCATGTACATCAAGGAAATCTCCACTAAAATGAATTATTCTGCCAACATAGACAAACAAACTATAGCACAATGCTGAACTTTTCCTGCTCATATTCATTAAATTGACCTCAAGTAAAATTAAACCGATGATTCAAGCATAACCAGACTCCGATAACCAAGAAAACAGCAGATTAATCTCTTTGCTGGTAGTTAAGCTTCTCTTATGAATCAGAAAAGCAAAAAATGGAAGTACAATAAAAGTTTAGAGATATCTTATTTCACAGCCAAAATCATTTGTTTCCCCCTTTCTTTTGTCTCTTGCCACAACTTCAAGTCTGCCATTGAAGAAGCACCAGTCTTAATTACTCAACTAGGTGACTGCTCATTAAATACTCACAAAATTCACACAGAAAATATCTTTCAAAGCTGAGAGAAAGGGAGAGAGACAGAGATTGGGGGCGGGGGAGAGAGAGTGAGAGAGAAAGAGAGAGAGTAGTTACAGGAATCAACCTCGGGTTTAAGATCCCGGTGCACCACACCTTGAAGATGGCAAAATGCAACCACGTTTAGTATCTGTATCAAGACAGCCTTTGCATCTGCTTCTGTATATTTTCCGCCTCTGCATACAAAGAGTATCACCCTTGTTTAGTAATTGGCACCTAATCAACAATCTTCTTCTCAATAATCCCCATTTTCAGTCCCTCAAGACTAAGTAAAGCAAGATATTTCAGTAAGAGATAGATTGACAAACTAATAAAATACATCTGTAGTCTTCTACCTATTTGTGGAGAAAGATACCTTGAAAGTATTCTATCCAACAGTTCTCCTCCTTCACATAGCCTAAAAGATGCATGGCAATTTAAATGAATCATAATGGTAGATGAAGATAATAAAGCAAGAGAATGGAAAAATTGAAAGATATGATAATATGCAATTACATAACAGTTATAGAAGTGAGTATTTCAAAGAAAATTATGAGATTAAAGCTTACTCCATTACTATATAGACATTCTCATGGTCTTCATATGCATCATAGAAGTGTACTAGATTGTTATGCCCAGTCAATGCTCTCAATATTTTGACCTCTCTTCTCACATCCTCGATGGCAATGGCTGTGGTCATCTAACATCAGAAAGGAAATTACAATGAGTGAACTAAAGCTGTAAGACAATCCAAATTCAATGGTACGTTGGAATGGCTTTCAGGAACATGCGAGCTGAGCCTCCAGATTCATCCATCATGAGAATTCCATTAAAAGTTTGAACCCAAAGAGATGAGTTGAACATAGCAGGAGGAGAATTCAAATATGGATATCAGCACAAAAAATAAAAATTAAAAAAATATAATTTCCGAGGCAAATAAATAAAATGCAGCTGACCTGGGCCAAATTTGGTTGCTTCTGAACAGAATCAACTCAATAAGATATTAAGATAAGTCTAAAACAAAAAGGTTGACAAAAAAAGTTATAAGAGAAAAACAACAAACTGACTTTAATACAGAATCAATACAAAAAGAGATGGCATTGGATGTCCTCGAGAGAGTTGAATACTCAAATTGAGTAGCATACAAAAAAAGGCAAAAACATAAACAAGATTAACCTTTTGACAAACATGTTCATGAATTGCTTAACATTTAACCAAATTAGCTCAACTATATTCCATCCATCCAATGATCTCTGGATTTAATTTGCTCACCAACATTTTATCTTATGTTCAGGAAACTTCAAAAACTCTTGAAGTTTAAGACAAAAACAGACAGCAGATCACATCACAGGCATTGTCCAAAAACTTTTCCCAATTCCTGTAAAATTCCATCCTATGAATAAACCAAACCCAACATCAATCATTTCTCCATGATTGCGGATAATTTACAAGCTTAAGAAGTAGTGTGCAAATGGGCGGTGACTCAAGAAGAATTAACACAGATAAGTCTACTCATCCAATCTCAGAGAGAAGGAGAAAGCAGAAAGGACAATAAAAAAAAAAACAAAACAAAGCGTTGACTAAACGGCATAACATCATCCATCGTTGACCAGCAAAGCCAACAAATTGAAGTCAAGAACTGAAACAAAATCAAGCCGACAAGACAATTACCTTAGCCTTGGGGATCACTTTAACAGCGACCTGCTGTCCTTTAAGCTCACCCTTCTTGAACCTCGCCGCACAAGTGTACCCAAAATGCCCTCTTCCAACCTCGTCTCCGAACTCGTACTTGTTTCCAAAATGCTTGGAGAATCCGAAGCTCTTGTCGAGCCCCGCGACCTCAGCATCCTCGCTGCCTTCCGGTATCGCCGCCTCGTTTGGCTTCACCGATCCCTGCCGACGGGCCAGTACGGCACGGATATGCTTAGCCGGGGACGGAGGAGGGAACGGCCGCCTGAAGAACCTTTTCGGCGTGGAGTTGGCGCTGGCCGCCGACGCCGCATTCCTCGCCGGAGACGACTTCTTGGAGAAGAAGTAGTGCGCGGGGCTAGGACTGTAGAACGGGAAGAACGGAGATTTCTTGACTCTCTCCAACTCCTTCCTCTCCTTATCGCTGCTTCTCTCGTTCTTATCATCACTGCCAGGGTTTGCTTCTCCACTTCCCGCGCTCGAATCCGGTTTATCTCTATCCCTGGCCGGGCTGGAGCTGTCATTAGCCTGGACAGAAGCATTCCTTGCGTCGGATTTGGAAGAGGAGACCCCGCCGGCGTTTGGGGAGGGTTTGGATGTGCAGAGACCCATCAATCAGCCTCCCCAAACAGTTACCAGAAAAACTATAAATAAATTTTTTAAATTATATTTTAAAAAAAAAAAAAACAAGAAGAAGAAGCAGAAGAGGAAAGAAAGAAAGAAAGCGAGTGTTCAACAATCCGATTTACTTCAACGCATTATGGGGATAACAAATTCAAGAATAAAACTTGCGTGGATATAATAACGAACAAATGGAAGAAGAATTTTAAAAAATAAAATAAAATAAAATAAAATAGATTTTCTGTCCCTGGGTGAGAAAAGAGGATGGAAAAAAGCTATAGATCTCCCTCTTCTCTCTCCAAGAAAGAAGATAAAAAAGGAAAACGACGGTCCCTTGGCTTTTTATTGTTGTGGAATAACTAAACACTAATTAGTTAATTAATTAATTAAGTTCAAGCATTGACAATTGAGTTTATGTCTATATATGTGTGTGTGTGTGTGTGTGTGTGTGTGTGTGTATGGTTTAGAAAGAAAGAAGAAAAAAAAAAAAAAAAAAGGTGAAAAGGATACGTTGGGTGTTGTGATAGCTTTTTCTGGCCGAGTCGGTGTGGGCCAGCCGTCGTGGTGGTGGTGTGGTCCAGTGAGAGTCGATGAGTACATTCGATTTTACACGTGGCATATTCCAGTTGGCTGTATGGAACCCTTTCTGGTTTCTGTTGATTTATTATGCACATTATATGTATATAAATATGCCCTAAACACAACCCTCCAGGTGGACATCTGTTGGGTTATTCAGTTTACTAATTGAAATTTGAATCGGTTTTCCGATATAAAATAGTATCCCAACGGTATCTTATTTAATTTTAGATTCTTTACCTTTTAATAATTTTGATATTAAATATAGGCTAGATGTACTCAAATCTAATAAGAATTTAATAAATAGTAAATTTTTCTTTTATAAAATTATTTGAATAAAAACTTTAATAAATATCACCATCTCAATTTCCAAAAACTCAACAGCTAAAATGGATCCGTATTGATTGTTCCGCGACTGTTTTAGCCGGTAAAGCTGCATGGAGCTGAATTGAAATGTTGATTAACATGGCATTAGTTTGCTGATGGTAATGATTATTATATTCGATTGTCATAAATTTTTTAATTAATTATATTAAAATATTTTTAAATAATATTTTTATTAAAATTTTAATCATAATGCAACAAGGATAATTTGATATATTATTAGACTGTTAAAAATATAATTTTAAATTTAATTTATTAATAAATATGTCTAATTTAAAATATGTAAATAAGTATATAATTCTTTAATTCTTTTTCTATTGTATGCGTAAAAATTTTGTCTGAAATATTATTTTCTTTTTTTTTTTTTTTTTTTTTTGGAGCATCTATCTACTGCGCAGAGAATCTTACATAACTTTGTGTTTGGTGGAAGCATTTCGAGGCGATTATTTACAATTCCTTGTTTAGATTACCCCAAATTAAGCCATCGCTTGGTTCGAGGATCCAGAAGGCTGGCGGAAGGGATGAAGGGAATCTTCCAGCGGAACGCTCCAATTTGATTCAATGTTACTGTTGCTTTTTGCAAATGGGTGTGCATCAAATACTACAAATTATTGTAGGTACATCAACCTCCAAAAGGTCGCCATGTTAAGAATTCTACTTAATAAGCCAAACCAAGCATGCTCAACGTACGTGCGACTCTTGTCTTTATTTGCATGCAAAGGTAGTTGTCGAGTGTGCGGAAAACTCTGTTTTTGTTGTTGTTTGGTGATGTTTTAGTTTTTTTCCTGCATGCTTGAAGGTCCCATTGTCTTAACACATTGACCTTTTTCTTTGGAAGAAATGGAAAAAAAAAAAAACAAAAAGAAAAGGAAAAACACCACCTCTTTTGCTTAATTAACATATTTAGCAGTCCAATTTAAACATTCGGACATGGAACCAAAAAAAAAAACATGAAGGAAGATGAAAGAACAGAAAATAAAGACAACCAAGCGTTATGACAACAATTTTATTGTTTGCCCCTGTGAAAGCCGGCAGCCTTTAACCACCAAGCATCATGACTATCATCAATTGACATGGAAGTCAAAAGGCACGCTTTTGTGAGTGTGTGGCAACATTCTTTTTTTTTTTATAGCCAAATTGGACAAATCATTACAAACAAACAAGAGCCATTAACATAACCCTGCGCAATGTAACTCTTGTTTTGGTACGATGATTATAAAAATAATAACAATAATAATTAGTTGACATACAAAATTCAAATAAATTTAATGTCTAGTGTGAATGTACAATCTATCTTACGAATTTAATGAAAACTTTACTTTGTTATGTTACGACTGACAATCAATATAGTTTCAGTCTAAGATGATTAAAGGCTGAGAATTTTAGCTCTGGAATATTGAAGTACACCTATAGTTTGTAGAGGGGACCATCCAGGCCAAGGACTATAAATACCCTTTTTCAATTTTGACATGGAAATTTAGAAGAAAATTCATTAATTTGTTTTTGTGTTCGCCGACGGGGGGGAGTACTAGTCATCACATTCACTGCCAGAGTATTTTATCTCTCTTAAAAATTGAATTCCACAATGTAAAAACAAAAAAAAAAAAAAAGGGTAAAATCCCACTAATCTGTGTTGGCGAAAAGTATCATAATATTGTTTCGAATAATTAATTGGAAAACACCTTACCACGACGATTACATTGATAGAAGTTCGAGGAAGCTTCATAAAACAAGAAATTTGATGTCTTATTAAGCACTAAACAGAGTAATTAAAACCAGCTGGCCGCTAAAATACTTTGAATCTGCCAAAATCGAGCTGGGAGCGAATCCATATAGTTCCAGGCGTCACGTGGCATCCTATGATTCCCAGTGCAATTACGTGCCATTTGGACAACTGTTAATGGTTGACTTTTCTTTAATTTTTGGTTTTCATCACCATCATTATTATTGGCAATTTTAATGTGCCGGCCATGGCATTGTGCCTTTGACTGGGTCTCCAGGACTCCAACCCTTTGCTCTGGCCTTTTCCTTGCAAAGGTGGATTACGTAGAAATAGTTCATAATCTATATTCCACAATCTGTTATTAATTAATATTATATAAAATGCATACTTTCAATCATTAATCAACAAATAAAAAAAAAATTAATCAACTCATCGATCACATTCATTTTTTCTGTTCAACTGATGTCATTTGTACAAATGTCTGTTATAGTTAAAAGGGAAATCCTTGAATATGACATTAAAAAAAAAAAAAAAAAGCCTCTTCAGAAAATGAATCAACCATTTTTTAAGCTCACCAAGAACTTTAACGATGAATTAGACAAATGAACAAACCAAAAGGAAATGGATCACCAATTCCCCCAATTGAATGACATCTGGCAGAATACAAAATAAATGCTGCTAGGGCAGCCTTTCATTAAATAATGGCTTTCAGTTCCATGTGAACTAGAAGAGCCTATCCCTGGTTAAACTGGTTGGATTTATGAGCAATACTTATTACTATTGCCTTTTGACAACGACCCAGAGTTAGGATAAGCATGCCCCATTTTCACAAAAACAAAATAGCAGGGAAGGAGACTGCTAAGTTTGTGGCTATGGGCATGGCTGAGGACCCAAATAGGATGACATTGTACATCTGCAAAGAAACTGTTATCGTACATCTTTCATAATTTAATTTAAAGTATTTGTTATGTTTGTTTATATATATTAATATAATTTTATATTATAAATTCAAATCTTTCTGACTTTTATGACGTATTTTCTAATCCACGAGGGAACTGTGAAAAGATACATGTTTATGGAGGGGAAAAGAGTTCAGCTTGTCGGTGCTTTTAGTGGCAACAGCAACATGGGTGTTGTTTGATGTCTATCAGTTCAACTTCATCATCCCCCCATGCTTATGGTTACTCTACACTCTTCTCCCTAAAATAAAAGAGTCCGACTCTTCTTCTATTCAGAGGGACGGCTTCTCCTAATAAAACTCTCTATCTATATCAAGTACGTATATAATTTACATGTAGTCAACTTGATTTATTTTAAATGGGGTTTACATTGGGAACTTTTATTATCTTTGAGTTTTTGAATAATATTATTAATTTTTATCGTATATCAAAAAATTAAAATTGTAAAGCTATATGTGAATAGACAATTTCTTTCGTTTTGCTAAAAGTCAAAATGAATACTTAAGTTTGAAACGAACATTTTTTTCAATTATTCTTTTAACACATCGTGTGTACTATTTAGTTGGAATTTAATTAATTGTGGAGGATGTTTAAAGTGGATCCGTGGCGCAATGGTAGCGCGTCTGACTCCAGATCAGAAGGTTGCGTGTTCGATTCACGTCGGGTTCAAAATTTTACATTAAACGTAAATTTATATTATTTATTATTTATTTATAATTTTTTATTAAGTGTTATTATATATTAAAATATTAAGAACCTAATTGGCCTTTTTTTTTTTTTTTTTTCCTTCCTGTTACCAACTCCTATGCCTTTTTCTAACTTCCGAGCAAGAGCCCTTGCATTCCATAAAGATCCTTGGGACGACATAGGGTGCATAAAAGCAAACGAAAACGAAAGCTGAATTCCCACAATTGCTCGCCACCCAATGGCCAATCGCCTCGCCCTAAGCAATGCTGTGAGATAAAGTGCCGATGAACAAAAGTACTAAGACCAGCAAATTCTCATGTAGCCTCAGACAATTTACCTGAACTGGACTTGTAACTGCAAGAAATGGTGAACCTTCGTGTAACAATAAGTTTTTCATGCATTACAGAAGAAACGAGAGGGTTACACGGTTTAATGTTAACTTTGACAAGAGACAGAGATGATTGATCAAGTGCAATATTGAAGCAACTATCTACCCTGCACGGACAAGGGTTTAGAATTGGCTCAGATTTCCTGGTTTATTAGAATGGTTACATCCCTGAGGAAGACACTCTTATCTTCAGTATCTCTGGACTGCTTCTAAATGATCTGAGAACAAATGCAGACCAACCATTATTCTATCTTCAGGTGCCTCCCCACTGTTTGCACTCGGTGAGCCAATATCACATCATCCTTTTTCTGAAACTATTGCTCTTGCTTGCTTAGAACTTGCAGTTATGTTAATTTCCTGGATGAAAAATCACCAATCACTATATATCAATGGTCTGTTTTCATGCTTGACCTCATATGCAGATTTGGTTCACAGGGAAGCAATGGTGGTGGCAGAAGCGATCATGTGGAATTCATCCATCAGTTGCTCATCAAAGTTCCACACCACTGCTTGTTTTTGTTCAGGCATGCTGAAGAGATTGTTTGATTCACCAATAGTCTTTACAAGAACAAGTTCCATCCTCAAAACAATGAAACCGACTTGAGTCTCTCACAATTATTTTTCTATTGACAATCTTCGAGATGAATTTAATCGCAGTATGGCAATCTACACAAGTTCTCAAGTTCTTAAAAACCTTGAGTGGGGTTCCTTGTGGTGTAGCAATAATTCCAAAAGCAACCGCAAGCTTCTCGCTGTGGTAAGAGAGATTTTGCTCCTTCTGTTCCTCCTCTACGTCATGCAACACCGAATTTGTGTCCGGAATAAATCCTTCTTGCTTCATCCTTTTTGAAAGCTCGCCCAAAAATTCATGTATTTCCTTGGATCTGGGGTGGGAATTGTCTCCCACTAAGAATACATGAACCTCTCTCTTAATCTCAATCCAACTTAAACCTGGTTTCTTCACCACTTCTTGCTCGTCCATAGCTTTTCTGATCTTTGCCACTTCACTCCACATACCAGCAGCCGCATAAATGTTTGCCATCGTAATGTAAGTAGCAGGATTTTCAGGCTCTATCTCAAATAGTGCTTTTGCAGCCCTTTCTGCCAGTTCAAGATTTTTATGAATCCTACACCCACCAAGCAGGGATGCCCAAAGAAACTTATCAGGCTTCATGGGCATTTTCTTAATCATATTCTCAGCTTCTTCAAATTGGCCAGATCGAGCCAGTAAATCAATTATACAAGCATAATGATCAGCAGTTTGAGTTAAACCATATTTGTCTTTTATGGAATGAAAATATTCAAGCCCTTTATCAACTAATCCAGCATGAACACAAGCAGAAAGAACACCAACAAAAGTTATGTGATCGGGTTGTTTCCCTGACTTGAGTAGCAACTCAAAATAATGTAGAGCACAATCAGGTTGACCATTCTGGGCATACCCACAAATCAAGGAAGTCCATGAAACTATATCTGGCTGGGGCATCCCCTTAAAAACCCTTTCTGCATTCACCATATTCCCACACTTAGAGTACATATGGACAAGAGTGCTTGCTGCAAAAGAGAACGGATCAAACCCAATTCTAGTCATGTGACCATGAACCTGCTTGCCAATCTCCTCTACAGTATGGTCCGCACATGCATTTAAAACCCCAGAAAAAGTAAACTCGTTTGGCCTAATGCCTGATCTCAGCAAGTCTGCAAACAATTCAAATCCCTCTCTTCTCCTTCCGTCGTCAAAGTATCTGTCAATCATGGCAGTCCAAGTAACAACATCTCTATTGGCCATCTTGTCAAATATGCGCCTCGCTTCCTCTATGCTCCCACATTTCCCATACATATCAGATAAAGCACTCCAAACAACCTCATCTGAATCCAACCCTGTTCTCATTATACAACTATGAATCTCTTTGCCAATCCTTAAACTTGGAATCGCTGCTGCTGCAGCAAGAGCACTGGATACCGTAAACTTATTTGACTTGGAATTCGCGCAACTGTTCATCATTCTATACAACTCTAAAGCTTCACGAGGCCTATTATGTCGCACATAACCAGAAATCATTGCGGTCCAAGAAAAACTATCCCTTTCAGGCATTTTATCAAAAAATTCCCTTCCTTGGTCAAGAAACCCACTTTTCGCATACCCAGAAATCAAAACATTCCAAGAACACAAATCCCTTTCTGTCATTTCATCAAACAGCTTCTGGGCGCAAGCTATGCCATCACACTTTGCATACATTTCGAGAAGCCTATTCGAAATAAACAAACCGGGTACGAACCCAGACAACTTTAAGTGTTCATGAACGCTTTTACCTTCTTCAAGGGCCCGGTTCTGGAGGCAAGACCGTAAAAGAGTCGAGTAAATATAAGAAGAGGGACGGTCGATCCGGTTGAGAACTTGTAACGCTTCTTTTAAGCGCTTTTGCTCGCATAAGATGCCAATGGCTTCTTTGAACCTCCCGTCCTTGCACAACCCACTTACGAGGATGTCTTTGGTGTTCGATTTGAAGAAGGTTTTTTGAGTGAGAGGCTTGCGTGATTGACTTCGAGAACAATAAGGACGACATGTAATTATTTTGTTGAGCTGAGAAATTGAAGATTTAAACTTTAAAGGTCCCATAGTTATTTTTTTTTTTGTGGGAGGTGGTTGGAGGGGACAAATCGAGTTTGAAGGGCAAGCCGGATGCGAGGAATACCGTTGAAAAAGGTTGTCCGTCGTCGGAAACAGATTGAAAGACAATAGTTAAAGCTATAGCATTTCAAGAAGTAATAATTGGTGGTTGATTTGGTCTCTAAAGCCGATATAACTGAACTTTTTTGTCGCAGCCCACGAATTCAAAGACAGTAAGTCTTCTTGTGATGGTGAAGACTTCGGCTTTAGAGACCAAATCACTCCTCTGACTGAGTCTGTTCTTTATTTTATTTTTTCCAATAGCCGGAAACCGCTAGACGGCGGCGCTATCACGTCGACTTTTTTTTCCCTTCCAGCCAACAACTAAGAAAGTTTCGTGCCAGAAGAAAATTTATAGTAGGTCAAATTTACAGTAGGTCAACCAGATCAGGTGTCCCGTGCAATAAAAATAATATAATTTTGATTTTGAGATTTTAATTTTCTCATTTAAAATAATTAGATTTCATACGCTAAGTGGAAAAAAAAAAAAAGAGTGCAATAAAGTTGTCATTTAACATTTTAACAACTTTGTTGAATATTCTATTTTATTTGTAGTATACTTTGATGTTTTCATTACAAGTTTATTGATTTTTAGTTGAAAAGTTGAAAATTTCCCAAAACTAAATAAATAAATTTTTTAATTTTCTAGTTCTTTCTTGTCTGAACGAATCATCTGGCTATAATAAGCTCAGCCCATTGAGAGTTAATTAACTAAGGTTGCATATTCATAAAGTCACTGTTTTTTACTTTTGAGAGCGACAAGAAGCCACAAGATTGCTTAAAAATGGCGCGTAGCTTCTCTCTTAAGAAACCTGAAGGAAACCAACAGATGGATATATATACATATTGTAGCATTGAACCAAACGCATTTACTGGTTTAGAATCAAATAGTGGCATATTTTTCCATCTACAAGATTGATAGTTGCGTTGGTCTTTCCGTCATATTAAAAGAAAGGCCATGGAATCACTTGTGATATCATCTGCAGCCGGCTTTGGGTTGGAGTTGGTTTTTGGAAGTTTTCAGAAATTGGTTTTGGATGTAATGAAGAAAAACGCCATGTTTGCTCCAACCTTGGAGCTCCTGGCAGACACACTGAGGTCCCTAGAGCCAAAGGTCAAGCTAATACAGGCATACAACAGAGAGTTCGACCGGCCGGAGGAAATAAAGAAGCTAAGAGACTTATTAACAGAAGGTGAAGCTTTGGTCCTTGCCTGCTCAAAAATCCATCGGTTTGATTTGATCCGGCGGCCCCGGTACACCCAGAAGCTTCTTACTTTGGATAAGTCTATTAGCAGGTACATTACCATTGACCTGCAGGTGCAGCAATCTGCAGGCATAAATGAGATTAACTTTGAAGTGAGACAGACTGGTGCTCAAGTGAGGGAGTTGAGAAGAGAGTTCAGGAAGCTTACAGTTACAAATGGTGGGTTGTTTGGTAGGAGCTTTTTAAAGGGTGAGTGCTCACCTCCTGGACTGAAGGTTGATCCTGTTGGATTGGAGACTTCATTGCGGGACTTGAAGAGAAAACTCCTTAATGATCAGAATCCATTCATCGTGTTATCTGCTCCTGGAGGATGTGGAAAGACAACATTGGCTATAGCCATCTGTCAAGAAGCAGATGTTAAAGGTATAAAACATACTTGGCAATCCTACGGCTCTCTCTTGCTTTCTTTCTCCAGTTTTTGGCCTTTTCTCGTTAAAAAAGTTTTCTTTTAGAATGTTGCTGCTTTGTCTTTGAGTTCAATTGACAGCTTTATCAGCTCTAGAGCTTCATACAAATGTTTATGGCTATGTTTGTATCCTCCTCCTCGTGTTTCCACAATTAGTCAATTCAGAGATTCATATACAAGACATTGCACTGTATATTTTTTTCCTTTAAGTGAAAATGGTATTTCAGTTGCAGTTTTCTGATAGTCTTGTGACTGCACAGAAAAATTCAAGGACAATATCTTCTTCATTTATGTCCCAAAGCCATCAAACCTGCGGATCATCGTGCAGAAACTATTCCGTCATTATGGTTACGAGATGCCAGAGTGTCAACGTGAAGACGAGGCAGCGAACCACTTGGAAAGATTGCTCAGGATGTCAACATCAGATCCTATACTTTTGGTCCTTGATGACGTTTGGTCCGAGTCAGAGTCAATTCTTCAGAATCTCAAGTTCCGGATACAAAATTACAAGCTTTTAGTGACATCAAGGTTTGAATTTCCACAATTTGGTTCCACATACAGATTGAAGGCACTGAATGACATAGATGCCATGGCTCTTTTTTGTCGAGCAGCGTCTGTGCTTGAAGGAAACTGGCTCATTCCAGATGAAGATGTTAAAAAGGTGATTTTCTGCTTCATGAACTTTAATATTTCAATAGGAAGGTATAGATATTACAGGTGGAGAATTAGCTGTTATCTTTCAAACCAATGTTCACCTACCAGAAACAACAGATACTTTATTTTGCACTAAAAAAAAAGCTGTTATTACTGCAAAAGCCGTCAAATGTGACAGATTTACATGTCATTGAGTGCAGATGATAAGAAGCTGCAAAGGATTACCGCTAGCCATTTCAGTGACTGGCAGCTTACTCCGTGGGAGGCCTGTGGCAGAATGGCGTAAGAGAGTTAACAACTGGTCCAGCGCTGCTGCTATTGTTTCCAACTCTGAAATTCTTAATTGTCTTCAAAAAAGCTTGGATGCCTTGAGTGATAACACTGTACTCAAGGAGTGCTTCTTGGACCTGGGTGCATTTCCTGAAGATCACAGGATTGCTGCCCGCATCCTGATCGACATGTGGATAGGATTGCATCAGCTGGATGAAGATGGTGCCATTGTAAATCTCTATGAGCTGTCCAAGTGCAATCTGCTTGATCTTGTGGTAAAGTGGTAAGCTAGCTATGACTGTTGCTGATAATTTGTTAATGCCAATGTTTATAGCTAAAAGATTAGCATTGATCTTGGATGGAAAGAGGCCTTCTTTAACACTGTGAATATGACTACTTTTTCAACTTGTCCAATGGGTCCCGAATTGCTTGGAAATTATATAGTAGGTCTAACTACTAACCCTTCCCTATCAAATCCAAGTTTTAAGACCTCTAATTTCTTGCATAGCTCCTTAAGCATGAGACCACTGGGCCAAAGACCAAAAATTGATTGAGATTGTCAATCCTCTTTCTGGATTTCTACCAAGCTTGATTAAAGCAAATGGAATTTTATGCAGTCGCCTTTCTACTTTCAGTACTATTAAGTATCCGATGAGAGTGCTGCTAATCAGTTAATGTCTGTCTCTAAGCTATCACTTTCTCTCATTTACCAGGAAAGATGCAAGCGAGGACGATGGCTGCTATAATGACCATTTTGCTTTGCAGCATGATCTGCTGAGGGAGATAGCTCTGCTTCAAAGCAATTCAAGATCCATTGAGCACAGACGAAGGCTGTTCCTGGGCATTAATGGAAACAGAACTCCCGAGTGGTGGTTGGAGGAAAAACAACTATTTATCAATGCTAACCTGTTATCCATCTGCACAGGTTGCTCATCTCTGTCTCCACTTTCTTGATATAGACATAAAAGCAATGCAAGCACATGTTTACGCTTGAGTGCAGCACATTTCATGTTATCATTTCCTTTTCCTTTACCTGTTACATTTATAATGGCATTATTTGCAGATGACATGTTCTCATCAAGTTGGTGCAACATTCAAGCAACCGAACTGAAGGTTTTACTTCTGAATTTTCAGACAAAGAACTACACCTTACCCGGCTTCATAAAAGGAATGGATAAACTGGAGGTTTTAATAATTATAAACGATGGCCTCTTTCATGTTGAGTTTGACAATTATTCTCTTGTTGGTTCTCTATCCAACCTAAAAAGGATCACACTGGAAAAGGTTTCAATTCCGTCATTCTTCTTCGCTAACATTCAACTGATGAAACTTCAAAAGATATCCTTGTTGACCTGTAATGTTCATCAAGCTTTCAGCAACTTGGTGGCCCCCATTTCACATGTATTTCCAAATTTAGTGGAGATCAATATTGACTATTGCAATGATATGGAGGCATTACCTGCTGGCTTATGTGGTCTCGTTCTATTAAAGAAGCTCAGTATCACCAATTGTCACAAACTGTATGCACTGCCAGAAGATCTCGGAAAGTTGGTGGAACTGGAGGTGCTGAGACTCAATTCCTGCATCAATTTGCTAGAGTTACCAGACTCGACTGGGAGTCTGGTAAAGTTGAGAATTCTTGACTTATCTGACTGTTTAAGCTTGACAAAATTACTAGAGGGGATTGGTGGACTGCACAGTTTAAGAAAGCTCAACATGATGGGGTGCCCAAGTAATTGCCAGTTGCCACCATCTGTCTTGAATTTCCACCAACCTCTGGAAGTGGTATGCAATGAAGAGACGGCCAGTTCCTGGGAACCCTTCTCTCTTCTCTGCCCATATTTGAGGATTAAGGTGCAAAAGGAAGATCCGATCTCAATTTGGTCCTATAATTATCGGTTTTAAGTTTTCTGACCTTACTAATCACATCGCACTCATGATGATCAACAGCTCGATAAGTGCATTAAAGATTGCCATACATACTTCTGTGATGATTCCTATTTATCATTGCTTATATATGTCACCATCATTGTAAGCCATTAATATGATTAATAAAACCAGTGATTTATCTTTTCCCTTGACGCATCCCTCTTCAATCCTCTGGTTAATTGACTCCGAATAATCGGGTGGGGACAGTGTTTCGCGAAGGGATATTGAGACTTGGAGAGTGAGGAGGCGGACAAGGAAAGAACCCAACATTAATTAAAAGAAAAACTAGCTGCCAAATGCATAATAACTTAGAGGTATCCAGTCAATGGAGTGTTCAAGACAACGGTACATTGCGAGTACATACAACAGACGGCACAAGACAAAAGCAATAGTGATAAACAGCTAGCAGCGCAGCCAGACTTGAGCGGACATCGGAACTTAGAATTTCAGTCTGTTGACCACTACTTTACACACAAAAGTATTAGTGCTTCAAATCATAAACATGACTTGAAAAAGGGCATAGATTTAGCTATCCCCTGTTTTTGCACATGCTAACCTCAGATTCTGCAACATAGTCTTGGGCTGGACCTTCATACCTCCACATGCCTGGGGAACCAACATATCTTGTGTAGACATGCTATTGTTTGTACAGAATAAACTACATCATAGCATATACTACCTCCCCACTACTGTCAATGTCAAGCTCGGATTCAGAATCAAAGTCCTCCATATCATCATCCATGTCTATGTTATACCGATTGATGCCATAGTTCCCAACTGGTGGTATGGTCGCCTCAGAGATTATCTGCATAATAGTGTCAAGGCCTTGCATGGGTTGGTCAGGCTCTTCAAATTGGTTGCCCATTGTCTTTTCATCCATCAAATCTGCTGGGAGATTTTTCAGAAACCACTCATGGTTCTTGATTTCAGGAATTGTAATTCTCTGTTCCATACAAATTTTCAAAAGCGAGAGCCTTAGTAAAGGACCACACAGATCCACCTATCACAGTGGGGTAACCAAACATGCAACCATATTGTTCTCCCAATTAAACCAAATCTATCTCTATGTATGTACAGAATGAGTTCACGGGTAAAAGGATCCACTCACAGTTGCAGGATCCACAACAAAAATCCTTGAAATTAGGTGGCGACACTCGGGAGATATCTGAACAAAGTCTGGAATGGAATACTGGACACTAAGAATTCTCTGCATGGAAAGTTTGGTTTGCATAAAACATCTGCACAAGGAGGCATTAAGAAAAAAGAGAAATAAGCCACATGCCTGTAATGTCTTCCGGAAGTCCTTGGGCTCTTCAGGATCCTCAAAAGGATATGCTCCAACAAGCATAACATACAATGTTACCCCGCATGACCACACATCTGCAATCTGTCATTGCAAAATAAAATCAGGATGGTAGTTACATAAATGATCAGGTCCTTATCCCATCAAGAACATTGCTAAGTTGACCAGGATTCATCAAATAACAAGACTCAACAGGCATCAAGAGGGAAGAAGATGTTGCACATCCATTGCTAGACGCTTATTAGTGATAATGCACATATAATAACCTCACAATTGCAAATTGTCAACTCTTTGAGGCATTGATTCAGTCCCATAAATGGCCATTGATTGTCCAATTTGTTTTTTCAGGTTTATGTACCCTTGGTACACCCTTCCCCCCCCCAAAAGTCCAAACAACAATGCTAAGAACCCATAACACACTGGATCAAAAATGAAACTTCTAAAGATGGAGAAATTATGTCTACCAATGAAGAAGGTGGAACATCAGTGGCTACAAGAAGACTGGATCATATTGAATTGATTGTAATAGCGACCTAATAAAACTGAATTACAGCAACAATGGGACCTTGAACTTCCAATGATAACTGCAGCTGGCTATTAGTTTTTGTGCAAATAATGTCAATAACTAAGGAAAAGAACAGGAATCACACACAATATCTTATCATCATGACATCATCCCACCTGCAATGCTCAAGCACCAAAAAGGTAAAAAGGAAACCACATTTAAATAAATTTAAATTTAAGAAATATAATTAATGAAAAAAAAACAAAACACTCCAAATAATAGAAGGTGCAGTTAGCCAACTATCCTTGCATTGAAAAAGAGGTGTGTTACCTTGCCATCATATTGTCGCATTAACAACACCTCTGGAGCAATATATGCAGGAGTCCCCACTGTTGATTTTGGTTGGGAATGAAGCACTGAAGACTGAAAAAAATCCACAAACACATAAGAGAGCAACAATGTCACCAAAGAAAATGAAAGAAAAAACAGAAGTAAATATAGCACATAATTTTGCAAACATTAACAAAAAGAAAAAAATAAAATAAAATATATATATATATATATATATAAGGCATTAATGACCACAACTGTTACAAGGCCTTAACAGGATGCAAGACTAAAACAAAACACTAATCGGTCCTATCCAACTATGAAATGAAAAGCAAATCCTGGGACAGGGGTGGATGAATGTATTAAAAAGTCTAACCAAATAATGACAATCATATATCCTCTATGGAACACTCAAAGGAACTTTGTTCCCAATTTCCAACATCATATATCAACTGGAGCATGCAAATTCTAAGAACTTCAATTTGGCTCAGTGTATTTCAACATTTTGTAACAAAAAGACCAATTTGTTATGATTGCCAAAGATAAAAGGCAGTACCTTGGAGTATCCAAAGTCACATATTTTCAACCGAGGAGCTGGGCTTCCATCCAACAAAGCATTCTCCAACTTCAAATCTCGGTGACATACTTGCTTCATCAACAGGTAAAGCCTTAGAAAACCAAATAGATTACCTAATAGACATACAAACCTAAATATATAATGGGAGTAAATCAATGTACCATGTCATGGCAGTAGCTGACCCCAGAAATAAGTTGATGAAAGAAGAAGCGAGCCTGAAGCAGAAACCAAAGTCAAGAAACCACACACAAACAGCAAACAAACATATTGGTATATACTTCAAAACAAGAACCTCGTCCTCTCTGAAGCGTCCAGCACTGCATATTCTCTCAAACAGCTCTCCTCCAGATGCATATTCCATCACAATGGCCAGATGAGTTGGTGTCAGAATGACCTGGTGTAGATTGCACCGCAAGCAAGTTAACTAGCAAATCAGATTATCACTACCTTCCTTCTTTCTTTCTTTTTTCTTTTTTTTTTTTTTAAAAAAAATAATAATAAAAAGAAAAAACCTAACCTCCTTAAACCTCACAATGTTGGGGTGCCTGAGCGACCTGTGATTAATGATTTCTCTTTTAACATTCTCGTCAATCTGCAAGACAGTACTATAATAAGCGAGCTAACAAACATTCATAAACATATTTATGAACTCGTGTTTTGTCCTAATAAAAACCACCACACAATTACGAAGCCCAACGACTCCAATTAAATTTGGGATTAAAGCGTTCACGCCATGCAATTATGAAACTCTTCATAAGCCCAATCCAAAATCTATAAATGAGAAAAATAAAAAAATAAAAAAAAATAGAAACTGATACTAAATTTGGTAAAATAATAATAATAAAAAAAAGCAGATCAGCAGAATCAAATCAATCCAAACAAAAACGGACCTTATCGCCTCGCTCAATATACTTGACAGCAACGAGCTCCTTGGTGAACTTGTCTCTCATCAGCCTCGCCACGCCGAAGTTACCCGACCCGATATCCCGGACGAAATCGTACCGGTCACTGTCGTGCATGATCGGCATGTCCATGACGGTCCCCACGGTTATCGCCGGGCTCCGATCCATTTATTTCCGGCTTTCACCCCCCCCCCCCCCCCACACACACACACACCAGCTACAAGAATTCAAAGAGTCGAGATGATCATATTTGGATTTAGAGAACTTTAGCACGACGTCGTTTCGCGTGCTTTGCCCTTCTCCGCTCAGCAACCAACAAAAATTAAAAGACAGTTCCCAGAACGCTGACTCGGAATCGAACTCGGTGAGCAGAAAGAGTTTTTTTTTTTTTTTGGGGGGGGGGGATGTTTCACTTTTGTTTTTGCTTCCGAGACGTGGAAACGACAATGCCAATTGCCAAAGGAGATAATTTACTCAAGAAAAGGGCCGAATGAAAGCCCAAGAAAAATCAAGAGTACTGTAATGATACTTGTTTTTTTATTTATGAACCATTGAGGCGGTTGGGCGTGGGTACGGAGAAAAACGACGTCGTTTCTTGGTTCGTTCTATCGATTTAAATAAGTGAAATCGAAAACGGTATTTGAGAGAAATCGGTGAAGAGAAAGAGAGAGAGAGAGAGAGAGAGAGAGAGAGAGAGAGAGAGAGAGAGTCAAAACTGGGGAACATACTCAAGTAATTTTCCAATCATGATCTTGGCCTAGAGCATAAAAGAAGGTCTCTGACTTTGATTCTTTTTGAAGGGGATTTGTTCAATAATTATCCAATTAAAAAATGTAATTTATGAATACCCATTCAGACAATTAGCCATTCCTTGACAGGCACTGTTTTTTTTTTATATATATATATATATAAATGTTTGGTCTGATCTGGAAGTCACTTGTTGATTAATATTTCATTCATTGTACTTTAATACGTTTCAACCCCCAACCACACAGCTCGTAAACAATCCTAGTTTTGAGTGGTAAACCACATCTTCATTCCTACTCTTCAGCTAAACCAAAGATGGCCCCAACCAGCCTAATCTCTCTAGATGTACAAAAACAGACATTGGCCTAAAATAAATTAGTATAATAATAATAATAATAATAATAATAATAATAATAATAATAATAATAATAACAATAACGGGGCTGTTTAATTTCTAAAAAGCTACACAGCTGATGGGGTTAAGCATCGCACATAAATTCGAACAAGAGCCCCGAGGCTTCCAACATTGGTGAAACCTACAAGTTGCATAATAAAACAACAATGCACCGGCTGCGGATCAACCAACTCTTCCATCACCTGCCGGTGGGGTCCATGACCCCAAGAAAAGTCTTTACAGTTGAGTAAATTAGAGAAGCTTCGGCCATTGCACCATTCCCGTAATCTTCACAACGCTCGCGTGTCAGCAAATTGCCGCACAATCCACTGGCAATCTGCATTGGTGCATGATACAGAAAGATAAGCATTGTCATCCGATGGAGTTGGCTGTACTGTTCGTGTGTGCGTGTGTGTGTGAGAGAGAGAGAGAGAGAGCTGAAACCTATCAATTGGTCAGTGTGATGAGATGAACCAAACAAAACAAATACCACTATTCATCGTTATGGATATGAGGCAGAAAATAGGCTCTGATTCATCTATCAACCAGAAAACACATAAAACATAAACGAACCGTGGGAAGCTATAAAGGGCCTCTTCAACAAAATTATTTAGCTTCAGAAAACAAGCACCGATACTACTGCATCAATCATTCATCAGATTTAGTTTTCAGAACAAACACAAAAAAATAAGTGAACATTCTTATTTATTTGAGATCAGAAACAATACGGATGGACTAACACAACCGGCAGTTATCACCTTGCAAGTTCACTGCATAGAAAGTGAAGAAACCATAAATTTAAATTCAAGCCTGTGGTATGGTGTACGGGGAATGATGAAATCAAGATGTAAAATCCACCAATGTAAGGAATAAAACAGGCGTCCAGTGTGTTTTATTCAAGTCAAATGCATTACTAAGCTTGGAAGGTAAAATTTGAAGGTTATGCAAAGATAAATTACCTTGTTTGCTGATAAAGGGGGCACTAACCATGATGTCAGCCCACCTCCTAAACTCGATGTGAATTACACTATTGCCTATTTTATTCCAACCGGACCATTCATCTTCATCAGTGTAAAGAATAACATCCTTACGACCTTTGCTCATTCAGAAAAACAGTGACAGAGATTTCCGAATTATGGCAGCTGCACCTCCGCTAGCAGCAAGAAGAAACCTGGGTTTTATTGTTAAAATCTCTGATTATGCCTTAACCCATCCAACGAATAGACAGGTAGTCACGATACAAATGAAATGCAACAACCAAAGCTTCTGGGGTAAAATCAACGTTGCACGAAAACATCACATCGTTGGACTACTTGAACAAAGCAAGCAGTGCCAAAACAAATCTCGAACCATAGTTTGTCAACTTAACCCACTGAACAAAGTTTGCTTAGCTATTTGAGGAACCAGGAAAAAAAAAACAAAAAAAATCAAAACTTTATAGGTCTTTTACTAGACAATGCAATTGTCAGCCAAAATAATCAACAGCAAAATCGTAAACAGAAATGCACAATTTTATATTAAAGCACCCCTGATCATCAATAAGACCACTTGGGCCCAACGACCTAAGAAAAACACACCCACAAAGGCAGCTTCTTTATTTTTTTAATTATCACGACATAAAGTCAACCGAATAACAAAGTAAGTGGACAAGGAACCTAGGAGCGAAGTGATGGTGGACGAGCTTCTCCAACGGACCGAGAGAGAGAGAGAGAGAGAGAGAGAGAGAGAGAGACAACGTCGTAAAAGAAAGAACGAAGCTATTGTGAAACGTATCGTTTTTAAAACAGCGCAGGTGGCACGTGTCATTGAAACCGGTAGCCAGAGGCACGTTGAAGACGAAGGACGGAAAGGAAATTGAAGGCGATTAGGGAGGGCAAATACGTAATGATGAAAAAATAACCCTCGAGAAAGCGAACGCCACGACGACTGCGGAGAAGGTGGGGCCTCGGCATAGAATCCAACGGGCAACAAGAAACCGGCGAAGAGAAGCAAGCGTTTCTTCCCCTGCTAAACGGAACTGAATCCGCCGACAAAGCTCGGACCCTTACCCGCCCCCGGAAAATGGTGTCGGACTCGGAGCTTGTCGGGAGGCTGACGGAGTTTCTGAGGAATTCGGACCTCGACACGACCACCACTGGCACCGTCCTGCGGCAGCTGGAGGAAGACTTCGGCGTTGATTTGTCGGATAAGAAGGCGTTTATTAGGGAACAGGTGGATTTGTTTCTCCAAACCCATTTCCAGGATGCTGGAGATGACAGTCAAGAGAAAGTCTATGATGATCAGACGGCGCAGGTTCAATCAGAGGAAGCGGACGGCTCTGGTTTGAAGGAGGAAGAAGACGACGGCGAAGAAGACGCGAATAACGGCACAAGTTCTGCTAAAAGAGGGTCAGTTATTTTACGTTACGTACTCTTTCATTTATTTATTTGTATTCACCTTCGTACATTTTGTATGTCTCTGGCAATTTAAAAGAAAATCTAAGCAAGTGTATGCTCATAATTGTGTGTGTGTGTGTGTGTGTAAAAGGCGTTGTTGTTAGCATTTTATATTCATGGGTACGTATCTTGCAATTTGCAAACCATTTTTCCCTAATGAATCAAACCTTCAAGAGCTCTCACTTATTAATTTTCTGAAGGTTATTCAATGCCAACGCTTCAAAAGCAATCGTTCCCTCTAGTCTGTCCTGCTGTTCAATGAGTACTCTTCGCAAAATGGCACTCTAATTGTTTCCAAATTTAGGGTTGTTGTTTGTTTCATCTTATTAAGTCAGGTCTAACAAGCACACCAGCGAAGGCAAGAAAAGAGGAGGTGGTTTTAGCAAGCCATGCAGACTCTCTCCTCAGCTTCAAGAATTCGTTGGGGTGCCTGAGTTAGCTAGGACGGAGGCATGTCTATAAACTTCGGGATAATTCCTTTTTGTTTTGCGTTGCTTAATCTGGTGTGAGAGGATCACCATTGATATCCTTATTTTAGGTTGTCAAGCAACTCTGGGCTTATATCAGGGAGAAAGACTTGCAAGACCCAAAGAACAGGAGAAATATAATTTGTGATGAAAGATTACATTCCCTTTTTGGTGTAACCTCCATAAACATGTTTCAAATGAATAAAGCTCTATCAAAGCATATCTGGCCATTGGATTCAGATGATGGTATGCTTTCTATTACCAACTGTTGTATAAATTTCACTTTAGATGGTGTAAGGGGAATAGAATGAAGGGTTTTTCATCCCTTTTTTTTTTTTTTTTCTTCATTAAGTAGTGATTAGAAACAATTGGTTCCCCTTCAAGTACCACCAGGCATCAATTCTATGGTCCTTATAATGTAATGATTATATCCACCATGAATTCATTCCTTGAAGTATGATGAAGTTTGTCACTTTAGCATTTTATGCATCAAGAAAGAATATCTATTGAATTGGCTATAACATGCAATGAATGCTATCGGTAGCTCAATTTCCCTGTTGTCAACAAATTTATGTCTACAAGTAACAATTACTTTACATTTTTCAAATGTTATAGTTATTCCAGTCAAGTCTGCACAGAAGGAAAAGCAACAAAAGCAAGTGAGAGAAGAAGGTTAGGGATATGTTTAATTTTCTAAAATCTGCATTCCCTTTTTTCTTCTTTTCTTTGTGGCATTAAATGCTTTTTGTGATACATGCAAACTATGAGCAGGTGCCTTCAAGCTAAATGAGAGCATTCTACTTAGGTCAGGTGCAGAATTTGGCTTCATCATCTTGATTCAGAGCCAGATCTTCACTTGACATAATCTCCTTTCATGTTTATTGTGTGATCCTCACTCAATTTGTTCTGTTTAGTTTCAAGGATAACAATCACTTCTCCATTTTTCAGACAATTTTTATAATTTTAACAAGATCTCACACTGACATTTTACCTGACATGATCTTCAGCTTCACAAAGTCAATGGAGTTGCTTTCGTAAATCTTAATACATCTAAGTGAGGGAAATTGTTGTGTTTGTGTGTGTGTGTGTGTGTGTGTGTGTGTGTTGGAATGAACTTCATAACTCTGATCAGTATTAGCCATGAACCAATTTTTACTGGCATGTGGCATGTATACTAACTATATATAAGAGCCAGATGAGCCAAAAAGAAAGGAAAAGCGGCAGAAGGGAGGAAAGTCAGGCTTTCTTGCTCCTCTTCAACTTTCAGATGCTCTAGTAAATTTCCTTGGTACTGGTGAAATCTCCTTATCACGAGCTGATGTTGTCAAGAGAATGTGGGATTACATAAAGCAAAATGAGCTCCAGGTATGAGTTGCTGCCTTTGGCAAGACCCTGTGTCATTGTATGGTAATTGCTGGTTAACCCATCAAAGCACATGCAATGGTGGGTATGCTTGAGCACCTTCATATGTGTGAGCTTTGCACCTTTTTTTATGGTGCCATATCATCTTATGATTTATCAAGCATCTTGGATGCACCAAATCCCTGAATTTTTTTGTTTCTGCTTGCTCACCTCATGTTCTTGATATGCTTGTGCACGAGTTTTGTGACATGGGAGAGCTGCCTAGTATCTGATAAAATTAGCTTAAACTAGACCAGCAGATGACTTACTGAATACATAACTAAAGAATGTAGATACCATAGCTTCTTCTGCTTGGATAGCCTCTTGCATTCCAATCTCACAGATTACCCCCAATCCATGTGTTTTTCTTCCCTTTTTTTTTTTTTTTTTTTTTTTCTCTTTTGACCCGATAGTTTTTCAAGTTAGGTAATCTTATTTGCAACTGCTAGAAAAATACGCTAAAAGGCTATTGAGAATTTATGGCATTGTGGTTAGGCTTTGTAATTAGCTTTAATAAAAACTGCCTCCTAGCTAAGATATTACACGTATATGGTCTAGAATACTTTCCTGTGGGAAAAGTGTTTCTAAATTTCTACCGTCCGCTATCTCATATATGATTACTGGTCGAACCAAAACAAAAAACTTTTTCTTATTAAATGTGATCTGTTGGGCATAGATCCAATTTTTCAATTTTTTTGATTTCTTAGAATTGGTTTGTACCTTCAATGGCTTCGCTGTTTCAAAACTTCTATCTTCTCATTTTGTAAAAACCTAACAACGTGTTGCCTCAATGTTGTCAGCACTAGCTGAGCCCGAGAAAATGGGGTTTTGACCTTTGCCAGCGTGACAGCGATCACTTGCCTTTTTCTAACCTCTTGTCTTCCAAGTTTATTTGGCTGTCTTCTAGGTGTGATGAACTTTCCTTTTGTACATGCTGTTGACCACATGGTTGTGGCTAAAGACCTAAAAATTCGTTGTTATTGACTTCCCGTAAATCATAGCGAATGGAATGCAAAGCAAATCATATTAAGGCAAAACCTTCCGTTGCCGGGAATCGAACCCGGGTCTCCTGGGTGAAAGCCAGATATCCTAACCGCTGGACGACAACGGATTCATTGGCCGGTGAATTACATTTATTCTAAATTACAAGCATCATATATATATATATATATATTTTATGTTACCGCCTGCCATCCCAGACAATAATTGAGCAGTATACTGAGTCAAAATGAAACAAAATTCATGGAAGAAACGCACGCAATGCAAAAGATGTAGACTGGAACTGTCACAATCGAAGCATGTTTTTTATATAAGAAGGCAGGATCTTGATCAAAATTCATTCTGATAATTGCCCCATCCCTCCTCCGTGAACTGAATTCACGGATTAACACCGTCAAACAAATGTGTGGGCCCAGCTCTAAACCAAACCTGATACTGATACTACTACCTGCGAAAAACAAGACTCAGACCGGTGGTTGCGGATTGTTGTTGTCACTTAGCATATAATGGAGCACCTTACTTCGTTTGTCCTCTTAAACAAAAACCAAACAAAACAAAACACCACCCCAAATATATAAAAACGAATCCTTATCTCTATCCATCTCGCATGTGCAAAACCGGATGCCTTTTGTACGCGTGTCAACTTCACGACAAAGAGAATCTCGAAGTAGGAGTCAATCAACGCCGTTTATTTATTATTATTATTTTTAAAATAATAATAATAATAACCTTATTGGACTTCCGTAAAATATAATTTAGCCATCGTGTTGATAATCAACAGTCAAATAAAAGTAGCTCTATACTCAACCATCTGCCTTTGGAGAATCTTTCACATGATAAAGATAACTCATTGCTTGGTTGACTTTCATGCCACGTTTTTGATTGTGAGAGATAGAGAGCGAGAGAGAGAGAGAGAGAGAGAGAGAGAGAGAGAGAGAAAATAATTTCAAGAGCTTCACGTAATACGAATTGTCACGACTCTACCCAAAACTGTATCTGGTACAATAGTACCTTATTTATTTAGTTACCATGTATAGTTATATCATGCAAACCAAACGATTCTTGTAAATTTGTACGTGCCCACATAGCAATATCAATATATATATATATATATATATATATATATATATATTTGGAGAATTACACCGATGAAGTACCAAGTCATTTGTTAAATTTAACTTATCAGCGGATAGGAATAGAGTTACTTTTTACATCACGTCTATCTACCATGAAATTGGAAAGTAAATAAATAAATTAATATATAAGAGATTGCCATTCGATTTTCACCGGCAAGAGAAAAAAAAAAATAAATAAATAACAAAGAATCGCAATTCGCCAAATGGGTGGAAAAAAAGTAAACAATTAGTCTTGTGTTTCTGATGCAATTGGTTGAAATATTTTTATTAAAATCTTTTTAAACACGTGTTCAGATTGTAGTGATTTGTGTTGTTTTTGCTTTACGACTTCTCTTGAAATAAAATAAAACAAAAAAAATTAAATTTCGGGACAGAAAAACACATAAAAAAAAAAGTAAACATGATCGACTCACCGATTCTCAATAAATAAGGTTTGCTCGAGTCTTTTAGGCTACTGAGTTGACTCAGATACGCGACGAACCGTGTGTGATTAAGGGAATCTTGGCTTGCTGCATCTGGCATTTTTGCCCTCAATCTATATATACAGATAAGCGTTCGATTTCTCCGACCATTTCCGTGTTTATCTGGTCAATGTTAGAGAGAACAATAGCACAAAGCAGCCGTAACAAGAGAAGAAGGAGAAGGAAAAAAAATAAAAAATAAAAATAAAAGAGGACAGTGAAGCAAGAAAAAAAAAAAATGGAGTTGAGCTTGGATTTGAGTTTGGCCTACTTTCCAAAAACAATCGGTGAATTCCTTGGAGAGGTTTCAAGGATTAGAGATGGCAACCAAAAACTATCCAAGTTTGATGATTATGTGCGGAGGTTGGAAGAAGAGATGAGAAAGATTGAAGCTTTTAAGCGTGAACTCCCTCTAAGCATGCTCCTTTTGAAAGATGGTAAGTTTCATGTTTGATCTCTCGAAAATATGCGTTTTCCAAAGATGGGTTTCTAATCTTTCTTTGTTTTGTTTCCTCTTTTGTTGGTTTGCAGCTGTTGCGAGATTGAAGGAGGAGGCAATGCAGTGCAATGAAAAAAAAGATGGAGCGCTGATTCAGAAGAGTTTACCATTGAAAAGGAATTCTGATGGAGATGAAAGGGTAAAGTTGGGAATAGATGCGAGTGACAAGAAGGATTGGATGAGCTCTGTTCAGCTTTGGAACACTAACAATATCAATTCTGATTGCCAAAAACAAGACTCAAAATCTGAATCCAAACAGGTAATCCGAATTATTTCATCATCTTTTTTTTTTGTGAGAAAAATAGAAGAAAATAACGTATGAAGATTGGAGCTTTCTTTTTACTGAATTTTTACGCGATGGGGGTTTTGGTTTTTGTATCTTATCACTAGAGGAGTGATGAAGGCGATGATCGGTCCACCTGCGAGAACCCAATTCAGTTCTGTCATTATAGAAACACGGGAGGGTCGTTTGTGCCATTTAAGCAACTTCCCAGATTCGAAGGAATTGAAAGGAAGGAAGAGAAGGAGGTTGTTTCACAAGTCACTGGACTCTCTCTTATGTCTCCGATCTCTGAAGAGGGCTCTCGCAATTTGTTACCAAAAACCAATGTCAGCAAGCAAATAAGAGTGGAGGGTGTGTTACAGCAACAACAGGGTTGCAAGAAGCAGAGACGTTGCTGGTCTCCGGAGCTTCACCAGCGTTTTGTTGATGCTCTCGGACGACTTGGAGGGCCTCAAGGTTAGAAGCATACCAAAACTCTCTCTTTGGCCTTAAAACATCGCCTTTTGGGATCTGTTAATGTGAAATGTAAATTGAGTTGCAATCAAAGGGAGTTGTGGCAGCTAGTCTTGTTTGCCATTATGAGAAAATACAGGATGTTTGTTCCTTATGAACTATTGAATTTAGTTTCATTTCAGATCATTCAACCTCAGTTTAGGTCTCCTTGTAAGCTTATCCTGTTTGGTTTTATTCTGTATTGCAGTGGCCACCCCAAAACAGATTAGGGAGCATATGCAAGAAGATGGCCTCACCAATGATGAAGTCAAAAGCCACTTGCAAGTAAGTTTCTCCATCAGTGAATCCATTTGCATATAATAGCTTCTTTTTATAACCAACTGATCCAAAGTCTTGTGTTTGAGTAGAAATACAGGCTTCATACACGCAAACGTCTTACTTCTTCTGCTGCCCAACCAGATGGCTTGTGGACTGCCCAAGGCCATTCTAAGCTGAGCACTGCCTGGTCTAGTTCTCCAATAGAACCTCCTTTTGCAGATGAGTCTGCCAAAAGTACCTCCAGCAGTGAGGCTATCAGCATGGAAGCTTAAGATAATGATAAATCAGAGTTCCAGAGTTGAAATGGTGGGCTTTACAAGCCTGGGGAGAATTACATTCAATGATCATCTGATTCTGACCTTCGAATTTTGCAGATACAAGCATACATGGGGGGAGGGGGATCAATTTGTAGAGATAGGTTCAAAGGAATAAAGTAAGTTGACAAACATAGGAATTCAGTTCATGAATGGACCTTTTTTTGTGTTTTTGACACCAAGACAATACCTTTGAGAGACTGTATTTTGCGAGACACTGTGGATAAGTTTAGCTCTGTATCCAACTTAAGTTAGGTCTTTCCTGTATGTTTTTCTTAACGAGGTTTATTTACTACGGGTTCAAGTTACCTTACATGACAAATCTGATTGAACATGAATGTTTTTTTCCTTAGACAAATTTATGTTGTGTCCTCTTCAGTTTCCGTTTGATTTCAATCCAGTCACGGAGCTGGTCTTACCAATCCTTCCCGAGCAATTTAAGTTCTTTAGTCGCTCGAAACCACTACCTCCTCCGAAGAATGTGATGAGTTCTTGGTTAAAGAAGTTGAACACCTTCAAGACAAACCTCCCCCCCCCTCCCAAAAAAAAAAAACCTGCATAGTGTCAAGTTGTAACTTCGAATCCTATTAGCACTCCAATACTTTTGAGTTAGTAATTATCCAATGGAAGTTAGGGGTGATTATATCGGAATCCTTCTGAGCACATCACGTGGGGTGATTGTGTGGGCGGTGTTGCATCTTTGTGCAAACAGTCACTTCCTTTCCCTCAGTTGGCCTTCCTGAATATAGATGACAGCTTGCACTATCTACACTCTTAAGATTTCTTTCCCGGCTTCTGGGGCCAGGTGAACTCTTTGTCTTTCAATTTTTATTCCCTTCCTGGAAGGAGTCTTTCTAATCTTTACGAGTTCAATGCCAGCCTATCTCAGCTCAACATGATCTTTTGAATCATATCCACAATTACAGTTGGCTCGTAGCTAAATTCATGCGAAGACAAATTGAAAATCGATGTCAAGGTTGTCGGTTTGGTTACTCTAATAAGATTTGGCGAGCCCACACCAAAGATTTTGCCTTTTACATTAACTGGTTGAAAATTAAACAAGAAACCAAACCCCCCCCCCCGTAAGCCCACAAAAAAAAAAAGGGAAAAAAGAAAGAAAAAAAGCACATACCATTGGTGCTGGTTCATATGTGCTATTGGTGCCGTGAGTATAATTCTTTCCAGCGAAACTGTAAGCTATTATTTTATTTACTTAAAAAAAAAAAGGGGTCTCATCTTTTTATTAATAAAATGAGATTGATTTGTTTAAAAAATAATAGCAGATGTTGGACTCATTTTATATATAATCTTAATAAATAAGTTATTTTTATATATTTAAAAAATAAATAAAAAATTAAATAGTAACTATCATTTGATAGATCCAAGTCCATGGCCCACCTGGAAACCTTGCGGACATGTTGTTTTCTGCTTTTGCGGTTTTGGGTCTTCACGGACTCGGCGAGGACCACGCGTCGAAAATCTAGGCCAGCGCAACGATGCAAAAAGCAACCAAGTCGGATTGGTAACCATCTTTGGGTAAAACGCAGCGTTTTAACATCGATTTGCCTATGCCGTGAGCCAAACCATCTATTTAGAATTGTAATTGAATTTTGTCCATCGACAAACTAATAACTATATAATTTATTAAATAAAATCATTAATTATTTATAATATTGACAAAAAATTTAAAAATTACTAAATTATGGTGTGTATGTGTGTGTGTGTGTGTTTTTTTTTTTATATTATAAATTATAATCAGTAGAGATAATATGATTTAAATATAAAATTATTTAATTATAAAAATTATTTTATTTAAATTTTAGTAAAAAATATAAAAATTAGATTTCTAGGAGACTTGTGTATTCTTGCAGTACAGGGTGAGGGGTCCTAATTCCTATGCAAAGCCAAGAAGGCAAAAGCAGATGATGTCCAGGAATATTCATGATGCAGGCAGTTTTTTTTTCAAAATTGTCATCCTTCTGTAACTTGATTGTGCCTGGCTGTTAACCCATACAAAGTAGAAGTAAGCAGAGTTATATTTTAGATGATCCTCCAGCCTTCCTACATTGCACTGATGTGTTCCTTCTTAAGTTTATAATTGATTTGCATGTAGTATTCAAAAGCATTGTTTGTGAGTCAGGAAGCTTTTCTATGCTATCTAGTTTTACAAACTGATGTTGAATCAATTATTAACTTCTGTTCTGTAGCAGTGCTCTTGAGCTTTCTCTCTTTGGTTGGAATCTTTTTTGCCTCCGTTTCTTTGTCCCCTCGTTCTGCTCTTGAGTCACTTGGACCACAGCAGATTCATTCTTTTGTTGCTGGTGCTACGAACGTTAATGTTGTTACAAACATTGGCTGGCAAGAGAGGCAAAATAATGTCCATATTCTGGATTTTGCAATGCCTGCACCTCCTGTTCCTGGTACCTACCTGGAAAATGTCCCCACAAGTCCCTTGTTTTAGTGATGAATTTGTTAATTGCTGAAGATTGTTTAATTCCAGGGAAGCAGGCTGAGCCATCATTGCTGGGAATTGCGGTTGTTAACCCCAGAGGTATTGGAAGTGGAAGACTTGCAGGCAGTGGAATCCATGACTGTGCATGGAGCCTTTGGGTCAGGTAAGGATCATAGTTTTTGCATGTATGAAGTAGGATACTTTCAGCTTCTAATTTTAACAGCATACTTTTCATGCTATGGGAGTGTGTGGAGAGGGAAGATTTACAGCGCCATGACAGAGGCACCTAGTTACAAAAACAACAGGTTTTTTGCATTAATAGGCTAGTCTTGGCAAAATGTAGCGTACTGGATCTCTAGCTTATTGCCACTCCTGTACTGAAGCTAATGCTGGTATTGCCCTTTTTACTGTTTGGAAAATTGTCCGTGCCGGTCACAAATCTTCACTGTTTTCATTCTGCAGGAGGGGACCCGGGCTTCATTCTGAGGTCACTGACGCAGTTAATGCTGCTTATGGTCTTTCAATAAGAGGGCCCTTGTTTCGCCATCTATCAGTTGCTCGCTGTCCTCTTCCAGTACCCTTCCCATTTCCTTCAATCTTTGGCAACTTTGTTGGTAAACGGGGTGAGCTGCAAAGCAGTCCTATTCCAGGTTCGTTGGCGAAGGGATTACTTGATGTCCATTCAATACTTATGGCAGCTAGACTCCGTTCAATCAGTGCAGCCTTGCCAATTTTGCGAAACCGATTGTGCATCTGCATAGATTCGGAATCCAGCGAGGAGTGCTGGGGCTGAGATAGTTAGAAACTTGGGGTTTGGGAAGGATAAACTGCAATACATCAAAGAGACACTCGCCAAATGGTTATGACTCTGGATCCCAGTTCTCAAGCTTACTCCGACTCCGATCAAGTCCTGTGTAAGTTAAAATAATGGACAAAATAAACAATCTTTCTTTTCACCTTTCCTCCCCTCATTTCTTTTGCTGTTCTGTGTATATCAACTTCGTAAAGTTATCAACGATCATGACCGCATCAAGTTTTGCATTCAACGTACATGTTGTCTTTGACTTGGGATTTTGATTCTTGCCTTTTTCACCTTCAAGTTGGACCTTGACACCTTGATACTAACCTTCTGTTGAGGTGGAATCCATCTTAAATGTCTGGTATCGAAGCCATCACAAACTCTAGGTCTGGAACGTTGGCTTCAACAATTTGAATTTGTGTGTGTGAGAGAGAGAGAGAGAGAGATTCTATAGTGCTCATTAGTCTTTAGTCAAATGCCAAAGCCAATTTCCCGCTCTGAATAGAACAATATGTAAGATAAGTCTCCTACAAACCCCACCTACCTTATATTTATGAATTGAATAAGCTTAGGAGCTGCACACTGGAAAGAAGAACAAGAAGTCGAATTAGCATGAAACATACAATAATATATATATATATATATATATATATGTATGTATGTATGTATAATTGATCTGTTCAATGTGTGTCTAGGGAGTTGGGCATCAGAAACTCTCAAAATGGCATCGGCAAGACGCAAAGGACCAACCAGGAAAGGCATCAAGAGAATCAAAAACTTCAACTCGACTTGCCACCAAATTGATTTTGTTATTCGGTTTCTGGAGGCTACTGCTGTGATTGCGGACGTGGTTGTGCCTCTGCATGCTGTGGTTGGAGAAGAAAAAGCTGTTCCCGAAGTTGGTGGTGCTGCTCTTCCTGTGTTTGAACATGGAAAGTGTTCCCACCATCAAAGGTGCCCAAAGCCAAAGAAGGTGATGTTCCGGCAGTGCCAATACGTTGGAACCCAGTAGCAGTAATCGCACCCGCCCCCTCAAACCCAGTCCCACTACTGCTAAACCTTAAAGAATGTAGCTGCTGGCTCTGCTGCTGCTCATAAGTAGTCCTATCCATCTCTTGCTGAGCCTCAAAAATTTGCTGCTGCTGCTGATGCACATGGTGCTGATCTTGCTGTCGAGGCTCGCTCATTGGCAATTGCCCGCTATGGACTGGTGCAGTAGGAATACCCATCCTTGGCATTGGCATCACAGACGAAGAAGATGGATTCCCCACTTGCTGTTGCGCCATCAATGCAGGGGAATACAGCATCGGAGCCATTGCTTGGGGCCCAAGGTACGTCGCCAGCTCTTTCTTGGCACTGTCAAGTTCATGATGGAGTTGCCTGAGTGTTTGCTGTAGGAAGGAGACTAGACTTACACAACCATACACGGGATCATGAAGACGGGCATCAGCCTCATACACCAGCGATCTCACGGCATCTTCACGCTGGGAGACATTGAGCTCTTTGAGAATCTTAGCCACATTACTGCGGCCGAAAACCGTGTGGACACTGACGAATTTCTCAGGCTGGTCCACCGGGAAATACGGTGCAAAGACACACTCCTGAGTGCATTTCTGACGAAGAAACCTACACGCCGCACACGGCGAGCTCGATGATGACATTTGATCTTCTTCTTTCGTAGAAACTACCAAGCAAAACCTACTAGATTAAGAAGCCATCGTCGCAAGATAATGAATATGAACACAAAAGAATAAAAATATTATTGACAAACAATTAAATTATGGAGTATTAGCACCAAATCAAACATTTGTTTAAATGTTATATCTATTTCTTACATCCAGTCATTACTTTTTTCCAGACAACATTTCTTAACTAAGTGCCGATATTAATAAGTAGGTGACAATAATAACATGTTTATCCAACCTCGAGTTTCTTGCACTTTACCTGTATGGACGAGGAGCTCGAAAAGAGAGAATATTACCTCGGGGGTGAAAAAGTTTGTCAGCATTAATCACTATGTCAATTAATTCAGATTGAATTGTCTGTTTATGGTTCAAAATTTTCAAGTCACATTAATCACTGTTTTGACCACAACAACAAGAGTGATTGCAATAAATGCAGTTGTGCATCTGCAAATTGGCTGCTTAAAGTAGAATATAAGGAATTAATCTCCGACCCAACAGCAAATCTCGGCTTGGCACTACAGACCCCTGCCATAATCCATAGCTCTCACTTATGTTATGAAATACACTCAAAAAATAAGGAGGATTCTAAGGGAAAGATTGTGTGAGATATTTTCTTATCCAGCATTACCACCCCAGATTCCCAAACAAAAGAAAGAAAGAAAACAAATGATCATCACCTTATTTGAAAAAATGCAGTTTCTAAGATCACTGCTCTTGGAATGGCTTTGGTGCGTGACTTGATTGTGTGTGTTTCATCAACCCTTGTTCAGAGTCTCCGTTTCTTAGAATCTTCTGGGCGGCCAAAAACAACGCCATTGCCACATTTTCTTCAGAGAGGGGGGCAGAGAAGGCTCTAGTTCCGGTCTTTAGAGTACTAGGATCCAAAGGGTGGCTACTTCCATGGCATGGGGTCCCAAAAATTATAGTCTCGTTCCTATCTTGAAGTGATAGAATCCTAACAGAAGTAGAAATGGTAAAACAAGTGATTTTTTTATTTTCAAAAAAACAAAAAAAAAAAAGAAGAAGAAAATTTCGATTTAACTAAATCTGCTCGATTTGATTTGTTTGATATGACAGATGTCAAGTGAATTCAATTCTATAATTTTTTTTTAAAAAAAGGTCAACTTTGAATATTTCTTAGAGTTGATAGATAGTTCGTAGGATGTGTTTTAACAAGAACTTGTTAATCTAGCGACATGCTTAAAAAAAACAAAAAAGAAAAAACATCGTCAGGAATCTTTATCAAAAGAAAACAAAAGGCCGCCTACGGCCAGTTAATCCTAACCTACTTCCGAACTATACATACACATAAGCTCAGATGAAAATCCCCAAAATACCCTCACCCCCCCCCCCACCCCCCAAAAAAAAACACCATCCCTTTACATGTAGGTGACTCTTTCTGACACTAGTCTAGTCAGAGATAGAGGTACTTGCACAACCCGACTTAAACCGTACAAAAATCCGATCCAATTTCACAATCTGGGCTGGATTTGAAATTGTAAAAGAAAAAAAAGAAAAAAGTCGACCCAAAACTGAAGGGATCCATCCGTTTGACACCTCCACGTCGACCTATCGTCGGGTAGTGTCCGACAAAACCCCAAAATCCTCACATAATGCTGTATTTGACTCAAACGAAACAATCTTAGATTATAATATATTATAAAAAAAAAAGAAAAAAGAAAAAAAGAAAACCAATTATTATTACTGCATTCCTCTGTTTTTCTTTTGCTTCTTCCACGGAGAGAGATTCGAGAGAGAGAATGGAGGGGACAGGCGCACAGTACAATCCGCGTACTGTAGAAGAGGTGTTCAAAGATTTCAAGGGCCGTCGAGCCGCCTTAATTAAAGCTCTGACTACTGGTAAAAATTGCAACAAAAAAAAAATCCTTTTCTAATTTCCCTTTTTGGGTTTTCTCTTTGTTGGGTTGTTTTGAGAGTTTCTAGTTTCTGAATCTTAAAGTTATTTTCTTTGGGTGTGTGTGTCTGTTTTTTTTCTTTTTTTAGTGTTTGAAGTGCATTGTTCACGCTTTTCTTGGCTTCTGTTTTTGGCTTTCTTTGTTTTTTCTTGGTAATTTTGTTTGTTTTTAAGGTTTACTGGGAAACCCAGAAAGAGGATTGTTTAATTCAGCTTTGTTTGGCTGCCGAGCAAATTGGAACCAATTGTAGAAAACCCACGAACCTATGATGCTCTATTTGTTTGCTGGTTGACTAGAGAGAATGATCTTATCTAAAATGGAAAGGAAAGCGTTTCTAAGTTTAGCTTATGTTTGCTTGAATTTTCCTTTTTTGAAATATTTCTTAAGATAGAAGAATAGTGCCTCGGTTACTTCATTGTGAATTGGAAGTAAGTTTGAGTTTGCGTAAATATATGCTGTAAAAAAAAGGGTTAAGAATAAGACTGAGTACTGAGTACACAGGAAAGTACAGGATCAGAGTCTCGTGTATTGAAACACTCCCACCCTCCCCCCACCTTAAGATACAAACAAGAAGTTTATGGGAATTTTAATTCTAGTCAACTCTTCGAAGCAATTGAACTTGTTTATTGATTGTTGAGCTTTTTCCATTGTTTTTGTGAATTTATCTATGTTTTGTTTATTTAGATAATGATTTGGATGGTCTGGTTTTGTTTTTGTTGCAGATGTTCAAGAGTTCTACCAGCAATGTGATCCAGGTGAGGGAAAGACAGATTGGCTTTTTTTCTTGTTCAGTTTATATTTTCTAATTCTCCTAATGATGGATAATTAAATTCAGCTACTTAACGAATCCTTTGGATTATATTCTTGTATGTTTTTTTTTATTACAGTAGATTTCTTGTAAGTTCTTTCATGGAGATGGCTTTGTTTTGTACAGTAAGGTACTCTAGATTGAATGCTTGAATGCTTCTTTTTATATTCAATTTAGTGATTAGTTTTTCTTGAGGTAGTCCTTTCTATGCTTGGAAGCATGTTGTGTCTTTATAAATTTGTGTTTTGCCTTTTGTTCTCATATTGATATTTATGAGTGTTTGTTGTTTTCCTGAACTTTCAGAGAAGGAGAATCTATGTTTGTATGGTCATCCTAATGAGAAATGGGAAGTTAGCTTACCTGCTGAAGAAGTGCCCCCGGAGCTGCCAGAGCCTGCACTTGGCATTAACTTTGCCAGAGATGGCATGCAAGAAAAGGACTGGCTATCCTTGGTAGCCGTCCACAGTGATGCATGGCTGCTTTCTGTGGCCTTCTATTTTGGTGCCAGACTCACATTTGATAAATCTGACAGGTAGATTTGCTTTTAATTTTGTGACTATACAAATGCTGTGTTTTTCTGAACAAATGGAAAATTGATGGGGGGTCAATTTTGTGGACATTCTTTTTTAAACTTATTGCAGTCTATGAAAGTAGATATCCATTTAACTCAAGTTTGGTTTTGATTGCTTCTTCATGTTCTTGGTTGTGCTAAATCATGCATTCTCCAGTTTCTGAATTTGCCATGTAATGCTTGTCTTTTTTTGGTCAAAAATCACGTTGCTTTCAATTGAGTGGTCTGCAGTCATAGAGTTTCTTGCATGTATACAATAACTTCCAGCAGTAGACTTGCTCTGTGGGGAAAAGCACTTGTACTCTACAGTCATAGTGTGTTCACAGTATTTATGCTCAATTAATTCCTATGTGTTTTAGGCAAATGAGGGTAGGAGATAATGATTGACAGGTTTCATTGTAAGGATGACTAGATGTATAATTTCTCTATTCATGCTAAGCTCATATACTTTTGAAAGAGGCTCAACTTATCTAATTTGGCTTGTTGTGGATGCATGTGCTAGCCATGCTGAGTAAAATCTGTGGAGGACATCCACGAGATTCTATTTCAAGAAACATGCTTCATTCATTTTGATACAGGAAACGACTTTTCAACATGATCAATGATCTTCTGACAATATTTGAAGTTGTGACTGGCATTGCCAAGAAACAAACAAAGGAGAAATCATCTGTCTCAAATCACAGCAACAGATCAAAGTCAAACTCCAAAATGGTAAATGATGGCTTTTTTTTTTCTTTCTTTCTAATTCTCTAATAGAATTTTCCTTGAGAATAGACAGAGTAACTTGTGGCTGATGCTTATATGTTTGCGACCTTTTGCTTTAGCACACCCCCCTAATTGTAGAAACGTCCATGAAGAAAGTTCTTTTGCCATTTACGTTTCATATGATTGAATTATTTTGGGTTTGATTATTGTGGTGATGTTAGTCTAAACATCTGCACTAACCATGATGTATATAAAATGTTTGTATGGCTTGCAGCGAGAATCTCAGGGCAAGTTCACCAAAGCATTGAAGCCAAAGGATGAAGATGAGGGCGTGGATGAGGAAGGTGACGACGAGCATGGGGAGACATTGTGCGGTGCATGCGGTGAGAACTACGGAACCGATGAATTCTGGATTTGTTGCGATGTCTGCGAGACGTGGTTCCACGGCAAGTGTGTTAAGATTACACCTGCTAAGGCTGAGCATATCAAGAGTTACAAGTGCCCATCCTGCAGCAACAAGAAAGCTCGCACTTGATATGTTGTAGCTCTTAGGCTGTTGTCTTATCTTAGTGGACCGTGCTAACTGTTTTGTTAATTGGCTTCTTTGTTCTCATACTTACCCATAGGGAACATGTTAATGCATTCCTCGTCTAGTTGATCCGCGTTTTCGATATATCCCTTGTGCCCTCAACCTACTGGTATTGTTCTATGTTGTTGATGACTGCTGTGAATTTTGTACAGCAATAGAATTGCTATTTTTCTGCTGAGTGATCTCTGAGTTTAACATTGCTGGCTGTAAACTAGCAGAAGAAAAAATAGCCAAGATTACAAGGATTTGTTTATTTAGCTATCAAAATCTTCGAATGTTCTCTTTGGTTGTAACATCATCTAGTAGTAAATGGCAATGCATGAGTTTATTTTATTCATTAAAAAAAAATGTATATTTTTTTTTTGTATTTTGTTTAAATAAAAAATTAAATTATGAATTTTTTTAAAATAAAAATAAATAAATTTGATTTTTTTTTCTGTTAATAAGAAAATAAAAAAATAATAAATTATAATTATTTTTAAATAAAAATTATAAATTTAAAAACTTTCTTTTCTATCTAAAAAATGATAAAAAAAGAATTTGCAATTATTTTTTAAAAAATATTTAATTTTAATTTTTTTAATTATAAGTATTTATATTATACAAAGTTTAGATATATATAAAAAAAATTTATTGATATAAATTAATTAAATTATAATATATGTTAAATTATAATCGAGTAAATAAATATATTTTATAATTTTAATTTTATTAAAATATTAAAAAATTATAAATTAATTATTAAGTTAATATTAAATATTATAGAACCATAAAAAATTAAAAGTTAAGTAAATACTATCACATCAATAAATTTAACAACATAATAAAAGAAAAATAATCCAAATTTCACTCAATTTTGACAATATATATTGTATAAAACACTGCCACCAGATGCTCCACGGTACAAGATTCCATTTTGTCTGTGTCTAGCAAGTGATGACATGAGATTCCGTGCGTTGAAAAAACTTGTGATCTCTTGAAAAAGCTTTGGAAAAAATGAGTTTAGATCAAAATCTGATATTGTTTTTTTTTTTTTTTTGTGTGATTCTCTCTGGCACTATTTATGGTTTTTATTTTCTTTGGTTCCTTTCATTTGAAGGCTTCGCCATGTATACCCCTACACATTTTAAGAAACGTGTTTGTTAGGACATGGTGAATTTCACTTATGATATTTGTCGATTTTTGAGATAGAAGACAGACAACAGAAGAAGAAATAAACAAGAGTGCTGATAAATGTTTACAAATATACTATTCACCTAAATTAATTTTAACATTAAAAAATTGAACTTCTGACTTTTGAAGTCTTTAGTTCTAATTTTAAAAAGAACAAACATAAAATTTCTTTTTAATTCACTTGAATATGAATCGTGCAACATATTACATTTACACTTTGGTTCTAAAGGAAGGAGCAAAGAATAAAGAGATTACAATAATCAATGTGGCCAACACCACCCAACCAACAAAACAAAGCCAAAGACTACATAAAAATGGCCAGGTAGAAAAGGACTGCCTGGTGGAAAGACCTGAACCATAATTACACATTGTGCTGGGAACTGAGATTTTTCAATGTTTCTTTTTTAACTCATTCATTCATTCATTCATTTTTTTTTTTCAACTTTTTCTTTTGAAATGAGCTGGGAAGAAGTACATATATGCAGAGACTTTGTAGCAATGGAAAATATGTGGGGTGAAATAGACTTGTTTGAATTCATTCTGCATGTTGCAGTAAGAACGAAAAGCCCGAATTATCACGGATCAAAGGCGGAGGATCTACATCAGGAACTTCAATCTGTTGCACTGACTTGGAAAGGTCGTCCAATGAAAATGGTATGCTGCATTCAAGGTATGGGTTATGTTCAGCCACAGAAAACACACGCTTAAAAAAGAAAAAAAGGGATTTGATCAGAAAAGTGCATGGTTGATGAAATTTTGTACCTTGTGTCATCATCCAACAGGAATGAGCTGCTACCACCACTTGAGTCCTCAGTCATTATAGCTCTCATTTTTGAAATGACCTGAAATGAAATTGTCAATAAACAAATCGTTGATGCACACACAGATGATTGACGTTGAAAAGAACCACTTGAAAAACCACCATGAGAATTTAATCAGGGAAGCCATTCACCATACATTATGTGCAAGAGAATATAACCACACGACTACAACATAAGCAAATGATAAAACTAGCTCCCACATCAAACACACATGTTTGCACGCATCATTAATTTCAAGTGATAATAATCTTGAGACCAAAAGTGCAACGGTAATAAATACATTCACTTACGTCTGAAGATACGCTGTGTGTACCATACTTGTCATCCCAGTACATGGTACTGATTCTGTATAATTGCTGTATGCTAAGAACCTAAAAGCAGGCGCCCAAAACAAATTTAGTGAGAGAGGGGTGGTATAGTGGAGAATTAGAAATTTTGGAGGGATATGACAACTCACTGGGCAAAGATCATTAGTTATTTCTTTTAGGGTCTTTTTAGGTTTCTGATGAATGACCTGATAGGTAAAAAAATTTAACAGGAACAAACCAATGAGCAAAATATGACTTTGACGTCAAAAATAGGGGAGACAAAGTATGGGAAAAATAAGACAAACCAAGAAGCCAACAGCTTGTCTAATATGCTTCAGTTCATCCCAAGCTGAGCCTGCAAACTGAAGGTGAATCGGACAAAACATTATCTTCTGAAAGAAAGAAGAAATAAATTTTCATGCAATTTTTAATTTACCTCCTCTGTTGCACCATTGCACCACTGCTCTAATTCAGCCAACCCTGATTTTACATACTCCCCATTGCTAAAAGAGCAGCATTCACGCCGTAACAGAAGACTGCAAGATAAATTTACTTTTAGATATCATGTCCACACTACATTACATTGTTATACAAAGAATTTTAGTTGCTTCAGGACAGGTACCTGTTAAACAATTGAACATTGATAAATGAGAATATCTGAGTAAACACCTTCTGAACCAGGAAAGGAGGAACCTGTACAGTCACAATATTGAAGAAGATAATGCCATCTATTTAGGAAAGTGAACTGTTATGCATTGTCACATCAGAAACATCCACTCACATAGTTGGCTCTCATTGTCTTCAGGCAATTGTTTAGGCTTTTCACTATGCTTTGCCAATGTGCAATCAAAGCTGCTTGAGCTGCAGCATTAGAATGAGAACGCCCCTTCACTAAACTAGCCCTTGATGTCCGAGGAGCCTGCACTTAATATTTCAAAACATCACTTGGCAAAAAGCGGTGGAGCTTGATCCAAAATTAACCCCCAGGACCCACCAAAAAAATGAACCTCTCACTCGTTCAAACACTGTGTATACATTAAAGATTTCAATGTAACTACACTACAAGCTTCTAGCAGCAAACACATGTCACAGAGACATCCTACCTGGATACATAATCCAAGCAGTGGGGAGATTTCCTTTTTCAGGTTGTCTCTTATCATCCCATATATCTTCTCAAGGAATGCTGTCAACTGCTGTTTGAAAAGCAAAGCAGGATATTTAGCTTCAACCTGTCGCAACTCATCCAGTGCACTAAGCACACGACCGTTGAGGAATGAAAACCCTGAACTTTGGGGCGAACTGCGAAGTCCCTGAAATTTAAGTTATATCTAAAATGAATTAATAAATGACAACAAGATAAATGTAGAAAATACAGGAACATCAGGAAAACTCTTTCTACTTGGGACATCCTTCCAAACAAGGAAGCTGATGTTGATCTTCGTCGATGTGGAGTAAGGCTTGCGGCACCACCTGCTTTTAGTGTGCGTTGTAGTAGCAACAACAGTGTGGATGAATTTGATAGCCAATAGCACAAAAGATCATTGTCATCCTGGAGCTTAACAAGCAAAGGACCAAATATCAATAGACATTGAAATGTTCTAGTGGAAAGATTTCATGCCATAAACCCCCCAAACCCCAACCCCACAATGCACCCCGCCCACCCAAGCAGGTCATTTTCCTAGACTCTACATGGAAAGAGTGGTTAAACATTTTGTCTCAAAGCACCTCAAGAAACAAATCCATCCGTCAAGGAATCAAGGAAATAGGTTTATTACCTCAATTGCTGAACTTATTGTTTGAATGACACGGTCAAAAATACTTGTCCTATCAACTTCAAATGATCTCCATTCAAGGAGACATTTATATATCAAACAAGCAGCAACAGGCTTGCCTCCAGAGAATCCTAGATCTTGAGAAATACATTTAATAAGCAGATCTTGATTTCCCTGAACCAAAACAGAAGACGGGGATGTAAGCACAAGAAAGACAGTCGGCAACTGAAAATCAAAGTGCAGCATAATACGCAAGTATTACACTTCCCAAATTCTTCACAATTTGAAAATGGACTACTTACCTGTTGCTTCTCATTAAGAGATTTTTGGGGACTGTCTTCATTTTCAGCCACTCTTGAATTGGCAAAAGGCGGCGTAGAATCCTGAGACATTAGTAACATGATTAGACAAAGTTCCATGGTAACAATAATTTGACTAAGGAATATATAATTCACCAGGTGCAGCAAAATAGCCTTACAGGGGTTTTCTTCATTTGTCCGTTGTGAATATTTCCATTATCTGGAGTCCTCTGCAATTATAAGGGAATGCTCAGCATTACTTCCTTGAATCAATGCATGTTTATCACAATAATAGGAAATGTCATTTGTACCTGAATGATTGTTGTCTTCGGCCTTGCTATTAAAGCTTTACCAGTTGGTGATATAGCAAGTGCTTGTTGACGGAGTACTTGATTCTCCGATTCTAAATTAGACACCTTTTCTTTTAGTCTGCACACAAAGGACACAGTTACAAATAGTTTCAGTAATCTTCATCTTTTAACGCCACCCATTTCCATGCACAACAACTCAAGCCATTTCACATTTCCCTCGCCCCCAATGTTTAGAGCTTCATCAAGTAAATTGCAAACCTCTGGACAGAATCCTGAAGTTGATCCACTTTTTTCTCAGCATCTTCAAGCTTCTCAGAAAGTTGCCCATTTTTGGCCTGAGCAACAGTATAGGCTTCTTCGGCCATTTGTGTTTTTGAGAGAAGTAAAGCCTAAACAGATGATAAGTCTTCAATTAAAGAGAAATCACTACATTCACCAATGTTAAGCAGTGGTTCCTATTTCACAACTGCAACAAAAAATTACCTAAGTTTCTCAATCATTATCTAGTACTTCAAAGCAAACAATTTCAGCAGCACACATCAAGAGAACTTCTTTACCGTTTTCCATTTGGGAAATAATTTTGCCAGGTTAACAGAATCAATGGTTACACAAAATCAATGAGCTGAATAAGGTCATCAGATGTTATTTCAGACATCCATAATTGAAATGGTTACTTGTTAGCAAGTACAGCCAGAAGATTATAACCAGAAGCCATGTTCCTTCTGTAGCATGTGCAAAAATTCTTGCTTCTTATACTTTCATTGCTCTAGAGCATCACCATATGACCACCAAATTAAACATCAACCACCCATGCCTATGTGATATTTCAACATGCTACAGTTCTCATAGAGCAACTAAGGCTTATAGAGTGATTCAGAACAAGTAACACATGAGATTGTGTGTGTGTGCGTGTGCGTTTCATACGGTAACTAACAGTCAACACCCTGCAAGATACAGCTACCTTCAGCTTCTCAACTTCAGCTGTTAATGAATTGATTTTTTCTGTGTCTTGAACTATAACAGGGGTCTCCTTAATGACAGGTGATGCTTCTTCAATGGCTTTTTGAGCTGCTTCTCGTTCTTTAATTACCATGGAATTAGCTTCTTCTACTTGTGATTGCTTAGCTTGCAAAGCATCCTGCAATTTGGCAATTTCTTGGGCTTTTGCCTCCTCAAGATCAGTCTGTTTCAAAGGAAAAGTCAGCCTTACAGCACCCAAGACATATTTAAGATAAAGAGAGAGCAAATGTCATGAGAGTCCAAGACATAAAATTCATTACCCTTAATCTCTTTTCTAACTGCAAGCGCCATGTAAGTTCCTCCACACGCTTTTCCAATTTATCCTTCGCTTCTTTAAGAGCCCCTGTCTCTCTAGCAGCCTGATGCAATGCAAAGGAGTAAGCACTCTTCTTCTTATACAATCTCTCTTGGCTCATTTTATGGCTCATTAGGCATGAGCTACACAACAGGGGTGAACCTTCCACATTGCATAAATCATTATTCCCTGCCCAGCCCAGTAAATCTTCTTTTTGAAGATTGAAACTCTTAACCATTGAGTTGTTCCCAAGGAGATACAATCATGTCTTGCATATAAAATTGACTATAAAACAATATTTGGCATGGAAAACCAACCATTTTGAGCTTTCTAAGCTCTCTTCTAGCAACTCTGCATCTCCATCCACACTGAGAAACTATTGTTGCCTTTAGAAGATGCTTATAATAAGAATGAGATTGGTAGCAACGCCACTGAGCCTGCATACCACAAGCATATGAGACTTAAACAGGAAATCATCATAGCTCCATAGAATTCTTCCTTGTCATTGAAAAGTAACTCTTGAGCACCAGAAAAATGAAGTACAGTAATTCAATGCAGACATGACCAATCTCCAATTACAACTAACAACAAAAATGAGAAGAAAAAAGAACTGATCAAGTTACAGAATCACTGATAATACCTGGATGATGACGGCGGCTTTAGTTTGCTTCCTGAACCTATATTCATTGCGTGCAGCCATTGCCCTTAATCCTGTTTGTAACATAATTGCAGATGACTTCACTCTCAAATAAGCCTTCCTGGCAATGTACAGACGGAAAGTCTTCTGGATCATCAAAGCTGCAGCTTCTCGCCTCAATTCCTCAAATAGCTTGCGAGCCATATTACCTATCACAAGTTAAAGCACAGAAAATTACGTTCTAGTGATTCAAATAAGCTGAAAGATTTGGTGAGGGGGAAGCGAGAGGACTGAGGGAAGGAGGAGCCTACTTTCTCAATAGGGGTGCTTGGGTCTTATTACTTCATAAATTATGCCAGACAACATATTTTCACATACAAACAAGCCAACATAAATTGATACTTAGGTTTCAACAGTTATTAAGTAGCAAACATATAAATGAATAAACTTATATTATTACTTGGTAATACTACCAAGATTTTTTATTAAAATTTTTCCCTAACTGTTCAAAATGATGTTTATGCATCTTCACCCAAGTTCTGAGACCCACATTTCTTGAAGAGTATACTACTACTGAATCAAATTAAGGCAAGTGTATCTCCTGTGTTGTATATTCAAAAAGATATTACCTCTTATACAAGATTGTAACTTTATAGCAGATTGGCGTAGTACAACAAATTCCTTGTGAGCTATGTGAGTGCGGATTTGCCGCTGAATGATTCTTGCTGCATTTCCAAGCACTTCTGCTCTCCTGGCATCCAGCTCAGCCATTTGGCCAGCTCTCAAGAATACCTTGTTCTTGCCTATCTGCCAAGCATGAATTGAAGACAATCACTGTTGCATGGATAATTACCCAAACATTAATTTTATAATTATTAAGCAGAGGACATTTAGGAACCTGAGAAGATACCACTAATAATGGTTTAAATGTCATGGCCTTCTCTTCTTGAATAATCTCATTTTCCAATTATTCAACCAATTGAGAGAAATGTCATCAACAATGCTAAGGATTATTTCATAAGCATTTAAATATCATGATCTCACTCAGAAGTAATGAAAAAATTCTAAAAGGAGAAAAAGAGAAAAACAATAAAGACAAGTTAGCAAATTCTTTTCTCCTCCTGGTTCTAAACATACAAGAAGAGAATAATGCAGCTGAGCAAAGAATACTTGTTAAGGCATACAAATCAACTGCAAAGGTTTTGTGCATTGAAAATATTGACAGTGTGTTATTTAATCATGAAAAACTAGCAGGCAACTAAAGAATGAATTCAGTGATACAGAAGCGACTTGAATGTAAGCAAAATATTATGGTAAACATCTTCGCAGTATCAAAACTTGAGATAAGAAGATAGCTTTACCTGGTAGCCTTTTAGTCCCTTTTTGTCAAGAATCATTTGGCATGCAACCTTATCATCATAGCTGTAACACAAACAGATCATCTGGGTAAGCTTCTGTGATTGGCTGTGGAAAAACCTTAGTTCTGCAAAATCTTCAAACTCTTATATTTTCATTAAAATTGTGACAAAATTATGAATCAATTTAAACTTACTTTCCTTCCAAAACATCAGGAGCTAGGAGACCAAAACGATTGAGAAACTCATAAAAGGTTCGCCTGGTAGGATATCCAGCACAGCTAATCCTAATTGCCTCAAGAACACCCTAATGAAAAGAAATTAATACAATCATTTTACTTTGAGAGAAAGAAAAGGCCAATTCTGTGCACAAAAAAGAAATACTTTTGCATGATATACTCACACCACAGCGCAACTGTTGGATAACATTGAAGTTCTCAAAAATAGCAGGCTTCAAAACATTATTTGGCTTCACACAACGTATGTAGTGAGGTTCCGTTGCACTCAAGGTCTCCATTAGAGATTGAAGTTGTTGCTGGAATGAAGACAAGATGTAGAAAATGATTGTTAAATTCTGCTTAAACAATGGATCCAAGCACGCTTGTTTTCCATTTTGTGCAATTAAGAGAGCATGATCAACAATTTCTAAAAGTTAGACTACTGGGCTTTCTACAGAAGAGGGCAGGTTATAGTTAGAAACAGAGGAAACCCACTTCAAATTTCTGGAATTCATAATCTGAATCCTTTTAGCTCCAGAAGCTCAAAAAACCCTTTTGTGATCCACTACAATTCCTAAAGCATAGCAACCAGCACAAAAGGACAGCTTTATATGCAGGACACTTTCATCTTCCCCCTGTCCACTTCCAAGCTCTATACAAATTCTCAAGCTCAGACTTCACATCATTGAATTACAGCAGAAAAAGGCAAGGAATGTGATGGTTACATGACATCACCATGGCAAGAATGGCCCAACATGTGGTATCTAATAAGCACTCACAAGAGCAATGGCACCTCAAACTTCAAGAATTTGACCAATAGAAACAAGAAAGTTGATTGCATTAAGTTGCAATTTGAGCTTGCCGGTTGAATCCAAAAAGGTGAAAAGTGCATATCTTAAAATTACCTTAAACCGTGAGCCAATAGATGAAAATTTGGAAGACTTTGATGATTCTTCTGGAAGTGGTGGAAACAGGCCTGCCACAAAGGTACACTCTGAGGCAGCCAACAAAGCTTGATGTTCAGCCACTACATAATCCTTATTTTTGTCCAGAAACTGATTGGCTTGATAAGTTACCTTAACAAAACAAAAACATTTCACAAAATAGACAAATATTTCAAAACATACAATAAATCCAAAAGAAAACACATAAAATAAAGACATAATATTTTTACCTCCCCTGCATAGTGTGATATGGTAAAGTCAGTACGAGAAAGCTTTGGTTTGATAAAACGTTTGTGATTTTTGAATGTCTGATACAGCTTCTGAGCAAATGTTTCATGTGTAGACCTGGGAAACATGCTGCATAAACAACCAAGGCATGATAAGTGGCTAACATTTTCCATAATAAAGTGAAAAATGATAGAAAAAAAACAACTTTTAATGAACAAATACTTGGAATTCTAGATAAAAATGGAATCAAGGACCAAAGAAGCAGCATACCAGGCTTCATCTAAAAGTGCAATTACTCCCCCAGGTTTCTGTAGAAAATCAAATTACCCATTTATTCCATTAAAAAGCTGGCTAAATATTTTTCTGTTAACACCATCAATAAATATTCATAGCTAATCCATAAGGTCCTCAAAGAAGCAAAAGATGACAAAAGCAGAAAGGAAATCCTACTGATATATTGCACAACTAAACAAGGTTAAAACCTTCTCAATCAGATCCAACACATCCTGGTTATCAACGAACTCAATGTAGCTCCAGTTTATCTCTTCTTTTGTATACTCTTCCTGCTCCATTTTAAATACATGCTGCAAATACAAATGGAAATGGGTAAAAAAAAAATCCATCTAGAACACTCTCCAAAGGATAAGCCATCCCATTATTAAATAAGCTAACCTGATTGAAATGTTGCTGCAATTTTTCATTCGTAAAATTGATGCAGAACTGCTCAAAGCTGTTTTATGAGGATATAAGAACAGATTGAGTGAATGATATTGTTCAAAGAATTGCTTATTCTTTTCAGCTTACATTGGATAAAAACAAAGGCATCAACTCATGGTTGTCACAGGCACAGCAGGCAAAATAAAGGCTGCGCTGGTAAAAATCATAAAATCTATCCACTTTCATAGACTTCCACATAATAAAATTCCAGTACTAAAATTAAAAGCTAGGTTGTTGAATGTGGTTATTTGTCATAAATTACTCTCACATACACTATTACAAGTACCTAGGAGACAAAGATTTGAACACAAGAATCTAAACACACATTTGAGACCCCTCTAACATTATAATGGATTCACAGAAGAGAGTTTAATATCAGTTCATGCATCACTGATCCAAAGGAAATGAGGCTCAGGCACAAGCAATGCCCTATCTCCAAAAGCCTGATGGCAAAAAGAGAAGTAAAATAATCTTGCTGGAATGATAAAGTAAGAGTGACGAGTTAAGTGCTTACCTGTTGCATTTAAAACTTTCAAAACCATAAATGTCCAGAACCCCGATTATGGATGTCGAATTTGGATCCTGTCCAATTGACACATTAATTTTATCCACAAGCCTGGGAACATTGATTTAAACCACAATATTAATTACCATCTCAAATTTTGACAAATTCTTCAGAAATAAAACAATCATGGAGAAAAAGGGATAGAAATAGGGCTCATTTTCTTTACCAGTCAAATAAGCGAGAATATAAGGTCTTAGCCAATGCATCCCTGCTAGCAATTGCATTATCGGGGTCAAGGGTTCTGGTTATAATTTCTTCAGGCGTGACAATTACACGCTTAATTAGGGCATCTTCCAAGCCCTTTGTATCACACCTATCCGTAATTTGATAAATGCAGATACAGCATTAAATAATGGACGAAAGATCATGATGCAATTGATTACTAGAAATGGAAAAGTACACATACCTAAGAAGTTCTGCAGTCATATCCAGATGGAATCTGGATTTTTCATCTTTAATAGATGAGGAATCTATCTCCTCTCCTTTGACAAAATCAACATTGCCAAGATGCAGAATTGCAGCCACAACCCTGAAAATTGCCTCCTGTAAATAATTCCAAATCATCAGAGTCTAAGGGAAGCAGCAGAGTAAATAGCAGTCTCTTGAAAGTACAGTAAGAGAAACCTGTTCTTCCTCATTAATTCCAACTATATCCATAGCCCTTCTAGTTGCAAGATACTCACGAGCATCATTGACTCCATCTAGTTCATAGCATTTTGATTGATTTAGATAGTGAAAACTTTTGGGGCTCCCTAATCTGTACTTCTCAATATCCTGCAAAAAAGGGATAAAATTAATAAAAAAATCCATGAAGGAACATCAAAGGGAAGGATGGGAAAAAGAATGCATGCCACCTCAGGTGGTGCCGCACAAAGAAGGTAAAAGCAGTGGTAATTTCTCTCTGGATCTGAAATTTGGCAAACACGAGATCTTTCAAGCAGGTAAGTCCTGATAGCTGCCCCAGATATTCTCCCTTTTTTGTCGAATTGGATTTCAACAAATTTTCCAAACCGACTATATTGCAAAGAAAAAGTAGTAAGAACTCAATAACAGAGATGAATGAAGTGCTGCAATATCAAAAATTAACTAACAGTGGACTATGCACTTAAATTGAAATATTTATTTCACAACTCACTATAACAGAAAAACTGAAGCTTATCCACACCTTGAGTTGTTGTTCCTTACTGTTTTGGCATTACCAAATGCTTCAAGCACTGGGTTAGACTGTAATATTCCACAAGCAGAAAGGACACCATCACCCAAAAATCATATTACAACTATATCTCAAGCAAAAGCTACAGGCAGAAAACTAGAAATAGAATACTGCAAGTTTCTATTCATCTTACCTCAAGAACTTGTTGTTCAACAGTCCTTCCTTCTACTCCAGATCGCCCTCCCAAGCGTGCAAGATATCTCATAAGCATTTTTGTTGTCTCAGTTTTACCAGCACCACTCTCCCCACTGACCAAAATTGAATTGCTTTTTCCTTCATTGATCATTGCCCTATTTTCTTATGCCATACCATATCAGTGAGAATGTCCAACTAAGGTTATGAAAAGTGACAAAAAGGAGGTAAGTCTCAAATCACCTGTATGCAGTATCACCAACTGCAAAAACATGGGGACTCAACTCCCCCAATGCAACTCCTTCGTATTGTTGCATCATTTGAGTGTCATACAGATGAGGCAATCTTTGAAATGGATTAACTGCTATCAGAATGTTGCCTGTGTATGTCTGTGAAAATGAAGTAAACTACATTAGTTAGGAATCACTGGAAAATTAGCGAGCTTTTCATATTTACACTTGCTTCATCATCTTCATATTCTCAAGGGAGTATTGTGACGCACATATATTTCATTAAGTTCATATCTTGTTGCCAGATTTTGCAGAACTCCAGGTTCATGCAAATATGAAAGCTTTGTCATATCATCCACACCTCCGGGTGGAGCTTCTGTGTCCTTTGGAAAAGCCTTTGATATATCTCTGACAACCTGTGCAGAGTCATCCAGCTGTATCAGGACTAAAAACTAGCTACTTTCAATATACAAAGACAGTTCAATCATCAACTCTTCACTTCAAGGAAGTTGATAGAGCCAAAATCTTTTGAACATTTTGAATAACAACGAAAAATAGCTAAAATTAAATTTCTCGTTCATATTGTTCATCAGGATCAAACCAGAGAGTGATTTTAAATGCCTCTTAATAATCACCCCACGTAAGCGGCATGGGTGGGATGAAGAAACTAGTCAGGTATGAAATAACAACAATAGTAAAAGAAGCGCGTACAGTTTTTCCATTTGTGGTGTTAACATGAATCTCATTGCCAGTTATCCGCGATACTTCACCATCAATCCATGCCAAAACAGGATCTTCAACCCATACATGAGAACCAACAATTATGTTGTCTGGTGCTGCCTGCAAATGAATGGTAGGAAGGAGATGATAAGCAAGAAAATTTCTCATCACCAAAAGAGAACATGACTCAGGCATCAGAGTCCAAAACCAACACCACTTACAAAGCAAGCCATAAGCTCTACCCCCCAACCAAAAAACCTTCCCATTACAAAATAGCCTCAGTACAAACTGGAGACAATTTAATGATGACAAATTAACTGAAATTAAAGCAAAAAAAAAATCTAAAAGTATGTAAAAGATTAAGGCACTAAGGAGCCCAAAATAAAAGCAGCCAAATAGACCTGGTTTTCCAAGTAATAAAAAGTAAACTCGATTTCTTCCAGAATTCAAAATTTAAAAAGAAAGAAGAAAAATAACTAGAAAATAAAAACCCATGAAAAAAGAATATTTAGAATTACCATATGATGCCACCAAAGTAGATCCTTTTAACTCATCCAAGACAACCCCCCCCCACAACAATCTACAAGATCACAGCCAACTTGAACCAGTCAACAGCTTTCAAATTCTCAAATTTTAAAAACTACCCGACAAACCTCCCTCCCCCCCCTCTCTCTCTCTCTCTCAATAAATTTTGAAACTTCATATACCGTACCGAACCAAACCCAACTTTTAGTATCTTTCTCGCTCTAAAAAGTTGTTTTTGGATTCGGTATCTCTCAAACCCTGTGTGTGTGTGTGTGTCTCTCTCTCTCTCTCTATGTTGGTTTTCTAGTCTGTCTTATCTTTCTCTCTCTAAAAGTTTGAAGCTTTTTTTTGGTGATCGATTGTTTTGGTCTGCTATGGGGGGACGACAACAAGACAGACAGAACTCTTTCTCTCTCTTAGTGCTTTTCGTCAAATGTGAATTTAAAAAAATTGGACTGCAATAGGGAAAAACCATTGTCGACCGTAATTAAGCTTAATTTCGTCTAGTTTTAAAAACGTAGTTGAGAATTAGCACAGGTTAATCAGGGCTAATTGCAGAAATACCCCTTTTCATTTTTTGACAATAAAAAAGGTAATCTAACCATTACCATGCAGAAAATAGTTATAAATTTTTTAAAAATAAAAAATAAAAAGGCATCTAAATAACACTATTAATTGAGAAGTAAAAGAAAAGATAAACATCAATGAACCATGTTGCTAGTTGCTACATAAATCGCACTCATAACAAGCCATCATTTCCTTATAATATGCAATATTGGCAATATACTGTGGACCTGAAGTTGAATTGTGGTAATTTTATTTATTATGTAAAGATTAAAATTTATTTGTGTTTGAAAATTGTGTTTTTTTTTTAATTCTTAGTCTATCTATTTAACTGTGAAACTTTTTTTATTAAAAGAATTTTTTTTTTTGAGAATTAAAAAAACTGCAACTTAATTAATGATTTAAAGGAAATGCTCCCTAATGTAAAATTCATTGACTAGAATACTTACTTATTTTTTTTTAAAAAAAAAAGTGAAGAACCAAAAGGAAAATTCCCTCGTTGCATTTTTTTATTTATTTATTTTGACTAAAGCTTTTACTTAGTGGTTAAAATTGAAGTTTAAATTAAAAAATTTACTTATTAATTAAAAATTAAACATATATATATATATATATATATATATATATTTTATTTAATTCTATTCAAATTTAATAGACGAAAGTTTAAGGCATCAAATGTCTTGATAAAAAACTAATTTACTAATATTAGTGAATTTGAGCCTTAATCGAAATCAATTAACTATGATAGGAGAGTTATTGGATTAAGGGTTAGAAAAAGCTCTTGGGCAAAGGTAATTAACCAAAAAAAGAAAAAAGGATGGTGTATAATGTTAAGGCATTTCCGTAATTTGGATGAATATCGTGGTCACTTATAGAAACAGAGCATTTTACGACCTTCAAACACAAAAGACATTGCAGCCTCGTGCCATAATCGATTGTGCCAATAAACGACAAAGAGGCCATTGTAATTGGACCCAATCATCGGAAGAAGAAAGAAATAAGTTTCCCCTGCGAAACGCATCGTTTCGAATTGTGAGGGTAGTTTTGGTATTACGAAAAGTGAATATGATTCTGGCACGTGTTTTCCTTTTTTTTTTTTTCTGAAAAAGAAAAGCGCACTCTGGAGATGGACAAAGGATGGAAAGGAAATTAAAGGTGATTGGGGAGGGCAAATCTGTAACACTGAAAAAAAAACAAAAAAAACCCTCCTCAAGAAAGCGGAAGCCACTACGGCGCGAGGAAGAGCGGGGCCAAGAAACCGGTGAACGAGAAGCAAGCAAGCTCACACCTGCACTCGCAGCCCGAAAAATGGTGTCGGAATCGGAGCTAATCGGGAGGCTGAGGGAGTTTCTGAGGAATTTGGATCTCCACACGACGGCCACCGTCATCGTGCGGCGGCAGCCGGAGGAAGATTACGGAGTTGGTTTGTTGGATAAGAACGGCGTTTATTAGGGAACAGGTGTATTTGCTTCTCCAATTCCATTTCCATTTCCAGAACGTTGGAAATGACAGTCAAGAGAAAGGCGACGGCTCTGGTGTGAAGGAAGAAGAAGATGACAACAACTACTACTGAGAAGAAGCGAATAATGGCAAAAGCTCCGCTAATATTGTGTCAGTTATTATATTACATTACGTACTCTTTTATTCATTTAATTATTTGTACTCACTTTCGTACATTTTTTATCTGTGCGTTAGTTCAAAAGAAAATCTAAGGAAATGTTTGCTGACAATTACTCTGTGTGTGTGTGTGTGTGTGTGTATAACACCATAAAAGGTGGTGGCTTGGTGGTCATCCGACGTGCTTTCCGTATTGATCTGGGTTCGAGACAGGGAATTATGCGTGTGCTCAACGTGAGCCGAGAAAGATGCTGAATTTTAGGCTCATTGACACTGTAACTAGATGTAGAGGAGGTCTATTCGGACCCAAGGACTGTGTTTGAGTGGTGGATCTGTCTATGGAATTGTTGAATGAGGATGTCAACAGTCTTCTTTTGCGATGAGCTACAAATGAGATGGCTGACATGTCTGCTATACACTGTAACTAGTTGTGGTTTTGTTGAACCTCTTTTACTCTAATTTATCTTAGCAGCGTATTTTTGTAATTAGCACGTGCCTGAAAATGCAGACTTCATCCAAATTAAAACAAAGGAGTTGTTGTTTAGCACTCTATGTAGATAAATATGTATGCGGCAATGTGCAAATGAATTTCGTTAATGCACCAAACGTTTGAGACCTCTCACTTAATTAAGTTTCTAAAGGCTATTCCATGCTAATGCTTTGTGTTGCAATCATTCCTCTAGTCTCTATTTCTGTTCAATGAGTAGTCTTCTCTAATTGACACTCTCAGGGTTGCTCTTATCACCACACTTAGGATTGTTCTTTGTATCATCTTTACTAAGTCAGGTCTAAAAGGCACATCAGTGAAGGCAAGAAAAGTGGAGGTGGTTTTTGCAAGCCATGCAGACTGTCTCCTCAACTTCAGGAATTTGTTGGGATGCCTGAGTTCGCTAGGACTGAGGCATGTCTATATACTTTGGGATAATTCCATTTTGCTTTGTGTTACTTAATCTGATATGAGAGGATCAACTATCTTATTTTTTTTTAGGTTGTCAAGCAACTCTGGACTTACATCAGAAAGAGACTTGCAAGACCCAAAGAACCAGTGAAATATAATTTGCGATGAACCATTGCATACCCTTTTTGGTGTATCCTCCATTACATTTTTCAAATGAATAAAGCCCTATCAAAGCATATCTGGCCTCTGGATTCAGATGATGGCATGCTCCTATTGTATGTTTTCTATTACCAATTTTCATATTGTTGTCATTTTAGATGTTCTAAGTGGGATAGAATGAAGGTTGTTTTTTCTTTTCTTTTTTCTTTTTCTTAGTTGAGTAGTGATTAGAAACAACTGGTTCCCCCTTGAGTGCCCGCAGGCTTCAATTCTATGGTCCTTATAAATACAATGATTATGTCAAGCATGATTACATTCCTTGCAGGATGATGAAGTTTTTTTCCATTTTTGTTACTTTTAACAGTTAATGAATCAAGAAAAAATACTATTGAATTGACTAAAATATGCAATGGCTGTTATCATTTTCTCAATTTCTCTGTTGTCAACAAATTTATGTCTATTGGTAACAATTACTTCACATTTTTCACATGGTATAGTTATTCCAGTCGAGTCTACGCAGAAGGAAAAGCAACAGAAGCAAGCGAAGGGAGAGGTAAGGGATATATTTAGTTCTCTAAAATCTATGCTCCTTTTTGTGTTTTTCTTTTCTTGGCGGCATTAAATGCTTGTTGTGACACTTGAAAACTGTGAGCAGGTGCCTTCAAGCTAAATGAGAGCGTTCTACTTAGGTCAGGTGCAGAATTTGGCTTCATCATCTTGATTCAGAGCCAGATCTTCACTTGACTTAATCTCCTGTTATATGTCTTGTCTGAACCTCACTCAACTCATTCTGTTTAGTTTCAATTATAGCATTCTCTTCTCCATTTGAGACAATTTTCATAATTTTAGCAAGGTGTCTTACTGGCATTTTACCCAACACGATCTTTGGTTTCACAATGTCAATGGAGTTGCTTTTTGTAAATCTTAATACTTCTTAGTAAGGGTATTTCTTGCGTGTGTGTGTGTGTGTGTGTGTGTGTGTGTGTGTGTTTGTTGGAATGAGCTGCATAACTCTGATCAGCATTAGCGGTGAACTGGTTTTTACTAGCATGTATACTAAGTTACCATCTACATCTAAGAGCCAGATGAGCTGAAAAGAAAGGAAAAGCGGCGTAAGGGAGGAAAATCAGGCTTTCTTGCTTCTCTGAAACTTTCAGATGCTTTGTTAAATTTCCTTGGTACCGGAGAAAGTTCATTATCTCGATCTGAGTTATCAAGAGAATGTGGGATTACATAAAGCTAAATGACTTCCAGGTACGAGGTTGCTGCCTTTGGCAAGACCCTGTGCCACCATATGGTAATTGATGATTGGTTCCTTGTCCTCGAATTTTCTTTGGGCTGTCCTTCTAGGCATGATAAACTCGTTTGTCTTCACTTCGAAACTTTATTGGGCAAAGTTTTTGGGCTTTCAGCAATGTATTCCTCATTCTTTGGATGGGTGGGCAAAGGCACTCTTATGTATCAGCAATTCGAGGACGAACCAGTTGATCCACAATGTACGTACTGTTGACGACATGGTCATGGCTGATGGCCAATGAACTTAACTTGCGTAATTCTGCACTCCGTGGTTTCTAATGGTAACGTCTGCCCACCTCCCCTCAGTTCTATTGTTGAGGACTCTACAATTCAATAATTGGACAGCATACTGGTCAAAAATAAAAAAAAAATAAAAAAAAATACAATGAGACAAAAGAAAAAGCTTACTAGAGAAATGCAATAAATGTAGACTAGAATTATCACAATTAAAAATTTAAATTTTTGTTTATAAAATTTTAGATTTTGATCCTAGTAAGGAAATAAAATTTATGTAAATAAAAAAATATATTTTTTTATTATATAATTTAATATTTAATAAATTTATTAAGTAACTCAGTACCTTTTTTTAAAATTAAAAAAAAAAAAAAAGGTAAAAAAGTCAAGCGAGTGATAATGTGATAGTTACAGGTGAAAAGGACCATAATGTCAGCACGTGGTCTACGACTCTTGGGAACCGTATCTGGTCAATAAATTATTCACCGTGCAATTCTTTTTTCAATAATATTGTAAAATTACATTTTCGTATTCTGTAATGCTTGATTTACCAACCTAAATAAGTATGCATGTTGCCGGTCTTTTAAGTGCCTAAAGACGATGATGAAATCCACAAAAGATGACAACCGAAGAACCAATTGTAACTTTTATTAAGAAAAACTTTTCGAAATGGCTTTACATACAAGAAGATGCTAGTAGTTACAAGAGTGAAGAAACTGCGTCCATTGAATTAAAAGGCTGTACGGGAAATTGAGATCCTACAACCCAAAACGTCTCTCTCCAGAACGTGGTAGGTATTCTTTGATCGACAAATAAACGGAAGTTCTTCAAATTTGAATCCACTTTTCTCTCTCTCTTTTCACTTGTAGACTGAACATCCCCGCTGCACCAAGGAAAGAAGAACGAAGATGATAGGGAAAACAAAACCAATCAGAAGATAGTACAATTATGCTATACAAAACGGCCACCACGAGCTTTAAATTGTAGTCCTCAGCGGCGATTGCAGCCATAGCATTATAGTGGCAACCACATATATATATATATATATATTTTTTTTTTTTTTTGTGGCTGCGTCAACTTCAATTGGACTATATCAAATGAATTTTCCTGTAATGCAATGCAGCTACAATAGTCCTGACAACTAGCGATTCAAAGCAGAGATGGCCTAGTCTGAAAAAAAAAAGAAGAAGAAAAGAAAAAGAAAAGATTCGCAAATATTACACCATCAACATAAATAATGGAGTTGAACTCAGGCAGCATCATCGTTTTATTTGGTCATTATACAATTGGCCACTTAACTAAAACAAGAATAAAGAAACTGTATACAATTGAACCGTGGTAAGGATTGACGTAACATCTGATGAGATCTTGCCTTTCAACATGATGAAGGACAAGATCTTAGAAAAATACGTTGTCCACAATGACTAACATATTATAATTATACGCAAGTCAATATGGTGAAATGGCATAGAATATTCAACCAACTCTCACTAGGTGGAGAAAACTTGTCTAGGCAAAACCATTTCCCTTAGGGATACCACCCCATGTATTTGCAAACCTAAACTTTTGTCTTTTGACGTTTTGATTTTAATCCTCCTATAAAAATGGTGCAAATTTTATGGAAATGAAATATATATATATATATATATATATATACACATACTTTTATTGTGCAACTCACGGGGCACACAATTAAATTTTGAACTAGTATATAAATAAATAAAACAAAACGTAAAGTTTTTAAAATGAGAGTAATAATTGAGTCTTAACAAATCTTCCCATAACAGAATTCTAATAAAATTAAATATTTTTAAACTATTATAAAATATGTGAATTTTTGTGTAAAGATAAAAATTACATTACTCTATCATGGTAATCAGAAATTTAAGTTGCAGGGAAAATTCTTCTCTAAAAAAAATAAAAATAAAAATAGATCTCATAGTTTGAGAGCTTTAGAATTTTATTTATTTGTTTGTTTTAACAGAATACAGCCTCAGGCATGGTTTGGATTTAATAAGCTAAAGATTCAGAAATCAGAAAGCTGATAAAAGAGAAAAGAATATGCTACTAACACAAGAACAATGAAAGGGACTGGTGGCTGGTGAGTAACTTGGTATTTGGGATAACGCAGGCAGGCAGCGAGAAGACAGTACTTTTGTCTTAATGGAAGCCGTATTGCCAGTATGCAATAAACTATGAGGAGGAATTGATCTGGCTTTGCACTTTCACCGGAAGATATTATGAAGAGGATGCATGCATTTGACCATACCATATATTGAACTATAAGAGAACAAAAAACATCTATCAATGCAATGCAATGCCGGTCTAGGAAGTAGGGATCATTAAAGTCTCATGTGGGCACAGAGGTCAGAACCATCTACCAGAAAAAGATTCAAATATTTAACAAAAAGTTAAATTAAATTAAATAAATATGCAGACACAGAAAATGGGACACAGTGTACAATTATGATAAAATTGTCAAATAAATGAAGCAATGAATACGTACCTGGAATGGAAAATTGCTTCAAAAACAGTAGCAAGAAACAGACATTTCAACAAGATGGACCAACACTTCCACACTCCTCGCTTCCAGACACTTGTGGCTGCGGTTGGGTTTGTGGAGTCTGCAGTTGTGATTGTGAATGTGGCTGTGCTTCTGCCTCGTCGGGCTGGAATAAAAGCCATTGGTTGTCCGCTTGTGGATGAACCTGATAAGGGTTATCCGAGGTTCCAAGAGCCAAAGAAGGCGGCATCGCACCAGCGCCAAGATGATGGTGGAATCCAGTAGCAGTAACCGGACCCGTCCCCTCAAACCCACTGTTACTCCTCAGAAGATCAAGCTGCTGATGCTGCTGTGGCTGATGCGTTTGATGGTGCTGCTGCTGCTCGTAGGCCCTGTACATCTCTTGTTGTTCTCTAGCAGCAGCAGCAGCCAATTGTTGAGCCTCAATAATGGGATGCTGCTGCGGCTGTTGTGCATGATGCTGATATTGCTGTCGAGGCTCGTGCATAACCACTGGCCCTCCATGGATGGATCCAGAAGGCATACCCATCAATGGCATCATGCCGCCATGCGGCATCACAGACGAAGAAGAAGATGGGAAACCCAGATGTTGCTGTTGTTGCATGAACGGCGAGGGATGCAGCATTGGAGCCATTGCTTGGGGACCAATATAAGTTGACAACTCTTTCTTGGCACCGTCAAGTTCCTGATGGAGCTGTCTGAGCCTATGTTGAAGTATGGAGATTAGGCCCACACAACCATAGACGGGATCACTGAGACGGGCATCCGCCTCGTACACGAGCGATCTCACAGCATCTTCTCTTTGTGCGACGTTGAGCTCGCTAAGAAGCTTGGCAACATTGCTGGCACCAAAAACCTTGTGGACACTGGCGAATTTCTGTGGCTGGTCCGCAGGAAAATAAGGGGCAAGGACGCATTCTTGGGTGCATTTTCTACGGAGAAACTTGCACGCCGCACATGGAGAACTTGATGTTGACATTTTATTATAACTGAACCATTCATAAACCACCCCCCACCCCACCCCCAAAAATCAACAAAAATTATCGTCAAAAACTGCCAAAACCGAACCAACTGCCTGCGCGAGCAGAAGAAGAAGAAAAAAAAGAAACGAACCAATTAAACAATAAATAACGTAACCTTGCACGGATTACCTTTTGGTGACAAAAGAAAAAAAAGCAATTCTTGTTGAGATCATTATCGTCTCTTTCCACCACCGGCGCCATCATGCTCCTCCATCTTCATCTCCGTCTCCACCTCCAAGTAAGAACGCCGCCGCCACCCCCACTGACAACGATGAATAAAAATAAACCCTAAAATGTAATCCAAAAGCCAGAGAGATGAGATATATATATATATATATATAGAGAGAGAGAGAGAGAGAGAGCCAGAAGTTTAGTAGTTCTATGGTATAGCGTACAAGAGGAATTAACAGAATTCTCGATCTGATCTTTGAGTTTACAAGATCCCAACGAAACCCCGCCCCCCCAAAAAAAAGAAAGAAAGAAAGAAAGAAAGAAAATTACATTGCCAGAGATAGAAGAGAGAGATTTCCATTTATAATGGCAAGGACGGTGGCTGCCGTTGATTTTCTCTTGGTCAAAATATTGGTAATGGCCGTCCGATCAAACTTTAGGTTTTCCTCTTTGACTATGATGGCGTTGAGGAAATCAAACCTAATCGCCCGTCACGTTGTGATAACCCAAAAAAATAAAAATGAGATATTCTTTTTTCACTTATTTCTCATGGTATTACTTACTACACAAGTAATTATTATTATTATTATTATTATTTGTGTGTGTGTGTGTGTGTGTGTTAAGTTGTGATAACCCAAAAAAATAAAAATGAGATATTCTTTTTTCACTTATTTCTCATGGTATTACTTACTACACAAGTAATTATTATTATTATTATTATTATTTGTGTGTGTGTGTGTGTGTGTGTTAAGTTGTGATAACCCAAAAAAATAAAAATGAGATATTCTTTTTTCACTTATTTCTCATGGTATTACTTACTACACAAGTAATTATTATTATTATTATTATTATTTGTGTGTGTGTGTGTGTGTGTGTGTGTGTGTGTGTGTGTTATCAATACTGATAAAATATTTGAGCTATATCAATATTTGATATATTTTTTATAATATTTGAATTTCTTTATGCAATACAAAATATTAATAATGTGGTATAAAATTTTAGTTTTTGGTACAGTGTATTATTACATTTGTACTACATTGTTTTTACAGTATCCTCAATCTTAATAAATTATTGGAATCATAAAAAAAAATATTTAATCTCTTCCTAATATTCTCTCTCTCTCTCTCTCTCTCTCTCTCTCTCTCTCTCTCTCTCTCTCTCTCTCTCTCTCTCTCTCTCTCTTACAGATAAATTAATGAGATTTGAGTCCATAAAATTGAAAAAGAAAAAAAAAAAAGAGAGATTTTAGCTCTTTGGGTCCTGTTATTTTGAGACGACAATTCAATAAGCCTCTGAGTTACCCCTTTGTCACCACACTATTTGCTTTAATCCTTCGAAAGTCAACAAAAGGCAGTACGGAAAAAGCCAAAATTTTTTGGCCATTGGGAGGTAAGCACCGAGAAGTATGAACAAGTAAATGAGGGGTAGCATACAGAGAATTTATCTTGTTTTGTCTAGAAATATGCTAGCGTGTGTGGCCATTGTAGAAAAGCTTGTAAGCAGACAAATGGTTGGTTTGCTTTTTTTTTTTTTTTTCTTTGCAGCGATTGTTACATATAAGATTAACGTAGGCTACCGAAGGGCCTTTTTTTTTTTTTTTTTTTTTTTTTTTTTTTTTTTTTTTTTTTTTTTTTTTTTTTTTTTTGAAGAACTTCCATTATTCTCACTAACATAGTGGAAATTGAGAAATGGCAGCCACAAAAAGCCTACCATGGGGGCCTATGTAGTTATGAATTACATGGTTAGCATGTACAAATCAATGAAAAAGTGCACTTCACGTAAAGTCATACCCAATCCAAGGGTTCAATCCCAATGAATTGGTATCTTAATTAGTTTCGTAAAAGGTCCAATGTATATATAATTATTGCTATAAAACAAGCCTACCCACTTAATTATATTACTCTCATTCTTCTAGTAATGATAACTTAATCTCAAAGGACTCCTAGTGTAAAAAGAAATGCACTTTGCTGTCTTCTCATGATGAGTAAAGGCAAACCCAAAAGAGTTGCTAAAAAGAAAGAGAGTGCAGGAATCTAGGAAGTAAACAACCTCTCTGGGTAACAATAGTCCTTCTCCATCCTATCTCCAATATTCTTTGATGGTCAAGGGAACCTGTAGATAGGTCGACCTTTTGTTGTAATATTGCAGCTAGGGGATGCACATGGTGATCAAAAGCCATTAGAGGAAACATGATGGACCATCGATTATGGGATATACAGCAAATTCCGAAATATGAAAATTAAGATCGAATATTAAACAGAATCATGCTGGTCAAGAGCCATATATAATGGATCAATTGGGAAAAATCCAGGGTTCCTAATAATAATTAGCCAACAAGTTGCAAAATAAGATTGTGCTTCTCTCATGTGTAGGGATGAACACTACGATCTGTTATAATAGAACTATCTGAAACAGTAAACTGAGTTTAGAAACCACTCTTTTTAAAATTAGTTTAGATAAGTAATTGCTTTTTATTTTTCTTTTTTATTACAAAATAACCAGTTTTTAGTTGTTAAATTATATCTTTTTATGGGACACATTGTTCTAATTTAGGTTTTTAAGTAGGATCATTATTATAGTGAAAAATTCAAACAGCCAATCAAGATCTCAAAAGAGATGATAGGAGTTCTAGCAATAAACTTCATTATCCTCCTAACTTCTTCCAAAGAAACGTTTCAAATACTTCTAATTTTGAGGAAAAATGAACATTTTATGCAAAATTGTAGCTTCCAGTTCAGTTTTTTTTTTTTTTTGTTAATAAAAAAATTAGTCTAGACTTGGTTATGAGTTCCTCCAAGGAATGTGAATTATCACTAAAGGTAGCTCATTATGCATTATAATAGAAACTTAACTAAAAGTTGAAAAGATATGCCACTATAAAAGCCTGAAAATTAGGGAAACAAAAGGAAAAAAGAAAACACTTTCCTCCTCCTTCATCAATAACTTATATATATATATATTTATTTATTTATTTATTTATTTATTTATTTTATATATATATATATATATATATATATAACATTGTCAGTAGTTATTTATTTGACTTGTGCACACATGCAGTACAGTGACATGTATCCTGCATCTGCATGCAACACTACGAGAAACAAACACATAGGCGATGAAAATAATAGTCTCATGACAAATCAACTAATAATAATAATAATCTCATGTAAGATTCAATACTCATCCAATAATTTAGGTCATTTATCATAATTTTTAAAATAAAAAAAAATAAATGATCAATTACTAGAAAAACACTAAGCTACAACTTATATGAAATAATTAGTTTTCTAGACGAAGGTTATTAATATCGATATCTGTATTGACTGATACAGTAGTAATAGTTCACTTCAATTGGCTTGCCAAAAGACTTTATTTTAAAATATGTGGTATCCAATTTAATGGTGTCATATGCAAATTCCACATGAATTTGATAATTTAGTTTTTCATGTCATTTACTATGTTTAATACAAATAAAATTTTATAAAGAAAATAATAAGTAAAAGAAAACCATGCCAAAAAAAAAAATGTCTGCCAAATTCCACGCACCAACTGGCTTATGGAAGATATTATAATGTATCAGGGACAAATCATAAACCGAAGCTTTACTAGTTTATGTATTTTAGCAAAAAGAAAAGAAAAAAGAAAAAAGAAGGGAGATAGATACTAAACTTAAATAAAAAAAATAGATAAATATTGATACATTATAATTATTAACATATTTTTTATACACAAAATACATAATTATAATAAATTAATATCCGTCATCTAATATAATTATATAATATTAATAAAAGAAGGGAATCATCTCCCTGCCTTATTTGTCAAATGGAAAACTTTACTCGAAAATCGAGGAGATCCCAATTCCCATATTTCAAAAGTGATCCCCCAACCAACTCTTCTTCTTCAAACCCCCAGATGTGCTTTTTTCCAGATCTTAGAATTGTATCCCTTTTTCTCTTTCTCTCTTCACTTTGTATTTCTCGCAAAAATATAGCATAAGAAAAAAATAAAATAAAATATTGCTATCTTATGATATAAATTTCATCATACTATTCTAGAGAATATCATCATATGCATCTTTCCTCAACATTTTACATTGTAATAAGCAAACATGTCCAAAGTGGAATTACCATGAAAATAGACATTAGAGAACTAAATGATATATATATAAATAACTATATAATGTCGATTAATTTGTATGTGCGCGTAAAGCAAGAACAGCTAACTCACTTTTGTCAATGGTATGCTATTGTCAAATGTCAACCAACATGTTCTTGCTGTCGTTGTAAAGCCAAAGTTGTCTTTCGTTAGGTAGAACAATTACATCTTGGATTCATAAAGAAACCCAATGCAAAAATGGGAGTTGAGAACTTGGTTTACTAAATCACAACCAAATCCCACAAAATAAATTTGGCTTCATCGTACTGTGTGTAAGTATATTTTATGCCTTTTCATGACGCTGAATTATATGAATGACCGAGAAATCATTCATATAAATTACTCAGTGATAAATATCCCAAATTCAACGAGTAACTAATGACCCTATTATACAGGATCTAGCTCCAAAACTCATTTTTCTTCCTTGCTTTGGGCGTCATTGCATGTGCGTGTTAAGAAACTTCGACAAAATCCCACTAAACATTACAGTGGTAAAGATTGCATCAATGGAATTTTCATCTTAGGAACAAATGGGTTCCAGTTAAATGGAAAAGGCAACCGCTATGAAACCAGAGCTCCTCATTTTTATTTTTTTCACAAAAGTAGGAGGCTTTGATTATTATTTTTTTTTAAAAAAAAAAAATTCAAATGGAAAAATACCAGGGAAAGTGGAAATCTCTGTATGCATGCTAGTATCTCCTGCATCAAGATGCTAGAGCCACATTTACTGAATGAAGGAAATATCCATAGCAGTGAAATGGTAACAATTATCCTCACCACCCCAGTTTTATAAATAAAAGCATCAAAAGTATCCATTGTGAAGATTCAAATGGAGTGAACAGTAATTACCTAGAATGAAAATTTGCTTGAGGAACAGCAGAGAGAAATGAAAATCTTAGTAGGATGGACCTCCACTCCTGCCCTCCTGACTTGTTGCTCTTACCAGCTCTTGAGTTTGATGGGCCGGCTGTTGTGGCAGTGTCTGCAGCTCCAAAAGCTGTGCCCGAAGTTGGTGGTGGTGGTGGGGAGGCTCTCCTTGCTGGGGTTGGATCTGGTAGGTGTTATTATGAATAGTGGGTAGAGATAATATTGAAGGTGACATGCCACCACCAGCACTAATCTGGTTAAACCCACTAAGAGTACTGACCAAACCCTGCGCATCAAGCCCACTTTTAAACCCCAAAACCTGAGGCTGCTCATAGCTTCTAGGCATCTCCTGTTCATCTCTTGCAACCAATGCAGCAGCCATCTGCCGCAGCTCAAAGAGCTCCTCATTGTGCAACTGCTGCTGTAGAGGAGGCTCCCGTAACACCAATTGCCCATGGCGCAACACCACAGAAGAAGAAGAAGAAGAAGAAGAAGAAGAAGAAGGGGCACCCAGATGATGATGTGGCGGTTGCGGCATAAAGGCCTGAGGTTGCAGTGGTCCAATATAGGTTGACAACTCTTTGCTTGCGTTTTCGAGATCGGCCTGCAGTTGCTTGAGTCGATGTTGAAGCATGGAGATGAGACCCACACAGCCGTAGACGGGATCCCGGAGACGAGTCTCGGCCTCGTAAGCAAGCGAACTGACGGCGTCGTCGCGCTGTGTGGTTTGCAGCTCGTTTAGAATCTTAGTGACGTTGCTGGCCCCGAACACCTTGTGGACAACTGCGAATTTCTGGGGTTGGTCCGGCGGGAAATAGGGTGCAAAAACGCACTCAAGCGTGCACTTTCTCCTTAGAAACTTGCACGCCCCACACGGCGAGTTCGGTGACGACATTTTCTCCTCTCGTTCTCTGCCAACATTAACAAAACGTAAAGAGAAAAAAAAAATATATCAATTCGATGAATAGAACGAAAGTGACCAACTTTACATTATTTAAAAAAAAAAAAAAAAGTTCTTTGGAAAGTGCGATTCTGAGAGGCTTCGTTTACCGATCCCGGGAAAAGTGGGTGCGGGTGGAATTTTGCAATTTTATTATATTTAATAATCTTCTTTACTGATAACCAAGACGAAGTAACATCGGATCTTGGTCAAGGAAGAAGAACGATTACTCGGAAACAAAACGGATGATCATTAATAGTACCCATGTAATTTTTTTCATTAAATAATTAAATAAAAGAGGCGCTCCACAGCTACTCTACTTGTCCATGCCTAATTCAAAACCAAAATCAAGCACTGCCCCTATTGATAAAATTGAAAAACAAGGGAAGAAAAGACCAATCTTGGGCTAAAAATACTTCAAACCCAGATGACCAACGGATGAGGGAGAAAGAGAGAGAGAGATGATCGACCGAGAGAACATCACGGAGAGAGAGCAGACGAGCAGAGACAGACAACGAGAAGAGAGAGAGAGAGAGAGATAACGAGAAATTGATATCCACATGTACAGTAGCCTATATTGTGTCATGTTGAGGAGACAGAGACGGAGAGAGGGAGGCAGCACTGTGGAACAGAACAAAAAATTGATGGGATAAACCACCCAGACTAGTTTACCTGAAAGAAAATGTGTTAATCGTCACTCATGTCTTTGTCTCTCTACAAGGACTCCTTTTTCTATCTCTTTATTGTTTTGTTGGTGTGTGTCACTTACTTCTTGTCTTCATAAAAAAAAAAAAGGCAAGAAATTGATGGCCCAAAGGGATTCTCCTGGATCCACTCTTATCTCACGTAAAATAAATAAATACATACATACATATCTTCCCATCCCAAAACTGAAATCACCCTAATCACTCCTTAATTTCGGAAATAAAGCAGGAAGATCCTCATTATCATATAAAAAAAAGTAATGACAATGGCCCCATCACACAGAAGCAATCCACTGATAATCCATAGGATAGAAGCATTCGGAGTCTCGGGTCTCAAACACCACTCCCAATCTCGTCCTTCCTAATTTAGTAATTATTTAGTTAATCTTTCATAGAATGATGTTACCAATTAAGGATCATATCAACATAAATGCAGTACTTTTACTTATATTTCCCTCGAATCCTCTTCAATTTCACTTAATTGAAGAGATATTATCATATTCTAGACAGGGAAGGGAAAAAAAAAAAAGAAAAAAAAAAAAGAGAGAGAGAGAGAGGGAAACATTAGTTCACAAAAAAAAAAAAAAAAAAAAAAGGTTGAAATCAAATTGTAATATAAAAGGGAATCGCAATGACATTCTCAATCCACCCATCATTTTTTTTTTTTTAACTTTTTTGAAGCCGTTTGTTGTTAATTCCCATTGCGAATTAGGGATAATTAATTATATACTTAACAACTAAACAGACGGATTACCAATGTATATAGTAATGAAAATATTGCCATATGCACCTACCCTTGGTAAAAGCCATTCCCATTTGCATTTCATTTAATCTATTTTAACTAACCACAAAAATCTAACTGTCAAATAAGCATTTACTTAGAGAATAATCGTTAAACAATTAATGGGTCATAAATGGACCCTTGACCCAACAACTCTACTACCCATCCATTTAACAGGCCTAAGTGCCCCCAATACACTTAAATTTTACATATTACAAGACCCAATGCCCTTGACCAACTACCATAACGATCTTCAACGGCTACCCCATCCATTTAGCAGGAAAGACACCCTTTTTTTTTAATAATCTTTTCATTGCTTTGCTCCGGAGCATACGCAGAAGAAGAATCATTTATTAAATGGAGAAATTTGGGGTTAAGTTTAAATTCTTCGGTTTGCTGACAATAGGAAACTCGGATTCTTTTTCTTTTTCTTTTTCTTTTTTAATAAAAGTAAAACCTTTTTTTCTTTCGTTAAGCCATGAGGTTCCATCGTCCATACATGCATTGGCCATGTGTCTGCTGTATTCTCCTGGAATAATTTGACCATCGACGTGGCCTACGGGTTTGGACTGTGGACTTGAGCCACTATTGGATGACGAAATACCAAAGTCTCAATCTCTCCATTGACCAAGAAAAAAGAAAATAATCTTAAACTATAATATTTTTTAGATAAAACAAAAAAAAAAAAACAAAAACGAAAACTTCTAGTTTTTTGACTATTCGACCACTTCAATATTGAGGACCAGGGGTATACTTAAATATTTAATTGCTTTTAATTTATATCATTTTCCCTTTAACAGAACAACTGTGGTGCTTGGAAGATAATTATTATTTTTTTTTTTTAACAAAGAGAAATCCACGTATTTAATACTCACTTACTAAAATGTCTCGAATGAACACATTATTAATACCATAATATCTAAATATGTTTGGCATATGTCCCTAAGCGTTCATAAAGTTTCAAGCAAATCTATTATTATTATAATTATACATTTCGTGTAAATCAAAGAACAAAAGGGAGAAATTTGATAAAAAAAAAAAAAAATAGAAAACGCAAGGAACAAAATAAAACATTTAAGAATCGGTTAAAGAAGTTTTCTTTTATTTAATTAATTTTTTTTTTACTAGCATTTTACTTAGCGCGTGCAAGAATAATTTTATTAGAAAAAAATAAATATGTTGAAAAATTAAACCTTGTATATTAGAAATAAGTATATTGAGCAATTTTACAATTTGATTAGCATTGAATTATTGGCTATTTGTAAATTACCTATAAAGTGTAAATTAAACCGAATTACAGGCAATCACCCTGAGGAGAAGAGAAATCGGAATCACCAGTGTACTTGTAATTGAAACATGAGCTACATGTTTAAAAGCTACCATAGCTGCTTACTAACCATGCAAACTTGGAAGGGTCGAGTGTGGCATTACGTTTCATGCCCTAGAAAAGCATTGCAGCTCCCATCCTGGGCTTAACAGAAAGCTATCTATCTTTTCCCCCTTTCAGATAATTTATTACACAAGGGCACTGTGCCAAAGTTTCCATTGACAACAGTAAGCACTGTCTTGTCACCTTCTTAGATGTCTGAGCTGTGTCTTAGGAGAGGAGTCAATATTACATTCAGAGAACGTGAAAAATAAAAGTAATGAAGGAAACCATTCACAGAAATGCATTAATATTTTAAGAATCTTTCTCACGAGAGATGCATTCTCGGTGTTGAATTCATCCGCAAAGTACTCATAGGGGGGGTGCTCATATTTCTGTCCAACTTCATAATGGAGAACTTGGAATTTTATTTTATTTTATTTCCCCATGTTTTTTCAAATTGTGTTAAACTTAAGAAATAATTAAAGAATATAATCAGTAGAAACAGACACCAAAATTCAGCTAAATTATCAACTGCAAAATAAATTATTTCAGAAGTATCTCTAAATTGTGTGCGGCCTATTAGCTCATATTTAGTGGTTTCTGTTGATGTAATATACAAGCAAAGAAGTTGGATGAACAAAAGTCTTGAACGTCGTAGAAGGTGACAACATAAGAGAACACAAGAAGATTCGTGCGAGAACATAAGAAAATATAAATAACTCAAAGTAGACACTTCACATATAGAGATCGAACTGCGTACTTACATATATGAAGATAAAATCAGCTATCCTTTTCTTAATATCTCTAATGGTCTTGTCACGAACACTCACTAAGAATGTCTCCGAACTTGTACGCACTCTTTATTCAAGAATATCTTAGTAATGTTGTACATAAGCAACCAAAATAAAATAAAATAAAAAAAAGGACGTGCTTAAATAGAATAGTGCAATGCACAACTGCACACTAAATTTAGCTGACTGATGCAAGTGGAAGACGGTAAAAGATTCACATGTAATCGACACTCTTCCGAGTTCCATTAACAACAAATGTTGATTTTTGCATATGGGGTTTGGCTAGATTGATTAGGTACTCCCACTTCTCCTCTTTTGCTCTGACCAAAATTTTTTGTTTTTATAAAAAAAAATGATCGACCCATAATGCTTGAAAAAAAGATGAAAACAAAGAGAGGAATGACAATTGGCTATTAATTAGTCAAAAACTTAATCATGTTAGCAAGAGTTTGAAAGAACGCATTTGCCGTGAATGCTTGTCAATCAAGAGTCAACCTCGGCAAGTCTAACAGAGCGACATGAAATAAATAAATAAATAAATAAAAAGAAAACTAACCGAAAAAAATTAAGATAGGTAAATGTCCAGGGCTCCCAGGAGGCCAGAAGATGATTTCAACGTAGTGCTCTTTTCTCCCTCCATCTCCTCCACTTCTATTCAGCACGAAATTGCCAACGAAAAGCCCCCCCCCCCCAACAAAAAAAAAAAAAAGAAAAGAAAAATAATTATCATATCTCTATCTAATATAATGAAACTGAAGGGGGAAAAAGAAAAAGAAAAAGAAAAAGAAAAGACCTTAAACACGCAGTACCCCATCCAAATGCTTAGACAAAGACTCACAATGTATTAAAATCAAACTTGGAGAAAATCAAACTTTCCAAAAATTAATATCAGTTTTTATCTTTTGAATTCATCAACGTCTAGTCTTCGAAATAAATGATTTTAATAGACATTAATTTTCCATTTATGCAAAAATTTTGATAAGAATAAGAGACGTTTGGAGTTTAATTTTAGTAACCAACGAGCAAAAAGACAATAGTATGAAAACCTAGTTAAAATAGTTGAAAAAGCAGGTCAAGGAACATCGAGTGCGTGTCTTAAATGAGCAAAACCAATTTGTATCTTTAAAGTTAATTATCTAATTTCAGAGAATTTTAAATTTAGTCCCCTTTGGTGGAATTTTAGTGCATTTTGACCATCTGTGATATCTTCAACAGATGGGAATTCTGCGTACTTTCTTTGCCGAAAGGGTTGGAGACAATCAACAAACTGATGTTGGAAATTTTACTCGTGGTGTGGTCAAACGTGATCACCACTGCACTAAAAAGGCTTTTTTTTTTTTTTTTTTTTTTTGGTGGGGGGAGGAGGGGAGGGTCTGGGAGTGGGACAGTTGATTTTTTAAGGGGTGAGTTGTAAGTTTTTAAGTGGTCAAAATGCATACAGTTATAAATGTTATGAATTCTTGTTCATTATAAAGAAAAAAAAATAATTAAAATAATATACATTGATAAATTTTATATATTAGTTGACCTTTTTTTTTTGTGTGAGAGATTACTTATTGTTCCCTTTAAGTATATGTATTATTATTATTATTATTATTTAAATGAATGGTTTTGTGGGTCTTATTGTAAAGAGATGTGATGTGATACAGCTCAACTTCAACCTTTTATCCAATCAATTAAACCTCTCTTTTTTTTTTTAAATTATTATTATTTGTTTGCAGTAATTTTAATAAAAATTAAGATCTATTGGAGTAGATATGCGAGTCATCCTGTGATTTAACTTATTAGGAATTTAGATAACGATGTTCCTTTACCGTCTTTTTGACTTTTTTGGGGGGTCTAACGACAAGACAATGCACAGGGGGCTCCCACCTGTGTCCTTTACGTGGGCTGATGACTTTGTCAACTAATAAAAACATAATTTAACTTTTCACTTCTTTAACGAGCTTGGGTGGACCTTCGATTCTCTTTTTGCGCTGCACGGCAAAGGAAAATGGTTTTGGAGCTTCGGCATTATAGCGCGTTGAATTTATCGTCATTCCATTTCTTATTTGGGTATGAAAGTGGTAAAAAAAAAAAAGAACTGAAAAATTCTATTAATCCACAAGATTAAACTGAGACGAATTGAAATTCTAGCTCATCGAATGGAATTTTATATTGTATAAATTAAATTAATGTAAATTATTTTTTTTTTCAATTTGAATACAATTTTTAAATTTTAAAAATTAACAACTAAAAAAATCAAATTGATATATATATATATATATATATTATAATAATATTTAAAAATTACTAATTCAATTATTAATAAAAAATAAATATTATTCAAGTATTATTATTTATTTATCTTATATAAAATGATAATTATATTTTTTTAAAATAATATCAAAATTAACTTTTTTTACACATAAAATAGAATTGTGTATATATATATATACACACACACACACACACATATATATATATATATATATATATATATAATTCAGCTAACTGAAGGCTGCATTGAAATTTTTGATTAACTAAATTTGAATCTGATTTTAATTTTCAACTTAGAACAACCAAAATTTTTGGATTTGATTTCAATTTTCATGATTGAATTCAGTTGAACGAATCCTGAATACCCACACTCTTAGTAGTTTAAGCCGTAATAAAACATATATTTTATAAAAAAAAATAATAATAATAATCCGAATACTGTAAAAGTAATTTTTCATGGTTTCTTAATATTTACTACTGTATACTGTGATACATAAACCAACTATTGGCATGATGTGTTAAAATGCACTTAGCATCTATGATACGAAATTGGTACATATTTCTATTAATGGAAGCGTTATTAAGCAACTAATAAAAGTTCTTAGTTAAGTAGACGAAAAACAACCTTAACCCCAATTTAGACTACAAAACCAAAAACACTGTACAATATACCAACTTTACACCAACCACCCCACCCCCACACACACACACACAACCTACCTACCAAACCATCAGTTTCAGCGCGCATGGAAACAAAAACACAAACGAGACTCTCTTGGCTTGGCCTTTTTCTTTTAAGTGGGCTACATATTATAATAAGAGGTATTTAACAATTCAATATATTTTAATTTTAATTTTAAATACGTATTTACTTGTTGTTATTATTATTATTATAAGTTATTATTATTATAATAAGTTATTATTATTATTATAATAAGTTATTAAATGGTAGGTGTAGATTAAAAGGCAAAGATGTAATGTAATGCAGAGGAGAGAAACCGTAAGGTAAGAATAGTGAATAAAGGAGGTTGTGGCATTTATGAACAAATTGTACGCATAGGAAGTACGGCAACAACTGTTGTTTTGGATTGCTTTGTATTGGGCTTCTGGTTGGAGTCCGTTGCAAAACCGCGTGGGAGTGGAGGGTGTGACACCTCCGTCCAAAGCCATCGGGGCAATCAATACTACTCCGTCCAGCCCCGTCGGTGTTGAGAGTCTGCTCCTTCTTACTTTCTTCTTCTTCTTCATCATCATCATCTTGTTCTTCTTCTTCTTCTTCATCATCATCATCATCTTGTTCTTCTTCTTCTTCTTCTTATATCTGCTCTTCCTCCTGTAACTCCCACTAGGGCACTATGGATCAACATTTTCTGTTTCGTTGGCTTCGATTTGTTTCTTATTACTTATGTTGTAACAGAAGCAAACGGCTTTTCCATCACTAACGGAACGCGCACACAGTTTTTTTGTTTTTATTTTTGTTTTTTTTGTTTTTTTGTTTTTATGTGTGCAGAGAAATATGATTTTTGTTTATGTCTCTTGCCGCCGCCATGCATTGGATTCAGAGCACGTCTTTCTCGTCGGCCCCTTCTGCGTCCTCCGCCGCGCCTTCCCCTTCCTCCTCCTCCTCCTCCCCCAAACAATTACCCGTTGACGAAACTTCCTCACCAAGCAAAAGACAGAGTAGCCGTAATCGGAGTAATCTCCTTGGCGGCGGCGGTGCTGCTGCTGCTTTGGCTTCGCGTGTTGGTAGTGGCACCGCAGGCAGCGGAGGTGGCGGTGGTGCTCGGAGTGCGCCGAAGCTCACGCGCCAGAGGAAGCTGCGTCATTTGAGTGACCAGGACGTTGTGGGCGCGAAATCGGCGACGGTTCTTTGGGCGGATGCGGACGTGCTGTCGCGATCCGCGAGTGCCCCCTCCTCCGCGCCGACACCGTCCGCGAGGCTGTTGACGCCAGTTCCCGTTCCGCTTCCTCTCCCGTTGCCGGTACCTGAGAATTCGAATTATGGGGACTGCGACTCGCGGTTGCCGTCGCCGCCTATGGAGCGGGATCGTGACAGAGCTGATGGAGCTGGAGAAGGAATCTATTCTTCTCCCTCGATTTCTCCAACCACGAGGTATTTTTGCTTTTTATCTTCTCATTGAATAAAAAGACAGAAACTTTGTTTCAATTTTGCAGCAGTCCGTGTTGGATTCAAGTTTCTCTTTACAGTAGCTGGCAATAATTGCACACACATATTTTTCTTGTAATTCAAAGAATTAATAGCTATTATCATAGCAAACAATAATTTACACAATTTTTTTGCTGTTTGAAGAATCTTGGGAATTGCTTAGAAGGAAAGCATTAAGTGTTTCAATAAAAGAAAAAAGCTTTAGCAATCTGGTGCTCAAATTTCCTTTCTTCTGTGATGACTTGTTTTCCACGAACTGTATTTACCTTCTTCTTTTCGTTTCTCTATGTTGTTTTTTTAATCATAGAGGAATAAGCCACAACATTAGGAAGATACCAGACCATCTTGAGACAAGGTCATCTAGGATGGTGCATCCAGAATCCAGCAATGTGGACAATGCTCGCAACAAGAAGAGGCTCGATGATCCTGTTAGGAGTGCTCCTAATAGTCCATTCACAAGTCCGCTACGCAGCCAGCAGAGGATTATTGCTGGATCCGATTTTTTTCCTTACCATCACAATATTCTTAAAGGGAGTCAGGGCTGGTCCGCGCCAGAGATGGCATCATTAGATGTACCTGGCCTCCCTCCTCCGGCATACTTTGACGTTGTTGCACTTAGTAACGAGAATTCTCCTCATCACAGTCCACCAAGCAGCTGGAACCCCAGAAGTCCAAGTGGGCCTGCATCACCTTTGCATGCCAAATTATCATCTGAATCTTCAACTGCTAGGCGTGAAAGCAACGGTAATCTTGGGGTCCATCCATTACCTCTTCCTCCGGGAGCAGTTGTGCATCCTCCATCCTTGCATGTTCCCCAAATAATAGCTAAACCTGAGCCAACTTTGAAAAGCCAATGGCTGAAGGGAAGGCCTATTGGGCGTGGTACATTTGGAAGTGTGTATGTTGCCAGCAATAGGTACACATTTTCTTTCTGCATCTTTAGCTGAATCCCCTTGCTTTAGCACAAGCTAATTGGAACCACTTTTTATGACAGGGAAACCGGGGCTTTATGTGCAATGAAGGAGGTCGAGCTATTTCCAGACGACCCAAAATCTGCAGAGTCCATAAAACAATTAGAGCAGGTTCACTATCGAAATTCCTTATTTCTCTTTAACCATTCAAGGGCATATGTGACAATTCTCAGAGTATGTGTCATATATTTAATGCATCTTTATCGGTTCTTGACACGTGGCAAGCTGAGACTTGGAATATATTTTGAGATGCATAGCTTAGCCATTGGACATTTCATTCCATTGAGAATGGATGCTTGTTCCATCCCCATTTCTTAGTTGTCTCACTTGTTGCAGGAAATTAAAGTTCTGAGCCAGCTGAAGCATCCAAATATTGTGCAGTATTATGGTAGTGAAATAGTAAGTAATAATCAAGTAGTGTCTTTCTGTTTCAATGTGCTATTACATATAAGTTCCCTTAAAAATGGTTTAATAAATAACTGTATGTGTGTAGGTTGAAGACCGTTTCTATATATATCTAGAGTATGTTCATCCAGGTTCAATCAATAAATATGTCCGAGAACATTGTGGAGCTATAACAGAGAGTGTTGTTCGTTCTTTTACTCGACATATTCTTTCTGGGTTAACTTACTTGCATAGCACAAAGACAATCCACAGGTACAAAATTATGTTTATTTTTTCTCTCCCCTTTTTCTGATTTTACAAGATTATGAGTAGTTAAATTTACTGAAATTGGTCCTCTATGGGGAAGGGCCTGTGGAAGAATGTTTTGTGTGATTGGCCCTGATTTTTCTCTTCCCGGAGTGTATAGGGACATAAAAGGGGCAAATCTGCTTGTTGATGCATCTGGAGTTGTCAAGCTTGCTGACTTTGGGATGGCAAAGCATGTGAGTACTATTTTTTCCTCCACTACTCACGCCTCCTGAACCAAATAATAATAATAATAATAATAATAGGAGGAACACAAAGACCCTGTAGTATCACCACTTTCTTGTGACCCAAAAAGTGGGTCGAGCTTATTCTTGTAAATATTTTCCTAGGACATATAGATGTATGTGCAATCTTGATGTCAACAGAGTTTCCCTTCCAGTATTTTGTTCCATTGGGTATGACCATGAAAATAACTGAGTGAAAATTTATAACTGGGTTTATGTCAACAGAATCACTTTAGTACAGAGTCTAAGTGCTACAAAATTGCAAATTATGTCATCCTTATAGTTGGGTTTCTGTCCACTTTCTGAGGCAAACTTTGCTTATTCTCGTAATTTTTCTTGCTCAGCTCACTGGACAAGCTGCTGAGCTTTCCCTGAAGGGAAGTCCATACTGGATGGCTCCAGAGGTAACATCTTTATGCAACAGTTATGTGGGATGTTTTTATACCTTCTTTATTCTAACATCACATTATTTGCTGCAGCTTATGCAAGCAGTCATGCAGAAACATACTAGCTCTGATCTTGCACTTGCTGTTGATATTTGGAGTTTGGGCTGTACTATTATTGAAATGCTTAATGGGAAACCTCCTTGGAGCGAATATGAAGGGGTATGTTCCATATTACTCAGTCGGCTTTATTCATACCACTTTAATTTTCTTAGACTAACGGGCACAGGTGCACATTTAACGAGTGATGTGAACCTGTAAAGAGGAGGACTTGACATAGCAGTGATGGTGTTAGCAGAGAACTTAAATTTCCATACCTATGCTCTTGCATCCTTTTTATTTTTGTTTCAAAGACCCCCCAAAATACGAAAAAATTTGAGTTTGTCTTTGAAATTATCAGAATTAGAACAATTTGCAAACTTGTTTTGCTTTATTGACTGACCTTAACTTTAGACATTCTAATGGTCATTTGATTGAGTCTATGGCTATTTGTATTTTTAAGTAGTGCCCTTATATCTTTTCATGCTTTCTGATGAGTTCAGCTTGTTGTTAAAATATGTTGAGATTGTTGTAAACTTGTTGCACGTGACATGCAAAATATGAATACCACTGGATCTGATCCTTGAAGTGCCATTTGGGTGAGTTAGGTGGGAAGTTTATCTTGGATGTTGACCGTAAGGCCATTAGAGTCCCCTCTCTTATTCTTTCTTGTTCAACCAAGTAATTAGATTTTATTATCCAAGATGAATGAACATGAGATGAATATGGTTAATTTCCGGTGGATTGAATCATTTGTATTGCTCCATTTTATGAAATGAGTATCCTTTTTATTGAAGTAGTTGTACAGGCTTCCATTCTCATCTATGAAGTGTTTTCTGGATGAGGGTGGGTGGTTGATACTGTATTGAGTTGGGTGGTGGAGGAAAGGCTGGAGAGTTCTTCATAGATTGTTACCACTGCGGTGGGAGAAGAAGCATATGTGGCTCATAAGATTGTTTTTTGGACTCTGGAGTGTGGTTTTCTGGGATTTCTGTCACAAAGCATTCACATCTTTCCCTTATTTAACGGGAAATGATTTTATTTCACTCTGTAGGCTGCAGCAATGTTTAGAGTTCTGAGTGATACCCCACGTGTACCTGAAATATTGTCACCTGAGGGCAAGGATTTTTTATCTAGCTGCTTTCGTAGAAATCCAGCTGAAAGGCCAACAGCAAGCAAGCTACTAGAACATTGCTGGTTGAAACACTCACCCCAAGGTGATGTGCCTTGCTCTACACAGTCAACATGTCCAATGAGATTGATGGTATGTTATCAACAGCTTTGCAAATGCCCTGCCGTGAGCACTTTTTGTCCATAAAATAGATTGTGTTGATATAAATTTTGCTCCATATTTCATTGGTAGGATATGCCCTGTAGTCCTGGATCCCCCGATGTTAAGTTTGATCGATTGCCAATATTTCTAAGCCCAAGAACCATAAAAGGAAAGTTGGCTTCTGGGAGGTAACTGCAACCTTTTGCATTACTTTCTTCCCCCTTTATGTATTTTCTCGTCTTTACTCAAGAATTTAAATGCACTTTTACATTTTTAATTTCTTGTTCTTTTATGACTTTCAGTTCCAGCTTCATGCGTCCTTCTTTTTCTCCAGCGAGACTGGCCAACAATCTCAGCACGAAACTTCCAACGTAACTGTGATAGCAACTTCCCGTTTTTCTCATTCCATTCTCCAGTTTCTTCCCGCTGGGTCTCATCTGCATTCACGTTATCATGGAAGCTCTTGTTGACCTGTTCCAAACATTGCTAATCTCAAGCATCTGCTCAGAAAGCACAGGGAATTTGAAGAATCTCTGCTTGCTTTCTTCATGACGGCTCTGCTTATCACGCCAATTAATCGGAAATGGAATTATCATTGGACACCTTCCAGGGTACTGGTAGATGACTGGTGGTCGTAGGTTGTTGTTGTTGTTGTAGTTTTTTTTTTTGCCTCATCTGCCTCAACGCTATTGCAGTTTCTAAAGCCTGTTCATTTATAGGAAAAATAAGCTAGGTTGGGGAATTTAGAAGCAGGTTTTGTATAATTTTCACAAATGAAGAACTTGAACAATGGCAGAGGCTCATTCCTATGTAGATATGACTCTCATCTCCTTGTACATTTTATGTAAGCCAAAAGGCGTCTTCAGTTTTAGGATTGAGATTTTTAAGTCACTTGTCTTCCCTGTTCTCTATACCTTTTACCCGGGGCCCCCGCCGGGGGGGGGGGGGAACTTTGATAAGATGTAATGATGCTAGTAGTTTTCACTCAATATCGGAGATCTTTATTGCCACCCTGAAGTCTGTTAAGAAGCATTGAAGTGCCACGATTGTTTCTAGCGTGCCAGCCATGGCAAACCGATGTCCACTCTTTTAACATTTTAAGAATTGAAACTCGTTCAGCATACCCATTTCCCGAATAAGAACCATAATATCACTAGATCAAATGTCTGATGAATATTTCGGTGTACCCATTTTGTATTTTTCAATGGCATCTAGCTAATCACACGCTCTCTTTTGTTGCTGTATACTAACACCATGCATCACTGAAACTCATTAGAGAGTCTAAGCAAGTAAACTTGATGGAAAACCAGCAATTCAAGTCGCCGTATGGATCCGTATACGTGTCTTTTTAAGACTTTTGATCAATGGGGCCCAGACTCCTTTGACCTCGAGGATCGTTGACCATTTGGTGGTGCCATCCAATGGTTGAGATGTATTTTGAGCTGCACCAGAACAGCCCTTCACTAGTCCTGCACTTCCCTACTCCCGAGTCATTGTCACCTATTAACTTGATTTTTTAAGAGTTTTTCTTACTTTGTGGCTGACGTCTGGTCAACTAAGATTCTATTTTATGGTAAATAATAAATACTCTTTCCCTCTCTCTCTCTCTCTCTCTCTCTCCCTGTTCAAGCACCCATCAAAACCAGGAAATGCACGAATCTATGGAAAATTGACGTGATGGTTGACAGAGAGAAAAAGGAATATTAAAATATGAGTACACCTTTTGTTTTATACGTTACACAAAATTAATATAAAATTAAAAAAATGATACTTTGTTAATAAAATTTTATTTTATTAATTGTGCAATTAGTATATAACTATTAAGTTTAATTAATAATTTAATATATTAATTAATTAATTTAAATTTAAATCTTTTATGATTATTTAAATTTTATATCAAATGTATGATATTAAATTTTAAATTTATTAAAATTAAAATTAAATATAAAAAAATCTACTCAAATATAATAAATGATTCAGGAATGGACAGCTAATATGGCCAATTACTTTTCTTAGCAATCAGATCTCGTGATCGCAGGCATTCTCTTTCCTAGAAAATCATTTTCGCTGACAGAAGCTGGCGTTGACCCATATTCCCAAACCCCATTAAAATTGACTCCACAATCTCTTTGTTAAACAAGCACAGGCCCACAGAATGGAACCACCACCAGCACAGTCCTTAGACAGGAACTACGAGGCAGGAGAAGACGAACAGGACAAAGCTGTCAATGAATGGTATGCATATTCATCTCATTCTCTTATCTCTCTCGTGATTTGGTTTCTGTTTTGTGTCGGTAATCCGTGTTTGTTTGTGTGTGGGGTGCAGTTGTTCTTGCTGTTACGACTGTTCGGAGAACTGCCTCAGTTACCTGTTTTGCAACCTCTGCTAGAAACCTAGGACCAACCGAGAAAGTCCTCCTGTATATGTAAAGACCTTATTAATATCATGATTCATGCAATGCATCTTAAAAATCATGAATGATTTGCAAATTGAGAGTCTTTTTCTTTTCCTCCTCATCCGTGTTATTTTTCTTCCTTACCCTTTTCGTTTTCCCATCAAGGGGTTTTTTTTTTTTTGTGGTTAAATTTTCGTTGGGATAAAAAGAACAAGATGAATCCTGCTGATGTCGTTTCATTGTTGATGAATTGACTGTAATAAACAAGATTCCAGTTCTTCTTTAGCCAATAATGTCTCTTTTGAGATAGAATCTAGATGCCTCTTCTTGAAAATGAAATTATGGCACCTTGTCTCTAAGGAGATACCCAATGTTGACAAGTCTAGACATCTGCAAAAAATGTGAGATTATAGAAAAAGAAAAAAAAAAAAAAAGAGGGGGGTGGGGAGAGAAGTTTTATTTGTGTTGTGTAGTTTACAATTTGGTACACAGATCTCAGCCTAAAATGTAAGGATGTGTGATCAAATCAAATTAGTAGTGGAAAATCGATGCAGAGAAATATGAACAGAATCCACGCCAGCAGTTCATGTCAATAATTAATATTGATTTTATTTAGTTAATTAAAAAATTTATGAGACTGTAAATTATATAACAATAATTTTTTCCATTCCATAAACTTCATAATTCTTAAATTTGGAAAATGAAATATAAATTTTCAACCAATAGAGTTTTCTCAAAATTAAGAAAACGCATCTACAACAAAAACCAAGATTGGACTTGGAATTTTCGATTTACAGGCTTGGAGTTCAAATCTAATTAGAAGCAGGGTGAGTGGAAAATGGGTTGATCAGCAGAAAGGAGTATCCAATGGTCCTAATTACTAATCTTGGACCTTTCCAATCAGGTTTGCAGCTTAAGACCAGATATGAAACTGGAGGATGATGATGTTTTGAGCAAGACAATCCGTTTAGGCTTTTGAGTTATGAGTGCTCTTGATGTTCACCTTCACCCTCATCACTTGTACAGTAGCCTCAGTGAGCCTTCACGAGTCTTCGATAGACCCACTTCACCGGCTACCATTAAGCAGCATGCATACAACCCACTATTTCATTTAACCCTTTCCGGGACATAAGCAATGGGGTCTTTGACCAAAAAAAGCATACCATTGCCGCCCAGAAATCATTTCGCTAATGTAAGTATACCCAAAGTCAAAAGAATCTCCACAAAGTGCATTTTTTCTTTCCATGCGAGAAGTTAAAAAGGTCAAACTTGAGTGGAATAAACAACGGTAAAGTTATACTTATTTTTCTAGAGGAGATGCATCATACTCCCACTCAAGAGAAATGCTTTGTTTTTTGTTTCCATGAAAGTGGGGTTTGCTTGCTGAGTTTCAACCCACTGAGAAAGCTAAAAGTATTGGAATTGTACCCAACTGATTGATGATGAGGACATCTTGGGTGCCTTTTGCTACTTAGCAACACAACATTCTTACAGATTTGATTTGTTCAATTATACGTGTTATAAATTAGCAAAACAAAGTATTTTTCTTAGGCTGCTTTTTGTGTATAAATTGACCCTCCATGCCACTGCTTGTGACACGAGATCTGGTGCAACTTTTTAATATCTGTTCACTCTGAAATATGGAGCATAAGTCCCACAATAAGCTTCCCTTGGTTCACTCGCTTGGCCTATTGGTTCTGATGAGTCCCCTGATTTGCAGCCAGCTTCATTACAAATTCTACGACTCAACTTGTCCTAATCTGATGAAAATTGTCCGACATGGTGTTTGGTCAGCTATTGCAAATGATACAAGGATAGCAGCCTCTATCCTGAGGCTTCATTTCCATGATTGTTTCTTTAATGTAAGACCCCAAACTAGCATTTGCATGAACTTAATGATGCTAAAACTTATGAATCTTTTTGCTCTCGACTATCGCAAATACAGGGGTGTGAAGGGTCTTTATTACTCGATGGAGGGGAGAAAAATGCATTTCCTAATCGAAATTCAGCTAGAGGCTTTGAGGTCATTGATAAAATCAAGGAAAATTTGGAGCAAGATTGTCCAGCCACCGTTTCTTGCGCTGACATATTGACCCTGGCAGCACGTGAGGCAGTATACCTTGTAAGAAGCCTATTCCGAGTAAATTTATACATTGCAGGCAATCATGCTCCTTGTGCTAATAATATTCTCTTTTTGTTCTCAGACTGGAGGCCCATTTTGGGCTGTCCCATTGGGTCACCGAGATGGTCTCACAGCTAGTGAGAGCGCTGCTAATGAACAGCTCCCATCACCTTCTGAGCCTTTAGTGAACATCACTGCTAAGTTTACCTCAAAGGGCCTCCAATTGAAGGATGTTGTTGTGCTCTCAGGTAGGCTTTTTCTGCTACTCGAACCTGTAACTTTTATTATTACAGCAAGACTCGTCCTTCTCATTTGCATTGAAGTGAAAAAAAAAAAAAAAAAAAGAAGAGTTCATGCAATATTCTGTGCTTCTGAATACAGGTGCACACACTATTGGCTTTGCTCAGTGCTCCACATTCAAGCCAAGGCTCTTCAACTTTGGTAGCTCTGGCCAACCCGACCCAGCACTCGATGCATCACTCCTACAAAGCCTGCAAAGTGCATGCCCAAATCAAGATAGTTCTGATACCAACTTGGCTCCTTTGGATTTTGTTACTTCCTCCAGGTTTGACAACTTCTACTACAGGCTTTTCTTGAACAATTCTGGACTTCTCCAATCAGACCAAGCTCTTATGGGGGACGATGCAGCTGCTTCAATAGTCCTTAACTATAGCAAGTTCCCTCACTTGTTTTTCAAGGACTTTGGGGCATCAATGGTCAAGATGGGTAGCATTGGTGTTCTTACTGGACAAAGTGGAGAGATTAGGAAATATTGTAGAGTGGTGAACTAGGAAAAAGGCCTCTGCATCGCTCTAATCCTTTCTCTTCCCTCTTTTTTTTTTTTTTTGTGTCCGATGAATATTCGTCTCTACATGTATAATCAATAATTCCAAACAATCTTACATACTAAAAAAAAAAAATCTAAATAGGGTGAGTAATAATTATTCATAATTAATTTAGCGGTAATTGGTAACAGTAAAATTAAAATTTTGTTGAGAATTAAGGACAACAAGACTGAAATTCTGTGGAGAATCCCTTAAATGCATTCCGTGTAAAAATGGCGGTAGCAGCCTGACTTATCTGAAAAGGGTTTCTTGTACTAAAAAACAATACTTTTTTTTTTTTTTTTGCGTGTGATGCAAAGTTGTCCAATCTTCTTTTTTCGAGGTATGCATGTACCAGATGGGCCAGATTTTGGGTTAAAACAGCAAGTCAGACCCATTTTCTCCAACCTCACAGCCCATATTCAAAACCGTTCGCCTGTAAATGTTTATAAAAATAAAGAAAGATATTCTAATTATATAATTTTTAAATTAAAAAATATTTAATTTCCCTAGCATTATAAAATCTAAATTTAATTATCTTTTTATAATACTAATATATTTTCTTTTTTGTTTTTGTGTCGCATACAAATAATTTCTCGAAATTTAATGAAGTCCTTCACTTTATAAAGCGAAGAAGGGTACATTCGTACTTATGAGGCAAGGACGCATCAAGTATATAATACATGTTCTCGAGGGCCTCGATTTCATTTTCCTAAAATACCCCGCCTCTCTCTTTATAATTTTGATGGTACCACTAGTCCTAAAAGCCTCTACAGACTTTAGAATCAGCCAAAGGCCTTTTGCTACCGTTAGGGTGCATTGTGTCCAATCCATAGGGCAGATATGAATTTTCGTTTACCTCTTCTTAGCTGTAGCTTTGGTTTGCTGATGCGATTGCAACCTTGATTGAAAGCGCTTGTCGTGGAGCTTTTCACTTTTTGCAGCTTTAGACTCTCAAATGTTCGTAGCTAGTCAATTTTTCGACAATACCCCTTTATTTTTGGGATGGAGGCAGATTATAATGAATGTGGTCCTATCAAGATGACAACCTGGATGATTGAAAGCAGTAGCGATAAGTTCTTAAAAAAAAAAAGTGCCAACTTTTTAATGTTTCATTGTGTGTTGAATTGAATCGCCAACAATGCTGTGTGGATAGGATTGTCTCGCCATCTACAGTGCTCCGGGATAGCATTTCTTACAATATTCACCTTCTTTTTTTTTTTTCTTTTTTTTTTTGTCTTTTATTGGAAATAGACGAGCTAAAGTTTTATTAAGAAGATATAAGAGAAACAGTTACAACAATATTCATTTTAAAAGCTTATTCATTCATGGAGACCCACTTTGAGACGAATTCTCAAGCATATTTTTGTGCAATGGACAAGAGACAGTGGCAACATTCCTGTGGCTTTGAAATCATTGACATATGATCTGAATCTCTTATCTCCATCACCTCATGGCACTGGCTATTCTCAATCATCCACCGCTGGAATTCCTCGGTGATTGCTTTGTCCTCCTTACATATGACAAAAACCCTTTTCACTGATCCATATCCTTGGTTCGTGAACCTTTCCGCATTGCCTAAATCGGGTAGAAACAGCGAACTTGGTCTCACTAAAGTCTTTGCCAATTCAAGATCCTTCGAGAATTGGGGCAATGAAAATTAACATTTTATATACTGTCGAGCTTATGAAAGAAAATTAAACACGAAGAAGTTGGAATTAGGAGGGGCTGCTTACCTCAATTGGGCACAGTTGATAGAGCTTCAATGACAAGAAACTCGGGCCAAAGAACATTGTGGTGAGGTGCGGCTGTGAGCTGCTATAGGGTGCAAATTGAGTGTCTAACCAAGCTCCTGCCGGTGCCCTTTCGAACAACTTCACGAAAGGAAGAAACAACAAAAGGTGAAAAATTATAAATCACAAGCATACACCGTAAACTTGAAAAGCAACTAAATCCGAGGCAGATGCAATTTTTTTAGTTCCTAAGAAGGTAGGTCGACAGGGGAGTTTGAATCCTGTTCACGCGTATAAAACAAGGGATTAGAGAGATGAGATGTTATCAGTCAGCTCATGTCCCCAAGTCCCCAAATTCAATTTGGTTGCACTTGTGTTCCAACATGAAAACTAGCACAATTATAGTAACACGATGCAAAAATGTTTCGTAGCAAGTGAAAAACCTCAAACTGGTATGAACCTATTTGTGATACCTGTTCAATAACAAATGACGGCTGTTTTACGGTATCCGGCATGAACCCGGTGAGAAACACAGCAACTGAAATCTTCTCAGGAAATTTCTCCATAGCAAGAGCCAAATTCATGCCTCCTAAACTGTGCCCCACCAGTATGACCTTTTCATTTGATGGCATGGAGGCCAAGAAATCTAACAAAGGTTGTGTGTATTCAGCAAACGTAGGAACGTCTTGGATTGCATTCATATGGATGCCCGAACCCGTAAGGTCGAGCACCGTGACCTGGTGGCCGGCCGACTCAAGCAGTGGCTTGACCTTGTGCCAACACCAGGCCCCATGGCATGCCCCATGTACCAGAACCAGATGCTTCGGGTCTTGCCCCAACGCCATCATCTTATTTTAGTTGGTATCTAGCTTTCTACACCATTCAAATTCTCAGTGCTCAGTTGCAAGATATATAAAGACATCCAACTTGGAAAAGTCGCCCCCATGATCCCAAAATGATTCCAATTTCTTTGCTAGTCTTAGTTGGAGTGCCTGGCGGGATTTAAACACCGACGAGGCTTGGGTTTTAACCTCGACCTCACCCCAAGTTCATAGATTTAGTAGCCAGTATTCTTTTCACCTAGATAATGCAGTCAGCTTCATAGCTCTGAACTTGTCCGTGCATTTCACTGTTGGAGATCTTAGGATCCTTCTTGGATTTGACCAAATCTTTATAATCGATTTGTATAATCTTCCTTCAACAAGATTTCATCAATATACTTAATTTGTTTTCCTTATTTTTCCAATACCCTTTTAATGTTAAAATTATTCTTAAATTGATTTATATTACTAAAAATAAATATTTAATAATTAAATAAAATTTAAATCTTTTTTTGAAATACAAATTAATAACTGAGGTCTATGAATTATTAATGATCTATAGCTGACCTCTCCCTCGCCTGAGATGAGTTATTGCTACATTCTACAGGGGAAACTCATTAAAAACGCCAAACCGCATCAAATTCAATGATATACTTGTCATGAGTTTTAATTAATTTATGCTTTTTCCCAAAAATAAAAAATAAATGTGCAAGTACATTTTCCTTTGACAATAAAAATAATATTTAATTATTCCACTTGCAAAGACTTTATGTAGATTCATTTGTACCAGTTATTATAACGAAAGGTTAGGATTTGCCTAACTTACGTTTCAATTTATGGATTTTGTTTTTTTTTTCTTTTTTCATTTTTGGACATCAAGACATCTCATGCGAAAAGAGACACCCCAAGAAGGTTATAAACAGGAGAACGCAAAAAGAGGAGCACGACAATCTCCCCCGACCAGATCCAAGACCCGGCACATGGAAGGACCGAAACTGCAACTGGGGGCCCCCGCACGCCAGACTCTATGTTATCGTGACCTTTCCAGCCTTCTGTCAATTCAAGAGAGTGATATACATTTATGTTTGTTATTTTTAACATCGTGATTAACCCCAACACCGATAGACATCCCCTCCCCTAAATGGCCTACAACCTTATCCAATTAGTTGTATATACTACACTAACAGAGCCAAAGGTACATAAACAAAACAGACAAAATACAGAATTACCAAAGAAAGAAAGGAAGGAAGAAAAAAGAAGAAGAAGCCTAAGTCAGACTCATTTTTGGAAAAATATCAAGCATGGAATTTAAGGGAGCCGAAACATCAATGAAAGATCTGAATTTTGACTTGGAAGAAGTGGGGTTCAATGGAAGCAAATCTCACGAGGGGCAGCATAATTTGACTGGTCACTTGCCATATAATTCTATGCAGATCAAAAGTTGCCGCCATTGAATTTGGGATACATTCGGTTTCCCTTTGGACTTTTCATGATATTCAATGCACAGGCCCAGTATTCCTTCCCAAGACGTTTCTACGTAAATTGTCCTAATTAACCTAACATTGGGTTAGTGAACATGCATTCCACAAAACTTCAGCTCTTTTATTGAGATCTTAAGTAATTGCACCGCATTTTTTGAAAACTAATTTTCATATGATAAGCATTTCTTATACAAATTTTTTTAATTTTAATTTTATTTTTATTTTATTTTTTTTTTTGCAGTCAAAAAATTTAAATTCGAAAACTTTCAATATTGGAGAGAGACTTCATTCACTATCATATGTTGGCTGTGGGTACAATTTCGTGGGCCAAGGTCTTTCATGGCCAATTGGCCCATGTATGTCAACTGGTTGAACCGAAAATTTTATTCCTGAGGTTTTGGTCCTAAATGAAACATAACGGCCACATAGTTCATTTTTACACTCACTAGTACGGTAGGGTTTGAAGAAAATTCTGACGCCCCCCACCCCCCAAACCAAAAAAAAAAAAAAAAAAAAGGAAAAAAGGAAAAAGAAAAAAGGAAGAATCTGCGAGAAATTGAGTTCCCAACAGTTGGGAAAAATTTGTTTGTAAACAGAGACCAAGGCTATCTTCGTAAATTTAGGCAAAATTCACATTGAAATTAATACGTGTGTGCGAATAAGGAAAGGAAAAACCAAGGATTGGCGCAATCAATTGTGTTATATATCGATATCAGGTGTAAGTTGGAGATAGATAGCCGACTGTAAGTAAAGGCATAAACATCCATGGATGCACCTATATCCAGTAATTAACTTGTGACATCGGAGAAAGAAGGGTTGGATGTCTGGTCTGCTATTGAAATTCACCTTCAACACCATATTTTCTTTAAATTTAATTATATATTTTTTAATAAATTTATATAATATTTATTTTTATAAAAATAATAATCACAAATTCATATAATATTCCCCCGCATTAGACCTAATCAATAAAGAGATTCATAACCGAACCACAGGAGTACATCTTCGGGAGGGAAATGCAAGAGACAGCTTCATTTATTCCTCATCCATCTCAAAACATTAATAATCCAATCTAAAGTATACACAGAACGAACAGAGTGATGGTCAATAAGAACCTCAAAAGCTCAAAATTTTACAGGGGCGGGGCAGAGTCATTTTTTTTTTTTTCTTGTTCTTTTTCTTTGTTTGTCTCCAATTCGAGATTCCCAGAAGCAAGCGGTTCTCGTATGATGCAGTTCTTAAAGAATTTGATTCTCTTCTTGTTACCGTACACCTTCATTCGTGAACAAAGTAGCAGGAAGACAAATGACAACGTAATCGCCAAACAATTGAATTTTACAGGGGCTGTGGTGCTAACAATCGGAGTCCGATAACATTACTTTGAAAATAACAATATATATTACAACCACTAACCGCAATTGTAGGCTTAAAGATTAAATTGCATAATCAATTAGTGGACGGATGTGTATAAAAAACACGTCAAATTCACAGATTAAATTGGTTAAAGAGATATTTTTATATGAATAGATTCGGAGTTCATATCTCAAACCTCATTTTTAAATAAATAAATAATGGATGTGATGTTAGGAAAGCTGTACTCATACCGAAAAACCAATCAAAAACTACATTTATTTTCGTACTAGTAATTTTTTATGTTTTGAAAATTTAATTTAATTTTATAACCGAAAAAATACCTTACATTATTTATACAATATAAGGAAAATACATGTAAAAGGATTTTTTTAACGTAGAACCATTGATTATAAATATTTTTTTTAAAAAAAATTAAGTGATTATAGTTATTAATTATAATCAATAATACAAAATTTACGTCCTTTCATTATTTGGTCCAACTAATATTTTCGAAAAAGAAAAACCCAAGTCGTTTCAAAATATTGACGGGTATGGTTTGTCGTCTGCGGTGCCACGAATAAGAGGGGCCCGCGATAACAGCGTACATACACTTGCATATGATAAAAGACAAGGGCACCTAAGAAGTCGTTCCAAAATACTGTCATCTGATGTTGACTCGTTGGGGCCCGCCATTAAGGCTCTGAGCTGCCACAGCTGGCGTAGGTCCGGGTCGATTTTCACGTGGTGGGGTTGGGGGGGGGGTAGGGGCTAAAATCTTAAATATCAGTGGGGAAGCTAGCAATTTAATTGCACAAAGGTCAAAAACTGCAAACAGCACAATGAAATAATAACTACATAATATATATATATATATATATATAGATAAATAGATAGATAGATTGAATGTCTTCAATTCAAGTCTACGTTGAAATCGATTAACAGAAGGGGAAAAAAAAGAAAAAAGAGAAAGGGTAATAGTTAGCTCAGGTATTTATGATATTTAGCTCAAGTGATACAGTGAAATCGTTTGAAGGGTTGAAAGCCATGAGTTCAAGTTTCCTCCATAATCAATATGCTTAGACAAACGCTGAAGTTCCTATTTGTATAAATTATTGCTTGTTAGTGGGAAGGGCTTCAATTTATTATATTACTGCTTGATAATGAGCATTTTAAACAAGCTTCGGACATTCAGGACAATCAATCATCTCTTTGACTTTTTGTTTAACTCTGCCGTCACAGTAATATAGATTTTTAATTTAATATTCATAAATATGGAAAGCCATCCGAATTTTCTTATGCCATTTTTGGAATTCCAAGCTCCTAACGAAGATCCGTGCAATAGTGTGGATATTTCGGCAGGCAAGACTTTTTTTTTTTTTTTTCATAAATCAAAATCAAGTTTTTTTATTATTATTTTTTAAATTTAAATTTTAATTTTATTCATTCATTCATTCTTTTTTTTTTTCTTTTTTTTTTTGGGTTAATTGGCCCAACCCGGACATTCAGAAGGTAAGACTTCTCCCAGACAATTTAGAACGCATGCGCCATATTCGATGCTTTCAGAGTCAATCAAAAAATCTAACTGCAAGATCGTGTACATTGCGAGAAATCCCAAGGATGTGTTCGTGTCATTGTGGCACTTTCTGAATGCAAGAACCGTACCCTTTCAGTGAAGCATTTGAATGGTTTTGCAAAGGGGTCCATCCCTTTGGTCCTTATCACGATCATGTCCTAGGGTATTGGAAGGAGAGTCTCAAGAACCCTGAGAAGTTACTATTCTTGAAACATGAAGAGATGAAGGAAGATCCGAGAAAGCAAGTCAAGAAATTAGCTTCTTTTCTTGGAAGGCCTATTGTGAAGGATGAAGATCTGGACAATATACTTTGGAAGTGCAGCTTCGAAAGGCTCAAGAACTTGGAAGTGAACAAGAATGGGGTTGAACCTTTTATTGGGAATCCTCTTAACTCTTATTTTAGGCGTGGAGTTGTTGGGGACTGGAAGAACTACTTATCTCAAGAGATGCAAGAAAGACTGGACAAGATAAGTGAGATGAAGCTTGAGGGATCTGGTTTACATCTCTAGAAATAATTAATTGAACCAATGTTCATGATCATCAACCAAAGTCCCTCCTGCCACAAAAAATAAATTGGATTGCCCACAACCAAATTAATAGACATTTTTAAGATTGAGTGTGAATGTTGAATGTTTAGTCCCCATATGTGTTTGGCCGTTCCTTAATGTTGTTGTGTGTTGTTTTATTGGTGGCCGCAGGATTCGGTTGCTCTGTGTTTGTGTAATGTCTTAAGAGTATTTTGTTTCAGTGGCAGAGAAGAGTTTCATTCAATTGTGCTTCAATTGATCCACCGCTTCTCCCGTAGGGTACATTTTGGGCTAATTACTTCAGGCCCCAACATCATTTTTCAACAGTAACTTAGCTCTGTTAAATGCAATGAAGTCCAATAATTAAACAAATACTGTGTTGTTTATTGTATGCCTGTGTCTGGTATGCTCTTGTGTCATGTAAAGCATCGTTTAAGGAATTCGCTTGGAACAGCCGTTGCCCGTGCGACCCATGAGACAGCAACTGTCTTCTGCTTCAACTTTTAGGCTAAGTCTTAATTCTATCATAAGATTACACCAAAGTCATTACTTTCGTTGTGTGCATCTTAAGTGTGTTTTTTGAGATTCTAGTTAAGCTTTAGAAGTTCGCATTTTGAATGAAATGTTTATATATATATATATATATATATATTAGATAAATTAAAAAATATATTGTCCTTAGAAATACCCAAGAAACTTTGATATACAATAGAGTATCTAAATCAATTGAACGTGACTTTTCTTCTCTTCTGCTCTCATGTGGTTCTGTTTTCCTTTCAAAGCCAAAACCTCGTGACTTAGAAAACAGATCATTACAGTCCAAAAAATGGGTCAATACACTAAGGGTGGCGTCCAAGGGCTTTGCCACAAAGTAGAGCATTGGAAGGAATGTTATATTCATTAGCAAGGCTGTGGACCGGCGTCTCGACCCTGAGATAGAATTGCTGCCCAAGATATTGCCTCTCCCACATTGCAGACCTCAGGTTCCACATTCCCTGGTTGTCTAATGAGACCAGGATGGCAGTCCAGGAGTTTGGATAGACCTGCCAAAGAAAAAAAAAATGAAAAAATGAGCATCAAGAACTCGGAAAAGAATGGAGACGAGTGAAGTGACACAAGGCTCTTGCACAGTGTGGGGTCTAGGGAAGGTTTACATGTACAGAAATGGGAAAATAACAGAAGTACAAACTTTGGTCTACCTGAGTAGTATGTCTGGCAAGAGCATCAAGTAGATTGTAAGTGGTTCTTCTGTTTGGTGTCCACTGGCCAAAACCAAATCTGTAGATGTTGAAACAACAATAATCAGAATCTATTAAACTGACAAAAATATGAAACGTGACGCAATATTTTTGGCTTTACCCAACAACCCAGAAGTCATAGCCATCAAGATGCCAAGATTGCAATTTGTTTTCATTGTTCTGGAAAACAACTTCAATAAAATCATGGAGGTTGGACGCCATAACAGAGGTTGATATGTAAGCAGGGCCCTCAGAAGGAAGGCTTTGGATAGAGTTGATACTGAAAACTCCTGGAATGTTGAAGTAATCAGCAAGCTTTAATGGGGTATCAGGGTTAATGTAGGACACCCTGTTGACTGCGTAGCGCTGCTTTCCATTTATTAGAGGTGCTGAATTGACCAATACAATTGTCCTTGTTGTTGTTACCTTTCCGTAATGGAATGAGCCTTGGGGATTCGGCCTGGCCGCATTTGATGTCAAATTCCACCTTCAAGGAAAGGAAAGAGATATAACAACCTTCATTTCATCTTTTGCATCCATAAGGTTTCTCACAGGTAAGTCAAATACCTGAAAGTTCTGGCCTGCTTCATAGACCAGTGTATTTGATAAGTGGGACCGGAAGGGAGGGGTCCTGAGGCTGAGGTCTGAGAATTTGAGTAGTGCAGCACTGAGGTTACCGTAAGAACTTGCTTGGTAAATCGTGTGGATGCAACAATGTAGTAATCTTTAGGGGCCTGATTCAGGGTCACTAAGACAGAAACAGACTGGCCAGCATGGACATCAAGAGAGTCATAGATATTTTGAATAACGTGAGATCCTTCAACCTCAACTAGCTTCAATGTATGGCCCTGAACCCTGAAGTTTATTGAAGTAGATAATCCCACATTTGAGATCCTGAACATGTAGGTTTTACCTGAAGGTCCGAAACAAAATATGCTCTTTAGGATCGTTAAAAGCGGGTAAAAATAATTGATTTAGATGATGAATGTATAGAATAGAGAATATATATCGTCATAAAACCAAAAACGACCTGAATTAGCACTGAAGGTGGCATGACTCTGTCCATTTATAATGAGCCCATCTGGAAAGGGGATGGATTTTCCTGAGTCCAGAATTGCCCGTAATGTCTGCAATAAAGACAGCTCAACATGAATGGCAAAGACAACATATAACCTGTTCCAAGCATCTCTATAAGCAGGTGCACTTCTCCAGCCATGTAAAGGTTGAAATTGAGCATAATTGGCATGCTTCCGAGTGAGTGCTCTATCTGATAGATTAGATTTGGGGAGAGGATAATAAAAACGAGCTGCTTGGACATGCCTTTTTCACCCGATACTACATAGTGCTGTTAAGTTTTAGTCCCCTATAGTGACATCACTGCTCCCAAATGTTGAATAAATGCCAAGCAGAACCATGCCAAAAAATTAAGTTGCTGGGGTAAAAGTTTTAAAGTTGAAAGGACATAAAACAAGCACAAGCTAATTTATTAGTTGCAAATGCTACTATCTGGAAAGGAGGCATATCAGGAACCAAAAGTTATCCTGTAGCAGCTTTGGCATTTGCAGGAGTCATCATTTGATTACCAATTAATGAAGTTTCCACGATGGGTAAGGCTAGAAGGCGTAAACTTCAGAGGATAGAATACAAAAACTTAGAAATAATGCTTATCACAAGATCACAGTTCTGCAATAGATATTACAATAGAACTTGCAAATTCTAGAAATAAGAAGTTACAGTTGAAGATCCTGCTCACCTTGTGACTTCTCTTGTACCAATCACCAATCAGTAGAGTGAAATCTCCATCAGGGGTTGCATACGGTTTTGGAATCTGAGGTCTCTGATAGACATTGATTGCTCCATAACCTCCGGCAGCTTTGTGTAATAGAGTTGATGGGAAGTATGTGAAAGTTCCAATCTGATCTTTGGGTTGGAAGATGTAGGTATAGTTAGAGTTTGGAGGGATGGGGCAATTGGTTCCCAAAACTCCATCTTGCCATGAGTTCTTCTTTTGTTTGATGCCATTCCTATTTGTGTCAAAATAAGTTTGACATCATATAATGTACTTCCCAAGAATGCAAGGACTTGTTAATTATAACCATATTAGTCCTATGGCCATATCAAATTCAATCTACAAGATCATCACGAAATAAGATCAGCTAGGAACTATATCTCAAAGAAATCTCCATTTGATCATAAAAATGGAGAAGCATGAACTTACCATGTCAAAAGGAAAGGCTGGTCCAGCTTGTTGACGAGGTTGAGGACAATGTTGTCATTAGTCACCACCTCAAGTCTAGGACCAGGAAACTGTCCATTAATGAGGATAACCTACAAGATTCAAAAACAAAACTTTAGAAACCAAGAATTTTCACCCCATACACGCTAATCCAAGATTATATCAAACACCAAAAATCAATAATCTGCATTACCAACCTGTTGGGGAACTCCAAGAGGATCAAGAGTCCCATACGTGACAGTCCATGTGTAAAACCTATATGGGTTATCTGCATTGACCAAAGGAACACCCAAAACAGCCAAAACTCCACAAAGCAAGTACAAAGCCACTTCCTTTCTCATTTGATCTGCAAAATGCCAAGGAACCAATTACAGAAAACTAAGAAGAGACACCACTCTCATAGATTTATGCTTAGCACAACAACAGAGGTTGAGACATACCAGATCTGGGAGCCGTTACTAATCTTGTTGTGTCGCAATTAAAACAAGGGAGATGAACTGGTGAGGCTTAAATAAGGACAGCGCCCGAAAGCTGCTTAAAGTGGTCAACTATTGATTGCGATGGCGCTGGTTTGAGCGCAAACTTTAACTTTGGACACACCAGGCCCGCCTAATGAATAAATAAATACAAGTTTTGTTAGAAGAGAAAAAAATAAAAATAAAATCACAAGTTTTGTACAGTTCTCTATAATTACTACTAATTACAACTAACGATCATAATTTAGCAACGTTAATATGCATCTAATCTTCACCTCTTTTGCGTTCACGTAATAGCTCTGTTAAATTAGTGGTTGCACATTATGACCATATTCGTCGCATTTCACGCGTTTCCGAGTCATTATATTTGCTTTAAACCGAAGCTATCTTTTCATTTCTGGTAAAGCTGCATGAATGATGCAGAAACCTTTTGACTAAACGCCCTCCCGTCAATCGCGCAAGATAGACTACTACCTACTAAGAAGTAACAATTCTTCTTCTTACATTGTCATAATTATTTGCGTCCACCGTGTCTATTACTTTTGGTACATATCAAATGTCTTATATATCTAATAATGTACATGCTTCTCTGGATAACAGATTGACGGAGGTGATTGTTAGAACTGGATACCACTTATCAATTTGCCATTTTTCCTTTCCCAAGTTTCTGAAGTCATTGAAAATGGCATATTATAATTGAGTTAGAAATGAATTCATAGCCTGGTGACCCAAAAGCAAAAATGGTTTTCTTAGTGGTGGGTGTCATTCTATCCATAACATTCATCAAAAAATTGAATCCACAAACGGCATGAAGGAGAAAATAACGCCCTAGAATGAGACCTGAACTATCGAAAAAATGGCCCATTCTGGTTGCTGCTCCAATATGATCCAAAAAACAGGTCAAAAGCTGCTCTGGACCATGAAATATATTTGATAGTAATACCATTCCACTTGGGTTTTAAGTGAAAATGTCAACAATTAACATATTGGGTGGGAGCTTGGTGGTAGGTTTTGTTCACACACACGCGCGCGCGTAATCTTAATTCGAATTCTCACACCTTTGGTTTTTCCTAACAAAAATAAATAAATAAATTATATGGTTACGTAAAGGAAATTGTATTTAAATCTTATATTTGTTAACATTAGTCGTTTAAAATGAAATCTTACTCCATTTTATAAGTGTTTACTTTAGATTATAAAATAATTAAAAGAGAATATTATCAAACGATTTTTTAAATTTAAGTTACAAGTAAAATAATTAATATTTTTATGATAAATTTGTTTTCTCGTTTTAAAAAAAAAAAAAAATTAGCAATGTAAACAATCGATCAAGCCAACCCGCTGGCCATGATCGAGGAAGCAGTGTTAGAGGGAAAGGAGGCCTTCCTGCTCATTTTACATTTTATTGAGAAGAAGATTACCGAGAGAACATACCCAGTAGTACAGCAGACAATTTCCATTTTCACATTTTTCAGGATCTATAGACAGGAGGTGAGAGGAGGAGAAACAAAAAAGAGAGTGGGGAATGAGCTTGAAACGCTGTCCATTTGACACGTACCACATGTCCTTATCATAAGCGTCGGACATTATAATACCAGCTGTGTTTATATATGTAGAGACTAAAAACATGCGACAATCGCCCTGACAATCACATTCATAAAGAGACCCAGACATCTCTCAATCTGTCGGGTAAAGCTGAAAACGATTAAAATTTACAATTTTATTTTTAATTTTTTTAAAAAATAAAAAATATATTTTTATTGTATTATTTATGACTTACTAAATTTTTTAATAAATTAAAAAATAATTAAATATAATTATTTTGTTGAGACTTGAGAACATATATCTTTTTGCCAAGTTAGTGATATTAATTAAACATTTAAATACAAAAAATTTATAAAAATAAAAAAAATCATTTTTATAATATAATTTATAATTCACAGAGATTTGGAAGCTACCATAAACGTTATATTGACTCCAATAGAACTCAAGAGACTGTTGTCGTGGAGAAACCAGAGAGTAACATAATACTGGTGGTTAATCGCAAGTGGCCTGCACATTGCAGAGAAGAGCTTGATGCAAAGATCATCACTGCATTAGGATGTGCAATCTAGACAAAATCCAACAAGTTTTCCTAATATTGGTTAAGATAAATTTTGAACAATTTAATAAAATGACGAAAAAAGATTCATCTTATCAACCCCATGTTCAAAAGACTACAATTTTTCTTCTCCGTAATATATACCCAACCACATCTTACCTAAGATGTATGGTATAATGCTACAGAAACATGCACCTTGCTGCGTCTTTATGCACAATTAGAAAATACACAAGCAGGAGAATCAAAGGAAACTCTGTTACAGAAGCACGGGGAAACTGAGACCAGGTTTCTTGGACTCAACAATGGGAAACGTTGACATGTCTACAACTGCTGAGTGTTAAAAAATGCAAAAGTGACTCAGTGAAGACTATATGAAGAACAAAGAAACAGCTAATCGAAACAAAGGCCATTGATCCTTGCAGATGTGAAGTGCAGACAATTAGTTGAGCAGATCAGTTGCTGTCCAATATTTTAGCTACCTCCGGGCAGTTCGTGATTTTGGCCTTGATTTCTGTGATGCATGGGAGTAAAAAAGGATGGAAAGAATCATCAACATAATTTCATCGACACTTTAAGAGCATCAACATATTTGGTGTCTGTTACTTTTCTTCAAATTATTAATTTCTACAGGGTAGCACTCTATTTAGGATTCCATTCGTGAAAACCTTTTAGCACTAAAATTAATTTTCACAAAAAGAACCAAGAAAAATAAAAAAGCTCCCAGAAAAACTACTCACATAAGTAGTCCCAAAGCTGGCCCCAGATCCAGTTGCAGCACCTGGAGAAAATTACAAAGGTACAATGACAGGAAATGCATCAGTACTCCAACTTTACTGTTTATGAGACAAACAAAGCAGAAAGCAAACAGTATTTGGAAATACCTGAAGCAAATGGTGTTGAAAATACGGAACCTCCAGTAGAACTGGGGACACCAAAAGAAGGAGCAACACCACCAAACAAGGAAGGAGTTGAAGCAGAACCAAATAGTGAGGCTGATGACGTTCCCAAAAGAGGAGTCTGTGGAGAAGCACCGGATGATGCAAACAAAGAGGACACTGGAGCAGAGCTTGTTGGTGTTGCAAAAAGAGACAATGAAGCCACAGAGGAAAAAGGGGCAGAAGAAGGTGTACTAAATAGAGAAAGCCCAGGCCCTGATGAAGCTGGAGCTGATTGTGCAGATGCCAATAAAGCAGTCGATGCACTGGGGGCTGGTGAGCTTGCAAATAACCCAGTAACCTGTGTTGATGGCTGTGAACCTGCAGGCAAATGCAGAGTTGGATGTACTCGCTTAGCAGCTGCTTCCTGCTTTGCTGTTTCCCGCCGATCAGCCTCAAGGAATGGATCACTTCCATCCCCTCGTTGGCGCTGGTCAGCAAGAAAGGCTGTTCTCATGGATTCAATGTACTGATGAATGCTCTCGACCTAGGAAACACAAGAATGCATCCATCAAGAAATCAAAATTAAAGTATACTTCACCTTTTGCAGCGTACTACTTTTATAATGTACCGATGGATGCTGTTCACATGAGCAGCATGCTTGCTCATGTGTGTGTCTTCTTCAAGGAAAAGCATATAATTGACCATGTAAAAATCACCTCGGGAAAACAAACAGAAAGTATATTTTAATCCAATAGCATTGTACTACTTTTTTATGCTCATGGCTGTATCTGTTTAAAGAATTAGGCAAAGCAGTTTAACATACTACGGTACTTAGGAAACCATCTTCCAGAGTTTGCAAAAAGATTGTAACCAAATTCAAGCCCAGGAGAAAAAAAAAAAAAAACCTCAATTTCAGCGTTTATCATCATGAAAGAAAATGCTTCCATCAGTTATAAGTAAAAAAGATTCTCAGCAACAGAATATCGTGAAGTTTCTCAGATTGCATGCATTATTTACCAATTGCTAACCATCTAAACCCAATGAATGCAAAGCATGGGTAGGCATAGCAGAACACCATAAAGTATTCCCTACTACAAGACCAGATAAAATTGTGACAGGTGCATTCATCCCCTTTACCTTGGCAGCCACATGAACGAAAAAGTCATGCACATTTGACATGACTTTTGGAAGAGAGTGCAACAATGACGATCCAGGCAGGGGAGAATTCATGTCAGAATCTAGGAGGAGCAATTGCTCTAACTCTTCAATCCACTGGCAGCATTCACCCAAGTACCTCTCAAATCTGGCAACTGTTTGCTGCAAAAAGGGAGAAGGTTTCCTTGGCAGCCCACTGTAGAAATCAAACACAGGCATTATAAAGGCAGATGTCGGTTGACCAGTGGAACCTGGTGTCACTGTTGCTCCAGTAGGTTGGGATGGAGCAGTGGCATTTACTGCACCTCCTGGATTAAGATTGGAGAACCTAGGCTGTAGCATCATGAAAGACCGTACAGCCAACTCTGTATTCCGTAACATCTCTTTAACATTGGCCATAAGCTCTTGCAGCAAAGCTTTCTGCCTCTCTGTGGCAGCACTGATTCCCCCAAGTTCCTGTAAAAGACTGAGAAATTTAAGTGATTGAACCACCAAGGAAGCAGTTCTGTTATCTATAACACATAGTTGGATCCTACATTGACATATCTTCCGTACATGAAAGACAAAATATCTTTGGAGAAAAATGTGGTATACTAGATATCCATAATGGTCCAATATTAATTTTCAGGTATCAAAAAAAGCAATTTGCAAGCCATTTTGTCTTCATAGATGATTTGCTTCAGCTAACCTTACATTGTGGTCTGCAAATAATTTTCCCACAGAACTTTCTTCCCATGTATCTCATACAAGAAACAAATCTAGACAGCTTAGTTTTACATCCTAGTTGGAAAAAATTAATGTAAGTGATTAACCTAAAAAAAGGACACATCTTACTAACTAACAGTTATACTTCTTTCGCCGTTTGAATTATATTTCTGACCATAATGTCAGTCAGGTAGCTAACTATATAATTCATAAGACACCAGAAGGCCTCACCCAAATACACACAACCTCACCAAAGGAATAACTCAGTTGATGGATTAATAGCAGATACATATAGCTATTGCAATAAGAAAAACAACAGATGCACCAAATAAAAGCTAATAAAACCTGAACAATATGGCTTGCATCAAGTTCAAACCCTTCATTGGAAATCGAGGAATCATAAAGGCGACTACACTGATCTAGCCTCTGGCTTTCATCCCTATACTCCAATACCCGTTCCCTACATTACCAAATCATACATAAAAAAACCATACAGTTTATAACCAATCTGAAGCCCAAACATAGCCTTAAAACAGGATCATAATTCGAATAGAACCCAATTATCTGCTTCCCGAAAAAAAGGAACCCAAATCCATGACCAAATTTTGGTTTTCTAAAGCAAAGAACTTTTCAATCTACAATTCACGTCCAACAGACTGGAGGATCATTGTGGCAACACAGAGGAAACGTTAAATGCAGTTTAAAACTAATTAAAGGACTTGATTTCCCACAAAAGACGAGCAGCTCATAAAATCCCAAGGCCCGTTTAGTCCGAACGACAGCAGTAATTACTTCAAAGTCCCAACATTTGATGCTTCACAGCCTCAAAAAACAACGAAAAGAAAAATCATCCATCAAGCCTGATAAGACAAATTTTCTATTCAATGAAAGATCATGCTATGTTTTATGTTCTTTCCTCCCCCGCCTGCATTTTCCCCGCAACCAAACAAAATCCAAGAAAAACAGAAAAAAAGGAAAGAACACGAGAAATCCATACTCAATCTGAAGCAGAATCTTCTGGGAATCCGGGTGGAGATCAGCCCACTTGGCGCTGTAATTTGCAGGAGTTTTATCATTGGTGAAGAGATACAGCTGCTGCTGCTGCTGCTGCTGTTGTTGTAGCGGTTGTTGCTGTTGATGAAATTGCAATTGCTGCTGGAATTGCGGCTGCTGTTGTGTGAAAAGTGGGCTGCTTTGTTGAAATAGCTGTGGCTGAGACTGGACCCCAAAGGGCGACTGGGTGTGCTGTTGTGGGGTGGAAAAAACTGAAAATGCCATTTGGGTCTCTGAACTTCTCCTCAAAGTTTTGGGCTTTGATTTGGATTTTACGTAGGCATTTGGGGATTTGGGTGTTTTGACTTGGGGATTTCTGGGATGTTGCAAAACCCTAATTCTCTAAACCCTATTGAGAGGGAAATGAGGGGGAGGGGGAGATGTGTAAAAGACCCACACTTTGAACTGATTTGCTTTCGTCCAACGACACGTCGTTTATGGCTTTCTGTTTTCCATTTTTCTTTTTACGATTAAAAATTCACTTCCAAAGCCTGGCTTTCTTTACATTTTTATTTTTATTTAAAATTAGTGAAACTGTGATTCCGTGTCAAGACAGTAGGTGTCCATGTAATAAAATCACACGAATAAATTGAGAGAAACTATTATAGTTTGCAAATGATTCTTCTTCAGTAGTGCCTGAATTATGTCCAACTTTCAAAGTTTGGAACTTTAGATCGACTGACAAAAGTAGATTACCTACTCCGACCTACACTTGCGGGCTAGAGGACCATCCTTTTTCGTGCAAAATGCTGCTCTTTGTAAGTCCAAAATGTTCACTCAACCAACGTTGGAACTCTCGACTTCGTTAAAAGAAAGCTCGGAAGTAATCCAACAATCAGGAGAATCTGATGAACAAATGATGACACCAGAAAGAATTATTCTTTCTAGTTTTATTGGCAACTTTTTTTTTCATCTTCTTTTAAGCTCTAAATGTTATTTCAAGCATACAAATTAAAAAAATAATAATAAAGTTAAATCATTTTGACTTGGTAGTACGATTAAATTACACAAATAATTTTTTAAATTGATGGAATAAGAATATCAAAAGAGAGTTTTTCAGTATGAAACTAAATCGGAAAGAATAACATAACTCAACAAAGTGGGAAATTAAAAAAAAAAAAAAAAACAGGAGAAGAAAAAGAAAAAAGTACAGGAATTAAACTAAGTTTTTAGAACAAGACATTAAGGAGAAGATTTTCATTCGTTGAAGTTTGCTATTTGGTAAAACAAGGAATCAATAGGGTTACTGCTAGAGTAAACAAATTTCAGAAAGACGAGGATCAAAGATTCCGGAGCTTTCTGAGATTCATAGGAGAAATATATCTCGTGTCTCCATCGACCAGTTGCTTGGCAATTATGAGATTGGCAGCCTCGCTCGGATGGTAAGGATCCCAGAAAACATGCTTGGATCGATCTTGGCACAGGGTAGATGTCGGTCCGCATGGAATTATCCCTGCAAACTGACCTCCATTACCGCAACAAGCTCTACTTGCCGTCGTAAATCCTGACCCCAGGAAAAATTCAGTATAATTCTGTTATTTAAATATACTTATAGTTTGTATTATTAGAATAATTGACATGGTCATGTGCAACCAAAATTATCAGACTTATATAATGAAATAAGAATCACAGTGATAGCAGTATGAAATAATATGATCAATCTATGTGTTTATAATTTTTTTTTTTTCATAGAGTTTACAATACAAATATTTCTTATAGTGAGAGAACTTTGAGAAAAAGATAAATAATGCATTAAGGTGAAATACGTGACATATAATTTCAGCAATAATGCTTACCATATTTTCCATAATTTGAGATGAGTTCCATCACCAACTCATATACATTAGCAAGAACAAAATGAGCTCCAGGAAGGTCATCGTTCAGTTGAGCAAGTAAATCCTTCAACTGCCCATTGTACTGAATTGCCAGCTTGTCAACGAAGTCGACGCATTCATTTTTTTTCAGTTGATTTATGGTCTTCTGGTATGGAATGCAGCCTATTGGTCCAACGTTCCCCACAACAAATTTTCGTGCATCCAATTGATAAAGTCTCTGCCATCAGAAACACATCCGTGGCAAATACCGATTGATTAACCAAAAACATCTCTGAAGTAAATTAAATAGGTGACGTCGTCAATTAAGGGGTTGGTTTAGTTTACTTACAGTAAGTTGGTTCCTCAAGTGACTGATCATATCATCAACGAATGTATCTGGGCTTTGACTTATTCTTGCTCCCGCGGAGACAACTGGAAGCATGTAATTGTTTAAAAAATCATTTGATCCAATAGTTATTGAAAAAATGGATCTATTCATTAGATGCTCTTTTGCTTCAGATGGACTCAGCAATTGATCGATCTGTTTTCTGGTAATGTTGAAATAGTCGACTTGAATATCCAATCCTAGTCTATTAACCTGAAATTAATATGCCAAATACATGTGAATGAGATACGCATTTTGCATACAAATAAATGAGAGAATGAAAAACTATATGGCCATAGTTATAGAGTAAGTACTAACAAATATTCTCCCAGTTGCATTCAAAATCCCTCCTCCTCCTGATGCGTAATTGACCCCATCTAGTATGGCTCTTCCTGTGCAATTTGGGGCCAAAAATGGGCAAGCATAGTTTGGTTGTCCAAGTTCCTCCCCTAGAGAGAGAGAGAGAGAGAGAGAGAGAGAGAGAGAGAGAGAGAGAGAGAGAGAGAGAGAGAGAGAGAGAAAACAAACAAAGATCCAAACATGTGAGCAACAAGAGAAAAAGGGGTCAAAACGATTAACATTTAATACTTAGCCACAAAACGCTTACCGACAATGTCACCAATGGTTCTCCCATTAGTAAACCGGCCAGTAGGATTCCCACCCGACTTTACAAAATCGATCCCATTTGGTCGGATATTTGCCCTAGACAAAGTTGGTAAATAGTTATTGTTTCCAGCGTCAACTAGAGAATCGCCAAAGATAAAGGAGCCCGCCGTGGGAAGCTTATCATCTGCTGCCTTGGCAGAATAGCTCAGGTTGATGGCAATAACAAGAACGAAGGCCAAAGAATAAGGTCTAAAGGCCATGGCTGGACGCGCTAATGAGATTGTCAGGAGGTGACCCTTTTTATGGCATTTTGGTGAAAAATTCTAAGGTTCCAGTGAAGTTGGTATGACTCTTTTGGGTAAGGTGAAGAACCAGTGGACGACAATGACACATGTTCATGCGGGTAGTTCATCAACAATTGTGCAAATTTTCTTAAATGTATAATAGAACTTTCGATTTTGCATATACAAGATACGCAAGTGGCCCACATTTTTGGTCAAAGATTATACCTTAATCCAAGCAAACTGAAGTAACAGACATTAGGAATCAGGGGTCTGATTCCAAATGAATAATAAGAAGAAATGATCTAAAATTTTATTCCAAATAGAGGGTTTGGTTCAAAATTTTCCTTCTTGTAATCGGGTTAGAAATGAAATTATCCGTTCTAGATCACTTGGCGGATATTGAAGGGCACTAATGAATTTTCACAACACAGAAGCCCAACCCCTGTCCTTTTTAACCCTGTCCCTATCCTTCTATTACCATTACCTTATTAAACTCGAAAACTCGACCGTTAACAGCCCACAAAAGCGCACAGACAGCCTATAAGAGAGAGAGTGTGAGAGAGTTCGGGGGGAAGGTAGAGAGAGAAGAGAAAGGCCTTAAGAATGCCTTTGAGAAAGAGAAAGACTCAAACTTTAGAAGCCAACAACAACACAAACACTGCCAACCTACAAATCAAGAATGAAGAAAGTCCTAAGATTTCAATTTATGAACAGTCAAGAGAAGAGAGAATCAAAGAAAACCTTGAGAGAATGCAAAAACTGGGTCTCAAGGACCTCTCTCTCAAGCTAAAGGCCTCTGCCTCCACTAAAAGAGCCACAAGGAAAACCCCATCATCAATTAGACCGCCATCTCCCTTGAAGCCACCTGGGCCACTTCGTCGCTCAACAAGGTTGTTGGTAGTTTTAGTTTAACTGTTTTAAATGTTCTTTAAAAGCAGTGGTTTTTATTTTTTATTTTTATTTTTTTATGTTTATGTTTTTTTTTTTAATGAGATTTTGATTTTGTGTTGATTTTGGGCTTTAGAATAGACTTTATGAAGTGGGTTTAATAAGGAACAGTGAAAATGAGAATAAAAATTGTTTCTTTTTTCTTTTCTTTTTATTTTGGGGATTTTTCTGTGACAATATGTCATTACGGAGTTTTCTGAAACTCTTAGATGCGATTACAATGGGTTGTGGTCATTTGTATTTTTGGCCACCAACAAATTGATCTTAATCTCTTTTTTTTTTCTTCTTCTTTTTGGTGTTTCTTTCAAAATTTTGTGTGGGCTTAGGTTGCAAAATGCAGCTCCAGTTGCTTACTCCGAAGCGGTACTGGCAAAGAACGGTGGGGTGTTGGAGGATGAGGACGTGAAGTTACAGGAGGGTTCAAAGCCGGAGGTTTACACAGAAGAGCATGAGAGGCTGTTGGGCAACACTGAGAGGATCTGGACACTTTTTGTGGATGGGTATGGAAACGATGGAAGAAGACTTTATGATCAAGTTAATGGAAAGACTTGCCATCAGTGCAGGTCGGCAAACTTTCTCACTTCTAATTGCTTTAAAATTGCTGAGCTTATAATTTTATTGTACAATCACATGCCTCTGTGATGATAATAGAATCATTTAACCCAAACATACAAATATGTGTGCTTTTTGACATTCTAAGTGTGAATTTTATTTTCTTGGCCTAAAAGCATTGGAAAGGATTGTGCTCGAGAAAAATGGATTTGCAGTTGAAATTGCTGCCCTTGAAGCAGGTTTCTGAAAGGATTCTTCATGAGTTTGATTATGAATCTAGGGCCGATCAGATTATTGAAGAATTATGGCAGTAACTAGGTGGTGACGACGTAATTCTGGTGTTTGGACATCAAAGACAATGTATCGTGGTTGAATAAGCAGATTCATTGAGGGTATTGTAGTCACAAAGAGAGCGAAAATGGGGCAAGGGATAAGCAAAATAATTGAAGTGTCAGTACTAATTAATGAATAATATGTGAGTGGTGGCAGATGTAATTCTGGTGTTTGGACATCAAAGACAATGTATCATGGTTGCATAAGTAGATTCATAGGGAGTATTGTAGTCATGAAGAGAGCGAAAATGGTGCAAGGGATGAGCAAAATAATTGAAGTGTCGGTACTAATTAATGTATAATATGTGAGTGGAACAGCTTGATTGATAGGTTGTATTAGAGTGGTCCAGCCAAATCTTGTTGTGCATTAGTCTTCTTAAAGGTATAGGATGCTATATCGGGCCAATTTGCATGTCCCTCTGTTGCGATCCACATTGCATTGGTTTGTCATTTGTTGAAATCTACGATTGCTCATGATTGGAAAGTAGTGAAACAATCTTTGTGGCTTTTCTATGCATGTATCATTTGGTTATTCATGAATGGATCTATATAAATGCTTCATCAATGCCCATCCAGTAATAGGAGACAATAATGCCTTCAAAATGCGATGGCAACCCCAGTACTTAACTATAACACATGACTTGGGGTCTTCGAAATTCATTATGTGGTACTCAACATCAGACTCCCTGTCAAAAACTGAAATTTCCTGTTTCTGCTCTATATTGCTTGTTGTCCAGCTCTTCAACATATTTGTATGCTTTTAAGTTCCTCAATGTAACTATTATCTAAGCTGCATGAGTTCAATCATTCAAAAGGCGAAATTGATGCTTAACAGGCAGAAAACTCTTGGTTATCACACTCACTGTGGCACATGCAATCTAGTTCAAGGGCAGTTTTGCGGAGATTGTTTGTATATGAGGTAATAATCTTCAAGTGTAAATGTCATCTTCTTCTAAGCATTGTAATCTTCTTGATAGTTTGGTGCTGCTGATTGAGCACATTTGTGATGAAGAGACCAACAAAGAAAATTCTAATCCTTCTAGCATTCTTCTTTTTTTTTCTGTTTGTCCTCTAAGCAGATATGGGGAGCATGTACTGGAAGCCATAGAGAATCCTAACTGGATATGCCCTGCCTGTCGTGGAATCTGCAACTGCAGCTTGTGCCGGCAAGCAAAAGGGTGGCCTCCTACTGGCTCCCTTTACAAGAAGGTAAACCTCTCTACAATACAAGGATATCTTGCTCATTCTTTGCAGAATACAAAATTTGATATTATGTTTTTTACCTGTCTTCCAGATATCAAAATTGGGCTATAAGTCAGTTGCACATTATCTCATCCAGACCCAAAGATCAAAAGATGATGCAGTAAAAAAGTCGGTTAACATCAATCAGGTGTCTCCAAAAAAGCTACTGCCCTTTTCTCATATGGAAGAACCATCTAAGGAATCACTGCATCTCAGTGATAAACAGATGGTTCCAGACAATGGAATTCTAGCTGCTGGTGATAAGTCAGAGATGTCATTGCTATTTTCACATGGTGAAACAGAGTCCAACCATGTGGAAGGTAGAGAGGTTGATCAAGAGGTTCATGACCAACTTCAATTGCCAAGGCCTGAACTTGAAAATAAGACAGAAATAAAGTGTAGGCATGACTTAACAAAGAGGGCACTGGTTTTCTTTGACGGTGGGATAGAATCCAATATTATGGAATCTGTAGAGGCCAACCATGGGGATCATGATAACTTTGGGTCATCAATACCTATGGTAGCAGACTCTTTGGAAAATGGTTTTAAAGGTGGGGAAGAAAAGGAATTGAATTTTGTTCATAAAGAGCTTAATGACAGCAATACTGCATTGAAAGGTTGCCAGGAACTTGGGAAGAAGACTGAATCAGCAGTTGAATCAAGGCCAGACAATATTGCTACGCAATTAAGCCAGAGAGATAGCATGGCTGGCAGCTATGATAATGCAGCTTTGACGCTGGAGAATGATATAAATTCAATTTCAGAGCAGTGTGTAACAAGTTTGTCCTACCATGAACCAAAGAAAGAAAATGAAGAGGACATGCAGTATGTCAAAAAGGTAATTGCACCAGACAGCAGTTCAAGGCACAAGAAGAGGCCTGTCCGTGCTGAACCAAACATAGACAGCATTGGTGGTAGATTACGCCAGCGGCGTATAATGTCCAAAGGCTACGATCATGAGCTGCCAGAGACAGAAATGGAACCTTTAGATGCTGGCAAGGCTTTCAACAAGAAGTTGACGAGTTATTGGACATGCAGAAAACAATGTCACCAAAAGGTATGAAGATGGATAATGCTTTTGTCAATTTTCAGTCAGCAGGATGTTCAGGATGATTTCTTAAGTGCAGCAGGTTTGATGTAGCTTGAAACTCTGCTTGTGTGGACACAGTTTTTTTTTTCTTTTTTGTCTTGGATATGTTATGTGTACTAAGCCAATTACTTGTCAAACTCGCTCCTGCTAACTGAGCAGCAACATGGTGCTATGAACAACTTGGTGATGGTCTCACCCCACAACCATTACTATCCTTTTGTAAGTGCCACAAATGCTACAATTATTCCTTTTATTGCTTTGGTTTGGAGGGGTAAACCCGAAATTGGTAATTGAAAAATCTAAATGAGGCGTTTATAGAAAGTTTGTATCATCTATCATGCAAAAATTAGTTTTGTTTTACTGATTTGACATTCTCCTTGCAACTGGCCAACGGCATGGACTTGTTCATTTACAAGATAATTTATTATTTAAAATAAAATGTAATTTTAGTGAATGGCATAGTTCCATTTATAGATCCTTAACTTCTATAATAGCAGCAGCATTCATGCAAAATTACTTTTACAAACTCAGTGCATGGCAAGGGCATAATGCTAAAAAGACAACACAATCAAAACAAGTTATGTCATAGGCTTTGACCCCACTAAGTAAAATGATTATGGAAAAGGTTCATTACTGCGCTTTCTAGTTTTGATCGATGGGCCAAAGGAGGGGCCTCGTCTACATTTTTATTAATGCAACTTTCCTCGCAGATGAGCCCATGGCTCTAGCCAGGCGGCTAGAAAAACCCCAAAACTATATGGACTAGTCCCACTTCCGCGCTGCCCACTTATGCGATGAAATCTGTTAGGCCGGCCAGGATATGTGAGGCAGCAAAGCTCTCTGAGATCATGATCTTGAATTAGCTGCTCCAAGAAAATCAAAGAAGAGCTCAGCATTTTGGGTCATATAGCCAGAAAAGGCAGCATCTTCTGTGCAAAGCCGAAAGCTAGCTTCCAGAGTTATGGTGGCCTAAAGCTTTTTGGGAACAACTTGGAAATATTTTTTTTTTAAAATAATAATAATTAAAAAAAAATACATTGTAAGTACATGGATTCTCACACTAATTGGCTAAAGCTAGGAGTTCTTTTTTTTTTTTTTTCTCTCTCTCTCTCTCTCTCTCACATTTAATCTGTCCCATAAAAATGATTTATTATTAAATTCAAATAAATATTTTTACCTACGATTTTAATATTAATGAATTTAAAATTTAATATTATATTGTCAATATAAATTTTTATTTATTAGAAAATAATCATTAATAAAAAAAATTAAATTATCAACCTAAAGAATTTCACTCCATTTCAAAATTGAGGTTCCTACTCTAAAGCCTGACTTTTGACAAAGCTGACGACTTTTTGCACTAAAGTACATCATTTCATTTGTAAACGTTTGACAAGGGAAGCCATGCACAAAAGGGCAATAATAAGCAAAAGCAATTGCTTCTCTGTCGTCTTTCTTTCCAAAAAGAAGAGCATTGCAAGCATAGTGATTTGACCAGAAGGGGCCGTTCAGCTCTCCCCATGGGATTAACTTTGACTGATGGTCATGCCCTTGGGCCTTTAATTGTTATCATTTCAATCACTGTGAATGTAATTAGTCCAAGTTGACTAACTACGGTATGCACGTTGTGTGTGAAACTCTCACGTCTTTAATAAAAAAAGAAAATCTTAAGTTATATAATTGTTGATTTTAAAAATTAGTGTGTACTAATCAATTAGATTATGAACCAATGAATTAATGGTAATTTTTTTTTGTTTCGTTACTTTCAAAACTTAATAAAAAATTAAGGAAGCAACAAATTTCAAATTTTAGGGAAAAATAGTAATATAATTTTTTTTCTATTTTTAATTTTTAAAAAATAAGAGTTGCATCATTTCATAATTTTTTTAAAAAATCATGAATTATAAAAATCAGATAAAATATTTATATTATATATTTATTTACATTTCAATAAAATATATGTTAAATTATATTGATATTTATTCTTAAAAAATAAAAATATATGAATTGTAGTATATTTTATATCCAATATATTTGACTTAAATCATTTATATTTACTTATATATTGTATTAATTATTTTTTAGTCTTATTATATATAAGTTATTGATATATATAATGTTAAATAGTAATTATATTACTTTAATTATAATTAAATTAATTTAACTTTAAACTTTTTTAATCTTTTAATTTAATAATTAATTTGATTCTTAAAACCTTCGCTTGGCTGCACGTTCCTTGGGGGGAAGAAAAAGAGTTGAGGCAACAGCTGGACTGACCTGGTTTTCCATTGATTGTCGTTAGCTGCACGCATTGACCATGAGTATATAATTGACTTCATTACCAGCAACACGACAATATGACTTAATTTATCGTTTTCCACCCCAATAATAATAATAATTTATTTATTTTTTATTTATGCGATGGGGAAACTTCTAGTGAAGTTTGATTGAAATTGCTTCCAAATCTTCTTTTTAATGTTTTTTTATAAATATATTTGAAATTTTTATATTTAACATGTTGTGTTTTAAATTTATTAACAATTTACATTATATATTTTTAAATACAAAAAAAATCATATTTTGAACTATGTAATAATTAGTATATTTTTTTAAGTATCTATTGAAAATTTTGAAATAATTATAAACATTATTTAAAAACTAAACTATCCTTAACTTATTAAAATGAAAACAAAATAATTTTTCTTATGAATTTTGATATTAGATTATTGGTCAAGTTAATTTTTTAATTACAATATTATTGCTAAAAATTTTAATTGAATAAATTTTCATTTTTTTATTTTTTATTTGTTAGAGTTATTTTTTGAACATTATAAATCTTATTTTTAAAAAATTTTAAATATATCTTTTCACTAATTATGTCACATTTGACTAATAATTGTTAGCCAACATATATATATATATTGTGTGAATTGTTATAAAGCACAAACGAAATATGCCAAATATAAATTTTATTTTAAATTTTAAATTGTATTTGGGCAACCAGAAGGTAAGGGAAAAACTTACTATATAGTAAGTGTTACAAGGAAAATTAAATGAATCAATTTCTGTTAGGTAATGGAGACTGACAGCGTTATATCATTATGTTCCACCAGGGAAAAGGGGAAAAAAAATCCCTTAAAATATTTTTCAAAATAAAAGTAAAAAAAAAAAAGGATGAAATTAAGCTTTATTTTTTTTTTTTTTATTTTGTTTAATTGCCCTCCTTTGTCTCCCATTTCGTTCTACCCCCGAGATGAGCCAGGGGCATCAATCAAACTTCTTGATCTCATGCAGTCTTACAGAACTCAAAGCCTCGATATTTGTGCACTCCTTAACTAACGTTAACTAATGTTGAAATCGTTAGTTTAATAACATTAGAGTCATTTTTATAATTGAAATCAATTTTTTTTAAAAAATAAATAAAAATGTCGATCTTTTGTGGGCAAGTAAATCAATTTCTTTGTTTTTAAGAAAGTAAAACTGTAATTGAGCTAATGGCCCTTCGCTCTTCCGAGGTAGCCTCTGGGGTTTTGAACATCATTTAGTGTACTAATGACCGAGGACAGGGGAACCCAAAAGGGGTCTACCCTTGGTGTTTTCTTCTCCATGTGTTTACATTATTGCAAGAGCTAGAGTTGCCTCACCAGTACAGGAAATATGGTCCCTAATAGTGATGCGTTACATCAGTTGAGCTTATATTATCTATTTGGGAGTTGACCAAAACCCTTTTGCACTCATTCACAAAGCTAAATGTTTGGACTCATAATTTTAACAATCGAGCTTGAATTTTGGTATTGACATTAAGAAGAATCTGCCTGTAACTCGAAACTGACCGCTAAATGGCAAAATTTGCACACAAAATGCTACAAAAAGGGCTCCTTTTTGTGTTTTGGTTAGGTTGGGGTTAACCCAAGGTCGGTGTTCCTATCTCCATGTATTTAACCTTCCTTGTTTAAATGAGAATTGTCGTCGCCAATGGGTTTGTGCCAGAGAATTAGGGTTTGTGCAGTAGTTATACATCTGACAACAACATAGGTACAGGAGAGCCCACAACACCTAACATCTTTAATGGGAGTGTGACCTCCACAGACGTTTACACAGAGAAAATGCAGGGTAGAGATAGACCTTATTAAATGCTGCTATTGCGAGAAGTTGGCAATGCCGTTAGGCTACCTCTTGAAGACCGAGTGTATATTTTCATTTTGAAAAGAAAAGCAAAAAAAAAAAAAAAAAACAAAAAAGACGAATTATCATTGCCATTAATGAAAATGGAGAGTGGAGAAATGAATGTAATGCCAAAGATTTCAATTTTCGTATTTAAAATTCCAATGGCCAAAAATGGTACGCATTATTGCAAGCAAGTGACCAAATCGTTTTCCAAATCCAACCAAACTAGAACTGCACCTTGTTCTTCTTCTTCTTATAAGTCATCTAACTACACACACACACACACACACACAATACTAATTAGAAACCAACTAGAATTAATTAGTCACTTATAGGAAGGTTTAGAGTTCAAACTCTAACTACCTCATGAATACTAATTGGAACAGTCAGTCTTATTGGTAAAGAGGATATAATTGGTCTAACTTCAAATAAGATTAAGTAGTCAATCCAATTGATAAAGAAGATAAACTCTTTACTAACTTATAAATAAATTATCTAAAGTTTGTTAGACAAATCATGATTAAGAAATTTATGGTAGATTTGTCAGCTATGTGGTGAAAAAATAAAATAAAATGAAATAAATATATATAAATATATATGGATAAATGTGGTAAATTTTATTTTTGACGGACCAAAACTTAGGACACTAAGCAATTACGTGTAGAAAAAAAAAAAAAAAAGTATCTCTGAATGCGGACAGTGTCCAATTTGTGTAAAATCCACCAACAACTACTGCCTGCCGGTCGGCCACAACAAAATGAACTCCTGGAATTTAAAGAAAAAAAATCACTTTCATTTAAAATGCAATGACGTTTTTCTTTTTTTAATGGTAAAATGCAATGAGCCTTACTTGGGGGCTTTTATTTTACAGCAAAACCTTCTTGAAAACATTTTTCTTTTTTTAAAAAATGCATTTAATTTACTGCAATATCAATAAAATTTTCTCTAGTAAATTAAAGCCGAGAGCAAAGCTGTGATCAACTTAAGCAACATTCAAGTTGGAAGCGGCTGGGACACCGTGCTTGTGTAGTTGGACAGAGAGGAGCGTTGTTTGACTTTGGTAGCTATGACTCTATAGGAAGAAAAAGGCATTTGTGGGACCCCACTGCAGCCACATAGTACTATTAAAGAAGGATTTTTTTTTTTTGTTGGGTCAATAAAGAACGAAGTTAATTGGATGAAGAAACGTGATACAGTTACAATAAATATTATTTATTAACTTTAGTAAACGAAGAGAAAAAAAAAACATTGTAATAGGTTAACAGTACTCAATTTGCTAAAGTCAATGTCTTTTCTCACTATTTGTCAATAGATGTTAACGTGGAAGATTGTGGAGGGGACCTGAAAGAGAGAGAAGGTAGAGAGAGAGAGACGGGGAGGGGGATGAAAGTGGGGTTATGATACTGTATATTTTTGTTTTGGTTTTACTAGCATTAAAGAAATAAATGAAAATTTGATGTGCAGATGTCTTGCTTTGTTTTATCTGTGCCATGGTGGAGAAAGAAACTGGAGAAAGGGAGGTTCTTTTATGTGTTTTGAGCTCTGTTAGGTCTGGTAATGGAGTCTTGACCCATATTTGTACAGAGATTTTATGGGATCCATGAACTCTGTGTCAAACCCATTTTCTTTGCTTCCTTTTGAGTGTTCTTACTGGGGTGATTTTCTTGGCAAAATTTAGGGATCTGGGTTTTGGGTTTCTACACTTTGACCCTCTTTTTTCCTTGCGTTTCTTCCGAAGTGTTTTTTTTTTTTTTGGTCTGTCGAACTTTCTTCTGGAACTGGGTTTTGACTTTCTTGGATTGAGTCATTCAGTTCCAAGTTCGTGTCTTTTGTTTCTGTTTCTGCAGCTTTTTCACCTGAAATTTTTTAAAGTTTGCATCTTTCTGTAATTCTCACGATCTTAAATCCAGATCAAGAGATTTCTAATGTCTTGTCGCCATCACATTTAGGGTTTTGAAACTGGCACTGCTATGTGAATTATTCTCAGATGGGCTAAACCCAACTGAACCCAGGCGTTTTCTTGAGCCTTGAGGTGGTTTAGCTTTCTTGGTTTGTCCTTCTGATTGTAAAGTCAAAAGCTTTGATGCATCTGTCACTGTGGAAGCCCATTTCCCACTGTGCTGCTCTACTCCTGGACAAGAAGAGCAGAAGGAAGGATGGTTCTGAATCCAATGGTGAAACCAGGAGAAATCCATCAGTTCTTCGAAGACTTCAAGAACTGAAGCTCAGGGAGGCTCTTGAAGAAGCATCCGAAGATGGGTCTCTCTTCAAAACCCAAGACATGGAGTCTGAGGCAGGTGCAAACCAAGATGAGAGCCTTGGGAGGTCAAGGTCCCTTGCAAGACTCCATGCGCAGCGTGAATTCTTGCGAGCCACAACACTGGCAGCTGAGCGTGTATTGGAGACTGAAGATGACATCCCTGGCCTCCTTGAGTCATTCTCCAAGTTCCTCACAATGTACCCAAAGTACAAATCTTCAGAGAAAGTTGATCAATTAAGATCAAATGAGTATGCACATTTGTCTCCAAAGGTATGCCTTGATTACTGTGGATTCGGGCTTTTCTCGTACGTGCAGACTTTGCATGATTGGGAGTCTTGTACATTTAGCTTGTCTGAGATAACTGCAAATTTGAGCAATCATGCTCTCTATGGAGGCGCTGAGAAAGGCACTGTGGAACATGATATAAAAACCAGAATAATGGACTATTTGAACATTCCAGAAAATGAGTATGGCCTTGTTTTCACTGTGAGTAGGGGTTCTGCTTTTAAATTGCTTGCAGAGTCGTACCCCTTTCATGCTAATAAGAAATTGTTGACCATGTTTGATTATGAGAGCCAGTCTGTGAATTGGATGACTCAATGTGCCAGAGAGAAGGGTGCAAAAGTTTATAGCGCATGGTTCAGATGGCCAACTCTCAAACTTTGTTCCACCGATTTGAGGAAGCAAATTTCAAGTAAGAAAAGGAGGAAGAAGGATTCTGCCGCTGGCTTGTTTGTGTTCCCCGTTCAATCAAGAGTTACTGGGGCCAAATATTCATATCAGTGGATGGCACTGGCTCAGCAAAACAATTGGCATGTCTTGCTAGATGCTGGTTCATTGGGTCCAAAAGATATGGATTCATTGGGGTTGTCCTTGTTTCGTCCCGATTTTATCATCACATCATTTTACAGAGTATTTGGATATGACCCAACTGGTTTTGGATGTCTTCTTATCAAGAAATCAGTGATGGGAGTGCTCCAAAATCAGTCTGGGAGCACAGGTTCTGGAATGGTAAAGATTACACCAGAATATCCTTTGTACTTGAGTGATTCTGTGGATGGCCTGGACAGATTGGTTGGCATTGAAGAAAATGAAGTCGTTGAGAATTCTGAAAAATCTGTGGAAACTCGCCCAGGACCACAGTTGCCTGCCTTTTCTGGTGCATACACCTCTGCTCAGGTCAGGGATGTATTTGAGACTGAAATGGAGCAGGATAATAGCTCTGATAGAGATGGCACAAGCACCATTTTTGAGGAAACCGAGAGTATTTCAATTGGGGAAGTAATGAAAAGTCCTGTCTTCAGTGAAGATGAATCTTCGGACAACTCATTCTGGATTGACTTGGGTCAGAGTCCGCTGGGTTCAGATAATGCAGTTCAGCTGAGTAAAACAAAATTGAGCTCTCCTTTGCCACCTTTCTGGTTTTTAGGCAAGAAGAACCACAAGAGACTCTCTCCCAAACCTACATCAAAGATATATGGCAGCCCATTATATGATGACAAGGGGGTAAACTTGGGTACACATGATGACCACCATGTACTGTCATTTGATGCTGCAGTTCTATCAGTTTCACAGGAGCTAGAACATGTTAAGGAGGTACCTGAAGAAGAACAATTCACAAAAACGAATGTCAATGAAAATAAAAAAAGGGGTTTGGATCATTTTAATATTCATGAGATTGAAGAGGAAATGGGAATCAATAATTCACTTGCAACCAGTACTTTGTCAAATTCTGCCATCAGCAGAGCCCATCCTAACCATTCTTCTGCTGTCCAGCAAAATGGCATGGTAAATGGCTCAACTGCTGCAATCTGCCCAGAGATGAAGGAGAGTGCCATAAGAAGAGAAACAGAAGGTGAATTTCGGTTACTGGGGAGAAGGGAAAGAAATAGATATGCTGGTAGTAGATTGTTGGGGTTGGATGAGAATGAACATCCAAGCAGGGGAAGAAGGGTTTCTTTTAGCATGGAAGACAACCACAAAGAGCATCTGAGTCATATGCTGGAGCAAGGAGAAGTATCTGCAACTAGCTTGGACGACGGAGAGTACAGTACTGATGGAGAATATGGTGATGGGCAGGACTGGGATAGGAGGGAACCTGAAATAGATTGTCGCCATTTGGATCACGTGAATTTGTTGGGTCTCAATAAAACCACCCTTCGACTTCGGTTCTTAATCAATTGGCTTGTAACCTCATTGTTGCAATTGAGGCTCCCCAGTTCAGAGGGGGAGGGAAGAGTAAATCTTGTTCACATCTATGGCCCAAAGATAAAGTATGAAAGGGGTGCAGCAGTTGCTTTTAACTTGAGGGATAGAAACTGTGGACTTATCAATCCAGAAGTTGTTCAGAAGCAGGCTGAAAGAGAGGGTATCTCTCTAGGCATTGGTTTCCTTAGCCGCATACGGATTCTAGATAGCCCAAGGCAACAGGGTGCTTTGAACCTTGAAGATGCCACCCTGTGCAGGCCAATGGAAAATGGTCACCACAACGAGAAAACTGGGTTTGTGCGGGTCGAGGTTGTCACTGCATCTCTGGGATTTCTGACAAACTTTGAGGACGTTTACAAGTTGTGGGCTTTTGTTGCCAAGTTTCTCAATCCGGCCTTCATCAGAGAGGGTGGTCTTCCAACTGTTGAAGAGGGATTGGAGACATGAATTCTAGGAGATCAATCAATGGTTCCCTTCCAGGAAAGAAAACAACTTGGATTCTTCTGGGAATGAAGATCCCCAGGGTTCAAGTCTGAGAGTCGGGGCTGAAGATCAAAAGCCTGATAGAAAGTTGGAAGGTGTTGAATAGGTGAGGCTGTATCCTTTTGCTCTTCCTCGCGACTCTCTGATGCGGCAGATGAATTTGTTAATTCTTCTTTGCTTTGTGAATTTTTCCTTTTCCATTTTGGGTTCTTGTAGAGAAGGCTTTAGAACTTGTATCATCTGCGGAATATATTTTGAGTGTAGTCCTCAAAGCAGATTTCTATGTGCAGAATCTTCACCGCTCAACCTTCAGCATTTTTCTCTATACAAAATCAGATCTTACTTCTGCAGAAACATTGAGTGCTTCGACTGCAGCAGCTTGTGATAGAATTCAAAGCCTTGTTCACCCCAGTGCTTGTACATTGAAGTAACAGCAAGAGAGCATGTTTTGCTATGTTGTTGGAAACACATTCTCATGAATGATTTTTTTCTTGGGACAATCATAAATGAGTTTTTTTTTTTTTCTTTTCCTTTTTCCTTTGATTCTAGTCTCTCAATGGAATGTGAAATTCAATTTTCTCATTAATGATCCAACCTTGGATGAAAATTCATAGCAATTGAGTACTAACTGCTGGAGGAATGTTAAACAGTGAGTTAATCTGGCAAATATCATTCATTTTCGGGCACTCGTGTTCACAGCAAAATAAAAGCATTTATACATTTAATGAGCCTTGGTTCACGGTAGTTTCCGCGCTGCTTGGCTCTGGAAACAAGTGGTATGCAATTAAATGGGAAAGAAAAAAGGTGAAAAAAAGACTGTACGAAGCTCTAATATTGTTAAATTTGAGTAAATGTCAAATATATAGTTTTATTTTTATTTTTCACTAAAAGAATATGTTGTACTAAAATTCGTCTTTCGATAATTATGCAACTATGAATGATCCAATTTTTTTTGTAGAAAATGTCGTGTGAATTGAGTTGTAGTCCATAGGAACGAGGCATGAATGATGACGTTCAATCTCCATCCAAAGTAGTAGTCATTGTCTTGACGTTGAAACAACTAATTCCCTATTCATATTACTGACAAATTTCAACTTAACAAGCCTCAACCTGCTCGTCTTTAAATATGAAAACATAGATGACTAGGGATTAGAATGGACCAAAATAGACGCTAAGTAACAGTGTTTTGATGTTATCACCGAACAGATAATGGATACATGCACAATGTAAAGCTCATCATGAAGGTTATGTGGATCCGAGGGACAATGGGGTATCTTTTCCTCTAGTAATTATCATAATTGGGCCATACCCATTTAGTTTTGTCTATGGAAATCATGGTGGAAAGTGCACAGAATTCTGCTTCTTGCTTTTGAGTTTGTGGATTCTGGGGGTTCTAGGACAGCATTTAGATTTTAGTGGGTCTTTCTCATAAAGTTGGTGTGGCCATTTCATTGCAACTTTCATTTTGAAACCAGATAATCATGAACAAAAGCCTGATTTTTATTGGCCTAAAACAAATCAAGATATCTGTACGCATCACAATAAGGACACTCTAATCATTTTAAATAGGAAAATCTTGCACACCATCTAAAAGATAGCATAGAGCATAGAAGGCGAAGTGCCATCTTTAACAAACCATTTTCTAAGTCATTGTGGGATGCTGCCTTCTCAAAGCAACTTTAAGCGATGGCTGACAACAGCGAAACGGTTGACAATCTTCAACTGATTGAAGACTTGGTGGTCTAATTAGCCAGTAAACTAGTAGATTTATAGAGTTTTGCATCTCTTACTGCATCATCATCCAGAACATTACATCCACAAAAGCCAAAATACATCACAAAGCATCACAGGGCTTCCCAAAATTTATACGCTATTATTGTCATGGTACAGATAAGGCAAGACAACCATTCAAGTTGAAAGTAAGGTCAAGAACCCTCGAGATTTTATATAATAAGCAATAAGATTGACACGCACAAATAATTAACTTACAACCTCAATTTGAGAAAGCAACCCAACACCAAAAATTAAAAAATTGCCTTTTGTGCTATCTAAAGTCTTTTTCCACCTCGATTCGTTGGCATTATTCACTAACCGAACTCTTCAATCATCTGTATCCCAATGAATCTCAAGAAAATCAAATAAAGAATTAAAAACTGTAAGTGCTTAAAGAAGAAGATTCCCATTGCAAAATTACTGGCACAACCAAGTGTCGATATTTCCCATCTAAAAAATAAGATGTACTTCTCTGGATCCTGATAAGATACTGGTTGACAACTGAGGTGCAATGTCAATCCTTAAATATGCAATATTCAGAAAATGTGTCTGCAGTTTTGCGAGGATTTCTTTTGGCAATGGGTAGGCATTTGGATTAGTGAGAACTCATGATTCCATCATCTTAATAAGAAAAGCAGTTTCCAGTGCTAATTCCTTGCACTGCAGGTATCTATTCTCCTCCACTATATCTGCTGTTAAATTAAGCAGTACTGGGTGCGTCGGGTCATAAATAGTACGTTCCCGGACTCTAGCAACCCATTTTGCTGCTTCCCAGACCCCAAATCTGAAAGATGCCAAATATAACAAGCATGAACACTCTTCATACTATGAAAGCAACAGAAAAAACATCTGATCTAAACTACTCTAGAGCACAAATAAAGCTTGTTCAGAACTTGTTTGTTATAAATTACGCAGGTTTCACACAAACAAGTCTCAACTGCACAACAAAGAGAAATTCCCCAGCTGCTAAAAATGGGCTTTCTAGGACTTCATAACAAGTTTTCATGACAATGAATGTTTTGTTTAATTCTTGACTTGTCCATTACCATTCATCTAGAGGAGTCTCCCAAGTAACAGGATTCTTGGTCTCCCAGATAACATGAATATTGGTCTCTTCAATTTGATAAGTTCAACTTCACCTACGGGTTCAAGAGTGCTTATTTTGTGTGTGAATTTTACAGGGAAGAAACTCCCCAGCACTAATACCACCAAAAAAAATTTAAAATAGAAAAGAAAATTACCGTGTATTGAATGACGTGGTTATCAATACAGCAGGATAAATAACACCCTGCTGAATGTTGTCATAAGGTGAATATCCTTGAATTGCATGAAAATCACCAATATCTCCAGGATAACCAAACTCTTCATAGTCTGCTGCTGTAAGTGGTAAAATGGGATGTACAAGTGTGTTTATTGCATCTAAAAAAGGTACCTGTGACAGATGAAGATCAACTCTTTGATAAACAAAATTGAGAAAATCATAACATTTTCAAATTTTAGAAACCATGATAAAACTCAGATAAGCATAATTAACATGCCATATAATTGCAAGTGGTAAACTTTCATTCAATGGCACTGTCAGATACAAGGTCAAGAGACTACCCAAAAAAAAAAAAAATTGTTTGCTGAAGATTATTCAGGTAACAATATCAAGAATCAGTGTGGCCAAAAGAGTCATCAAGAGACATGCAAATGAAGCCATGAGCTCGTGTATACCTTCAGAACTGCAGCACGAAATAGACCTGGGCTATGATTGATGGCTGAAGCAACCAAAAGCCCACCAGCACTATAGCCCCAGCCAGCGAGCTTGTTTGATTGCACAATGCCATTTTCAACTAGATAATTGGCACAGGATATATAATCTCTGATGGAATTAATTTTCTTACTCTGTCTGCCATTATAATGCCATGTCTTACCTAGGCCACCTCCACCTCTGCAAACATAATGGCCAAACCATCAAAACCAAGTTGAGGGAACAAAAACGCTCTGTAAAAATTTGTCACTTTGCAACAGAACTTTAATTTGCTGCATTTAGAGTAATAACGGTTGAGCCCAAAAAGAAACTCTTGCAAAGTACTGCAGGTGAAACCAACCTAACGTCTGCATATGCAATAACCCAGCCACGATCAAGAAGGCTTTTCAACTCACTACGCCACCGTTTGTCAAGTAACTCACCATAGGCTCCATGCCCGTGAAGCAAGCCAGCACTTTGATTCTCAATTCTGTTTTTGCGTGAATATACAATGGTTAAAGGGACCTTAGCTCCATCATAAGATAAGACATCGTACCGCTCACAAGCATAAAACTCAGAGAGGTCATTCCACAAGTTATCATCTGCAGATTTTTCATCATTCAAAGAAACAGCATTTGGACCATCAAAGGATCTCTTAGCAATGCCTGTGGAGGATGCTGTCCCATACAAAATTCTTGTTCTTTCAAGAAGAAGGTCTTGCTGTTGGATGATATTCCACTTGCCATTGGAAAGGTCATAATCAACAATGGCATCAGGCATCTGTAAAAATATTGGAGCAACAATTTCATAGAAATTGCACAATCATAACTGAAAAGAGGGAACACGTGTGCAGGCCAACAATGTTAGAAATAATCGACTCATTGTGATACATATCACAACAAACTAGTATAGTTGTATTGCCACAATGCACCCAGGAACATTTTCTGAAGTTAGCATTTCATACCACAGGGGATGATATGGTAAATCGCATGGTTGACGAGTTGTAGTCATAATTTGGTCCTGGTGAAATTTGACAGGCATGTTTTGGAAGGGAAAGAAACCTGGGGTTAAGCTCTTTGAGATTAAATGCTTCCTGTAAGATCAAGAGGAGACAACATGAGAATAACAGACAAGAATTGGACGTGAAACCGATAATCCTAGGTGCAACAAGACTTGCCAAGACTTCTTACCTTCCCAGCTGGTAAAGGTAGCGGAACTGAACAAAGTCTAAGGCTCTGTTTTTCTCTTATAATCAATGTCAAATATTTGTGACAGAAATCAACATCCTCAACAATGAAATTTTGATCATTGTTGAATACACTCTGCATTAAACCATAGTGTGACTGGTTAACAGATATAAATAACAGGGCAAAATAAAGCATATAAGTCTATAAGCTACAGCCACATAACAATGGAAAACTATTACCAAACTGAAAACAAAGTTCAGAAGAGAGAAAGGCCATAAGCCACAAATATATGCCATGCACCAAATCTTCCTACTAATAATTGGTCTGAAGGCATTAAACAGGGTACAACCATTAGCAGACAAACACGGTTGGCTGACTGACCTTCCAGATTCTAGGACTGCAAGAATCATCAATAGGACTACAAAGAAGATAATGATGATCAACCTGCTGCCCGCCTATAGCAGCATCAGTGAATAGATAAAGATACCCTTGATGATGCTCAACTATGCAATGTGCTTGAGCTTCACACTCCCAAATTAGTTTCATGCCAGACAATGGATCAGCTGCATTTATCAGAAAGACCTAAAACATGGTCATGAATATTATAACATCTCGAATATTTGATTACAAAATACCAGGATGTAAAGTGAAACACAGAATTTCAGAAAGCAATACCTTTGAAAATGTAGTAGAAAACACATTTACAGTCACGAAGTGGAAATCCTTTGTATTTCTTATATTTGCATACACATTATCATCCGGTTCATCAAGAAGCATAACATCTTCATCAGTTGATCCAATCATGCTGCAATATAGCCTGATGTGGTGAAAAAATCAAGACTTCAGCTTTTCTTTGTCATATCCAATGGTAAGCCACAAGACACACATGGTTAACAAGAAACAACCAACCAGTACCCACCGGCATGGCCTCTTATGTTGATCGGTAACAACATAAAGCAAAGCTTGTCCGTCCTTGGCCCAAGCCAAATTGGAAACCCAATCTGCCTGAGGCTTACTACACAATGCACCAGAATTAAGGTTCCTCACAGATAACCTAAAGTAGTCATTATCCTTGTCATACATAGTGTATGCAAGAAAGCGATGATCTGGCGACACTTCTGATAATTCTTCATAAGCATAACCTAAACAAAAAGAAGTAAAAGGACAACTAAATAATTTCTTCAATTATTATTTCTCCATCCGCCCTATAAAACATGTTACTACCTCCAAATCTTTCGGCTTCTTGATTGTAATCAATCAGCTTCTGTTCAATCTTTTTCCCAGAAGTAAAATCAAATCCAGCAGCAGGAGATTTATTTGAAATGAATTCCTCATGCAAGCTTGCCAATCTCCGGCACAGCACTGGATACTGTTTTCCCTCTTCAACTCTCCGATAGTACAACCTGCAGCGCAGAAAACCCACCATGAAATAGCATAAAGAAGCACCATTCAGATTTTGAAACAAACCCAATTATTCTAATTTCCAAGAAAGCTCCAATCTTCCATAACCTTAAACAAGCCAACCATTTTAATTTTCCAACAAAGTGTCAAGCTTTAATATCAGTATTTTTCTTTTAGGAATTTACAAGAACCAAACCCCATTATTCCAGTCTCCAAAAAAGCTCCAATCTTCAATACCCTAAAACAAACCAATCATTTTAATTTCCAAGCAAGTTTCAATCTTTAATATCAGTTTTTCTTTTTTCAGAATTCACAAGAACCAAACAAGAACAGCTAAAACATCCAATTTTGCTAGGCATAAGGTTACCATGGGCCCCATCGAACGGAAGGGGTAGAGAGGTCAATTTGCAATCTGGAAGCCATCTCAGACTGGAGCTTGCTTTGGAGCTTTTCGGTATCGGACATGACGGCCTCCGCGTACTTCTCCTCTTGCTCCATGTACACGTCCATGTGCCGCATAGCCACTTTGTCGTTCAGGCTCGACATCCAGCTGTAAGGGTCCTCCCAAACGGCCCCGTGTAACGTGTGCGACCGCGGTTTTTGGGGAGGTTTCGGGGGTTTTGGTGGGGCCGGTGGGGTCGGTTGCCTTCGGGCTTTGTAGTTGCGAAGGTGGAGTGAGAGAACGACGGACACTGGCTGGCAGCCGTGGCGGCAGAGGAGAATGGTGGGGTTTAGGAGGTGACGCATGGTTTTGGGGTTTTAGGGGGGCTTCCTGTTAAAGTTGTAACTTGGGAGTGAGTCAAGGACTCAGGGTTTAAAGATCCTTAAAAGAGGACCGAAGAGTAGTCAATTAGTTATCAGTTATCAGACTGTGAGTGAACAGACTACACAGTTTTGATCCGAACTGAAACAGAACTAAAATTCATAGATCATACATAGATATAGATTGAATATGTTTAATTATGTATAAAATGTAATGATAAAATCACTTAAATTCCCTTTATTATTTATTTATTTAGGCCTTCTAGGTTCAAAATCATATTCCCTATGAACCACACACACACACCAAAAAAAAAAAAAAAAAGGAATGTACTGATTACGAGAGTTCAAGGTTGGCATGCAGCCATCAAATGTTCATCCCTCCAGAAATTATAAAGTGACAAGCTTTGTAGTTCAAAATTAGGTTTAAACAAACGAGGCAGCCGGAGTTGATTGGAATTGATTCTCCTCTTACCCCTTGTCCTCTTTTAATACTCGTGCAGCAGGGTGTGCGAGAGAGCTTTGCCAGGAAATATTTTACCAAGAAACTTGCTGATGGCAAGCTTTATAATGCAGTGCCGAGACGAATACAAAAATTTGCAATGGTCGGAGGGAAGAATAATTAAAAAAATAAAATAAAAAAAAGCAGTGAAACCAACAAACAAGACTGAAGTTGCAGCATTTACCAAGCCTGACAGTAAGACCATGATGCTGGAAGGATTAATGGAATCAAATCTCTGAGAAGAACATTAAAAGGACTTAAACCAGAAGGTACGGCATGTGCTGAAGAACGATCCGAACCAGATTCAATCCATCATTAACACATCACCTACACATGGCAAACAGAAAAAGGAAAGAAAAAGACGAAGAACAACAATCAAGTCCATGCAGAAGGGAAGATCGAAGGTCAAGGTAATGGGAAGTTTTCTAATCTCATTGAAGCCAATTTATCGTTACAATTGCACATCTTTTAACCTTCAGAATGCAGGCTTGTTCGTCTATATGGGAGCGATAAATGAGTTGTGTTTACTATTCTGTGTTTGGATACAAATTTTTCATGATTGAATTAGCATGGAGGAGCACCATACCATGAAACACCGAGTATTAAGAACAACACTTCTAAATAGATAAATGTATGTATGTATGTATGTATGTACTCTCATTTTTATTTATAATTATTAATTAATTGACTTAAAATATTAGGTGAATTATGATAATTTTAAAAGCTACTAATTTTAAAAACTACTTTTTAAAAAAAAAAATCACCCGATAAGAGTTTAGCGTTAAATTGACGAAAATGTTTTAATTTCGATTAAAGTTCGAAAAGTATTCTGTAGCATAAAAATGAAAAGAAATCGCCGGTACGTTGAAAAATCCCCCGAAATATTCGTTTCATATTTCAAAAAATAAACTCCGCAGCCAGCGGCCGCCGCCACTTTACAACATTTAAACACTTTCGTTTTCCTGTAACCCTAAATTTTTATTTTTTTTTTGTTTTTTTGTTTTCATTTAAATACGGAATTCTAACGATAGGAAACCAAACTAACTGTTGATGCAATCCAGTTCTGTTTACAACCCTCACCAATTCAATTACCCATGGAGAACCCGAGACCACCTCCGCCGCCCGACCCGAAAGCCCGTTTCTTGGAAGCCCGGGTCATTGCCCAAGTCCCTAATTCTTGCCAACTCGCTGAGAACATCTATCGACTACCAGCCCGAGGAAGGCATTGACGAGGAACCGGGTCCCACCTCCCCGGCAAGGCTCCCTGTGGTGGTTAGACATTCGGGTCGGGTCTCGAGGTACATGTGGGATGGACACAGATTGAAGCTGGCGAGTGTGGATGGTGGTGCCGCGGCCTTTTCTTTTGATTTCGAAGATGGGTTTCGTCAATTATCTCGGGTTTCCTGTTTGGCTATCCGGAATTTCTTTATTCCGAAACAAGTTCCAGAGAATTACGTGGGGTACGTGAAGTGGAAGTTGTTGCATCGAGTCTTTAGCTCTGCCTTGCAAGTTCTTGCCACTCAGGTTTTTCCTCCCTTCTTTTTCCTTCAAATTCTGTGGAAAGTTGTTTTCTTTTTTATTGTTTTTTTTCCTTAATTAGCTCCGTCTATGATTCGAACTTGACACTTTTATCGAGACGGCTCTAGTATTTGCAGAATATATTTTTTATGAGAAAGGAGTCTCAACTGCGTTGTACTCGTATTTAATTGTGAATTTGAATGGTTTTATATACAGTCCATTTGGGCAGCTCAATCGAGTTTGGATGGTTTTAGGGTTATATAGGTGTTATTTATTTTGTGAGAATTGTGTTGTTTTTTAGGCGATGTTTCGAGCTATAGGAATTGGGTATTCACGTTCCCTTCCATCAGCAGCAGCGCTCAACTGGGTCTTGAAGGATGGGCTTGGAAGGTTAAGTAAGTGCATCTACACTGCTAGCCTATCGTCTGCATTTGACACCAATCTCAAGGTGTGGCTTTTACCTCAATTAGAAATAGCCTCAAATTTTCTTGACTGACTATTGTTTGTGAAAGTCATGTAACACTGACAACCTGTGTAGATATTCAAGGAAAATGGGTGAACTTGTAATGTTAGAGAAGCTAATATTTGTGTATTGATTTTGTCACTTCTTTGTAGCGAGTTAGGTTTGCAACATCAGTTCTGTTCAGTTTGAGCATCGGAATTGAGCTGCTAACTCCATTGTTTCCTAAGTACTTCCTGCTACTTGCAACTATTGCCAATATTGCCAAACAAATAAGCCTGTCGTGCTATTTAGCAACTGGTGTAAGGATTTGTTCCCCAGCAAATTGTTACGTTGAACGAAATTAGTCCTCACTTTTTCACTTTTCCAGATTAGTTACCGGTTTTTTTTGGCTCTACATGTGCAGTCTTCTGTTCATCGTAGCTTTGCAGTAGCAGATAACCTAGGTGAAGTTTCTGCAAAAGCACAGGTTATGGTTCTTTTGGCATGTTTCCAACTGTAGAGTTGGTTATCTTTTACATGTGCAATGCATTCTGACCTTTGTACGGGTTTCAGATACAATCTGTATGCTTTGACAATCTTGGTCTCATGGTGGCTGCACTTCTGAATTTGTCATTCAAGGACAATCAAAGGTATTCTTTCATCTCTAACAAATCCTTTCATCTCCAATAGGTATTTTGATCTTGGGAAAACTCCCAGAGTTATAGTAGAAGTTTATTTTGCTTTCTTGTTATTCACTTTTTCCAAGTTATTTATATGTATATACGTGTGTGCCAAAGATTTATCTGATGGAAGTGGATTGTTCCCATTTGGACTCAGAAACTCATTTGCATAAATTGTATACTTTGTTTGTTTGGATATGTTTCTGCCAATTGGACTCTTTCTAATATACAGACTGCATTGATTTTGAGCAGTGATGCTGTTATGATTTTCTAATTTATTATCAATACATAAGATTGCTTGCAGGTCTGCCTTTTGTTGTGTACCCCGTTTTCTCAGCTATTGACCTTTTTGGAATATATCAAGGATTGAAACATATCCATCTACAAACATTAACCAAGGTGTGTCTGGGCTATCACTCTTGTTCTTTGTTTCATTTTTATCTTTCTTTATATGTGAGACTATCTAAAACCTGATCTACTGGTTACACGTGTGCCCTTCGCAATGTCAAATTTGTCTGTTGACAATAGAACTGCTTCTGCACCAAAGAAAAAAACCTTTTCGTAGATGGCTTGTTTCATCTGGCAGACAACCTAGTTAGCTTTTGCTCTTCTTTCTGCCTGACCTTAAAAATTTTGTTGAAATTCATCTATTGTGCCACTTGCCCCAAAGCAGCTGGAGCCTTAGTTCTTACTTAATGTACTATGCTTGAGAAAACCATCTCCATGCCACATGCATTTACACTGCTGCTAATTCTATTTTTTAGTTCTTACTCAATATTCTGATAAAAGTATGAAGTTAAGCATCCAACTCTTATAACTTTTATTTCCCATATTTAGGATAGGCTTGAAATTATACTAAATTCATGGATTGAGTTGGGTCACGTGCCTTCGCCTGCAGAAGTGAGCAAAGAGGAAGGAATTAATTTTATGTGGAGCAAAAGTAAGTTTCTTTTTACCAAGTCTTGATATCTGTCCTTTAGTGCTTTGATGTGAGCCGCCTAATGGCATTCCTTAAGCTAATTATTTTCTTAACCAGGTGAAAAATTGTGGCCCATCAGAATAGGGTGCTTAAATACCAAGGATCAGGTACCCAAGCTGTCGATGATGGCAATGAATTCTTTAAGTGGCGGGGATTATTACTTTATATGTGCAGAGAATGCACGCAGAGGATTGAGGAGAACTAAGCGAGTAAAGCTTGTAGACTCTTTCATGCCTTTTCATATTTTTATGTGGTACTTCTATTGTTTTGTCTGAGCTCTTCTGTTCTTTCACCAATGAATTTTCAGCAAGGTATTCTCCTTTGTCTTCGTGATGGGGCTGGTACCACAGATGTCGTGACCGGTTTGTTGCAGGTAACTTGAAATTTATGGGAAAAGCAATGGATGTGATGCAAGCACCACAACATCCATTCCTTTTGAGTTATAAATTTTTTCCTGAAGTGATGTTGGGAATTTAGAATGTTTATGTGACATATGGGTTGCAACATAGGCATGCTACATCCGGAATTCCTTGCTTTTGAGAAGTAGATGGGAGGTTATCATGGAGTTTAGTGATGCTTCCAAATCAATTCTCAAGGAGTGGTCCATATTGATTGAGGACAGCAAGCAATCAGCTCAAAGGGATTTTTCTCTGTTGGTTGATCAGATGTCAGCGCTGGGTTGGACCGTGAAAAACATATTGCTAAGTGCAGAGGAGCAGGCAAGATACAGCTTTATAGATGACTGAAGAAAAAAAGAAAGGTATAGGTAGTTTCCTCTTACCAAAATTTGGGTGGTTCTTTACATGATGGACAATTTTGGCGTCCATTTTAATTGAAAACGCTAACAAGTTATCTGTAGCATTCCAATTTTACATGCATCGTTTTAATTTCTGCTGCTATTGTATCAATAGTCTAGGAAAACAAAAAGAAAGGAACTATTTTTAGCAATTTTGTTGTTCCTTCGATACCATCATTGTACTCGCATATTGGGTTGATTTTTAAATGTTTTTTTGGCCAAATTCATAGTTGTATTGGAAGAATATTTGGAATTATACTTCCCAGAAAAATTTGATCCCAGGCCATTGAATCCTGAAAATACATGAGTGACCTGGTCTTTATGCCCCGATGTCGCAGGCAAGGTGTAAGCTGCCTACGCAACCCCCAGCATACGATCAAGGACAATGAGCAGCCATATGCGAGCTGTTCCTCTGGCATTTGCGCTCCCTGCCCCATCGGGGCGGCATGCAGGCTGCTACCGAAGTCTGGCGTGCAGTCAGTCCATGTTCTGGAAACCATTACTCAGGAATTTTTTTGAGGCCAAATTCTATTTCGTTAACAACCAGCAAGTTAAGGGCCGAGACTCAAGTTGCTGAAGAAAAGTATCACGCGGTATTTTTTGTGAAACTAATAATTGAAAAAAAAATAAGTAGCAAAATCGTTAAAACTAAGAAGTCTAGTGGTGCTGCCTGAACATAGCTTGTTTAGCCAGGCCATGGGGATTCCTTTGAAGTATGATGGCCATAGATGGTTGGCCACCAGGCTGTCTAGCGTATTGCTGATCCCAAAATGAAATACACGTGGAGTTATCCCTGCTCAAGTATAGATGGAACTATGCTCATGATACCGGAGAAGAACACCTGAGTGATTCCCTTCCGTGTATTTAAAAGGGGTAGGAGCACTGGTGTTTCCTCCTAAATTCCGAGGTGATAATCTAGGAAAAAGAAACAGCAACGTGTCGTTGAGGACCTAGCTCATGGAAAATATTTCATTTTTTTGGGTGGTTTTCTCTCACTCACTTACAAGACATTTTATGTACAGTGGAAAACAAGAAAAATGTCGTGTGAGGCGGGACCAATACACAGCGCCTTTCTCGATGATTTAACCATCATCAAGGAGAATAGGAACTTGCCTCGGTGCTAGAAATAGAATGTTCACTCAAGTTGAAGTTGGCCATCTCATCATCCCACTTCAGAATCTCCCTAGCATATTTTAGTGCGGCATCGACACTAGTAGACTCTAGTCCCTTGACCAAAGAAACATACAGTTTTCTTCCAGTAAGTGAAGAATAGAGCCTCTTGAATTTGACAGCAATATGGTGGAAACCCAGCTGACCAAGCGAGGGGCTACTATTAATGCTGTTACTGTTTCTGTTGCCCTTGGAGCGAGGACGGCTGGTCAGTGGATGAAAATCATCAAACCAATCACACTGAGACAGTGGTACCCGTTGAATCTTTTCCTCAAATTGATCAAATTTGTTTAGTATCAGAAGAAAGTCCTTCTGGTCGAAGGTTGGATGAGTGACAATGCTCTCAAAGAAGTTCCTGCTAAGCAACATCTTGTTTGCAGAAAATCCATTCCCATCCACTGCAACTTGGTCATAATCACTTAAAGCAACACAGAAAATGACCATCCCAACATCTTCAAACATCTCCAGCCACTTGCAGTTCTCTCCAAGCCCCAGTGCATGTACTCTAATTAATTGATACCTAGGGAACAATAACCCAAAAAAAAAAACATTAGGAATAACAGGAATCCATGACAATCCAAATTTAAAAGAGAATCCAAAAGCTAGATTACAGAGCCACAAATATAATACTTTCTGATCATATGCAGTTCAAATAGTACAGAGATATGAACCAAAATCACTCAATAAAGCAGCCAGTGCAAGACTAACCAAAATGAGCGATTCTGAAAATGTAAACCATTGCCTCAGCGTAACAGTAAGGTTACTTTATTATGACCTATAGGTTATAAATTCAAGTCATGGAAACAGTCCCTGTGAAAACAAGGGTTAAGGCTATGTTATCTTTAAACCTTCCCTAGAACCCACAATATGAAGCCTCATACAGCGTGATGTCCTTCTATGCTGCAAGTAGAAGCACCCACCTAAGCAAAGAGTCATGCTGATCATCAATGTCATATTTATCATCAGATGCTGACTGTGGAAATGAGAAGTCCAAACAAGCAAGCCCATTTGATGAAGTTACACCCTCAGCATATAGGATATCCAAATTTGAGGGTTCGTAGTCCATTCTCAATATGTCAATGGCCTGTCAAGAATGAAAAATTATCTCAGTAACAATATAACAACAGCAAAACACAAACATTTATCATATTCATCAACCTCGACAAAAGATCATCAGATAACAAATTAATCCAACAGGACCTATAATGCAGGTTTAGATCATTTTAGCATACCAGACAAAGAGTAAACAAGAAGATAATGAAGGTGTATTCCAAATGATCTCTATTTTTTAAACTCATAGGCCTCAACTGGATATGGAATAAAAGCATTAATAAGAACAATGGAATTTGCAAGAAAAAAATTGGACCGAGTAAAGAAACCTGAAGCATGATCCTACCCTCTCTAAGTAATAACTAGCAAAACTTGGTAGCATTTCCAATTCATCTCTCCTATTATAAGTGGCCTGGATGGCTGGGTCCTTCCATAACTCTTCAACCAATGGTGCATATTCACGAGTAGCAGCCGGAAAAATAACTTCCAGATTGCCTGAGACCATAGTCTTCAAAAGCCAATCCGAGAATGCATTGAGCCTCGGGCCAATTGAATAGATAGTTTTGTGATGCTGATTACTTGCAATCCCTGCTAAACCAAAGTTTTGTTCAGATACCCTCAGAGGCTAAGCTTCAGATATGTAGGGTAGCTCATATGAGCACAAAATTTTAAGAGATTGAAATGTTCATCACACTTAAGACTTTCCTCTACCTATACTTGGCAGGCAGCCCCCATCCATAATCCTCCTTTTTTTAAAAAAAAAACCAAGAATGCTCACAGCTGAATCATCATACAACCAGGCTGGAGCCTTATATAAAAACTAGTGTTTTCAAAGTTTATCCTGTAGGTTTTTGGAACCAGACTGAATCATCATGTGCAAGTACACATGAGACACAGGCAAATCAAAAGGATGAAAGAATACAAAAGACTACACATGCACATACCTGTGGCATTTGTTTCACCAGAAGTTTGATCTTTCTTCATTTGATCCAAACTTTCCTCCTCAAAATACTCACGGCCCTCAAGCAACATGCCAAGATACCCATATACATTGCTTTGGATTGTCAGTTTAATATTTTCACGCTCATCTTCTGTGAAAGGGACTGGTTTATAAAGAATTTTGGCCTGGAAGAAGTACTCAAACTAATTAAACAAAAGGACTAAACATATTGTTCTATATTAACTGACAATACAGAAAAACCCAATATTCAAAGACAAAGCATCACAACATCCTTCCCCAGAAAAGGTTCAAGTGTTAGCATATGAGTTCAAAGAAGTAAGACGTCAAGAAAACAAAATTTATTTACAACTCTTTGCTCTCTTCCAATCAGCCTATCTATGAACAGATGCTCATGTAAAACCAATACACAAGTAAAATTGCAAGAGTCATCACTTCAGAGGTGCAACCCCTTATTGGGGACCTACCTGCTTAAAAATAGTACTCGTGCCAGATCCACTGTAACCTACCAAAAGAAGCTTCAGAAGCGTTTTTTGCTCAAGGTAGTCTGGGATACTCCTGCTAATTGGACTGTTCACTTGTTCCCCACAAGAGTTTGAAGATTTAGAAGGAAGAGGTAGTGACAAGAAAGCACAAACAAGCTTCATTCCTGCCTGCAAACCAGCTCATACACAGAAATGTTACCAATCACAGATTCAAAACAGAAACATAAATTTCCAAACAGAGAAGCATGTTCACGCATACTACGCACCTTGCCCCAAATGTAACCTTTAGTGTTCTTCTGTCCCTCTTCCTGGTATGAACCATCCTCATTCACCCAGAAATGTGGGTTGCCAGCACACTGTACTCCAGCCAGCTGCAGTGTCCAACAAAATGGTCTCAAGAAGCTCCTTACATTAAAGAAAATAATTGAATGCTATGAAACTCCAACCTGCAACATCCTAAGCTCTACTTTTGTAATCTCTCGGCCATTTATATAAACTTGTGTGTTTCCATTGCTAGCATCTGTACTAATGGGACCCCCAACATTCAAATGAGCTCTTATAATCTCAGAAGGCTTCTGTCCTTCCTGTTCCAGTTAAAAGTACCACAATAATCAGCCTCCATGACTATACAATTAATCTAGTTTTAGTATGGTATGGTAAAATCCATTAAACTATAAACTATTCACCTTTCCCCAGAGACCTGACACCTTATCATACCAATAGTTTCCAGGTTTCAGCTTCTTTGGCGGATTTGAGCAAGTCTGCAAAATAACTAACTCCTCATCACAAAGAGGCATCCCATTTACACAGACATACTCGGCAGGCAACTGATTCACCTCGCACAACTTCTCAGCCTTCATTACTTGATTAACCTCCAAATCATTCAACAGTCGCTTGAGCATTTTTGAACATCTCCCCAAATGCTGTCGTTTTGATTCATCAATGGGGTAACCGATACAAGTAACGCATTTCCTTCCTTCAGGCATTGACCCCATTGCTCTAAGCACACAATTACTACAATATTTTGCATCACAAACAATACAAACCTCCTTCTCAGTAAATCTATTCCCCTTAAAACACCTATAACATGTCCCTCTCTTCCCTAACTTTCCCTTTCTCTGTGCAATCCCTGGCTCCTCTTCCCCCAACTCTTCACCTTCATCAACACGTTCAGCACCAACATTCTCGTCTGAATCAATGCAGCGAAAAGTAACAACCTGGGCTCGCTTGTTATCCCAATTCAACTCATCGTGGCATTCCCCGGGAGCCTTAAGATCGGAAACCTTCGAAGACAGGTAATCAGGACTCAAGACTGACTCATTTGAACCCCAATGTTGATTCAATTCATTTGAAACCCTCAATCTGGACGAACTCTCGCCAGACTTATTATCCAAACTATCAGAGAACTCTATTGTGCTGGAGCTCCTGGCTCCATAACGCCCATTCGAGAACTCCAACGCACCTGAGCTACTCAACTCGCCGGACAACCCGCACTCTTGATTGTTATTATTATCGGTGGCTCTCTCAATAACAGAAATCGGAGAAACCATCTCCGCCGCAACAGTCTCCTCCGATTCCGATCCCGATCCCTTACTGCTACTGTTCCCAATCACAGAAGTTGGAGAGACGCTAGATTTGAGTTCTTTAGAGAGATTCTTGTTCAGATCCGCCGGCAACAGTGGCTTAACAACCGGTAATGAGAATTTCTCGGGGAAAGAGAGCTTGGAAACGACGGCGGCGACCGGGATTTTGTCCACTTTGATGGGGACGGCGCGTGGAAGATCGTATGGCATCGGCGGGCCATTGTATTCCAAAGCAAAGGAGTACTCGACTCCATCCTCCGTCGTCGTCGTCGTCGTCGTCGTCGGCGTCATTCTTTCCCTAATTAGAAAGACTCAAGCTTTAAAACCCTAGCTTCCCAAAATCACTGCCTTTTTTTCACTCAAATTCGAATCCTAAAGTGACTGTGGCTCTCAATAGCTGTTTTGTTTTGCAAGCAAAAAAATAAAATAAAATGCAAAAGGATTAAAAAAGCAGATTGGTATAGGATTAGTGTGAAGAGATGTTGAAGTGAGAGCTTAAAAAGGGTGAGGATTTTTGGTTGGAATTAGAAGAAAAATGAGGGCAAAGTAGATTTTGGGTGTTTGAAATTTTCCAAGACAAAACAGAATTATTCAAAAGTAAAGCCACAAGACAAGTTCTTTGAGAGAAAAAATAAAAATAAAAATGAAAATTATAGAAAGGTGGTGATTGGGGAGAGGGAAAATATTGGAACTAAAAAGAGAAAAAAAGTGATGCTGCTGCTGGAATGGATTGGCCAGGAAGCGTAAGAAATGGAATCTGTTATTTACGTTGATAATCAACAGTGTTATATATTTTTAAATTAAAATTCTAAGTTTTTTAGTTTTTAGAATAATTTTAATATTATTAAATTAAATTAGTAATCAATACTGCTTTTCTTTTCTTTTCTTTTTTTTGTTATTAAAAATAAAAAAAATAATATTATCTTTATATTAATATTTATTAGTGTAGTTCAAAAAAAATTTTGAATATAAAAAAATTATAAACTTTCTATTTGAACTCCTTTTTTTTAATTTTTTGAATTTTTAAATATAAAATTTTATTTTAATATTATGTTTATCATATTACTAAATAAATATTGTTGAATAACAAACAAAAATTCATTGTTAAAACTTTCTATAAATCTACAATTGCTAATTGTTTTTTATTGTTAATTGTCATTATGTATTTTATAAAAATACATTTATTGATAATACGAGATATTTGAACTGATCGGGAATTTTCATACTGAAATTCAACACGAGAAAGGTGCGTTCCCATCTGATGAGGCAGAGTGGACAATTGTAGCGTCAGGATTAACAGCCAATCCTTTGACAGCGCGTGCGGTCTTGTCTCAACTAAACCGCGTATGAGAAAAGAAGTATTTTGTCCCTTTCCCTTGCAGTTCTCCTCTCCAAACCTTGGTTGTGTCTTCCCTGTTTTGTAGTTCTCTTCTCCAAAATTTTGATTGTTTCTTTTTGTACGTTGAAGTTAATATAAATTTATTATAAAATATAAATAAAAATTAAATAATTAATTTTTATTTAATATTATTTTAGTATTAGATTATGTATAAATATGATATAATAATATATAAAAATTTGATTATATTAATTTATTGTGTGATCGATTAAATAATGTGAATATAAATGTTTATGATGTGATTGTTAGAGAATTTTTATATAATTAATTAATAGTATTATCTGAGTTAATTGAATTTTACCAATAGTTCTAGAATTAATGGAGCTCTAACATGCCCTGATGCTGCAAAGACCAAACCATCAAATCCTGAAACAAGAATCCGATATTTCTCCAAACCTTGAGTGTCTTATCCCATGAAGCAGAGTAAACAAGTTTGAGCTTAAGACAAGAGATTGCATCCAAATGCTTGATCCATAACACACTTCTGCTTCGACCAACTCTTAACATAACTGCTCGGTCTGATGGGAGTGTTTGATGCAATCTTTGAATGTCGGTAAGGTACCAGACATGCCTGTGGATGCTTGGATTCTTGGAAGAAATCCTCCACACCCTTACTTTACCATCCTAATGTCCAAAAATTATTATGTCTCCGGAAATCACTCTTGCTTTAACCAACCCGCTATTCGATTTGAAGCCGGAGAATTCCCTCTGGTTCTGTCCCGTGTATAAAAGGTCACCGGATGCCGCCAGAGAATAGATATGACCCTCTTCACTCACCAACGAACACATCAGAATATTGGCAGAGTACTCCTCCTTATTACTATCCTCAAATGAAGAACGGTTCATGTTGAAATGAGCGGACCATGGGGACCTGTTCATTGGAGATGAACTAAGATCAGCAAACAGAGAAGCTGAAGGGTCCATGTCGGAAAACGAAATGTAACCAAAAGTATTCCTCTCCATGGAATTGTAATTCCTGCTCGTTCTTGTGAAGAAAGGGCCTTTCCAGGAAACTGAAACGTGACCTGTCGATATGATCTAGACAGTAGTGATCGTCTATTATTTGACTCTTTCGTTACAAACTCTATGTTTTGGTTAACCTTATAAAATACTAACGAAGAACAAAAATAGAATAAGAAAAAGATTGTGTCCATAATGTTAAAAAAAAGGAACAGGGAGGATATTTGGGAACGAAGGAAAACGAGAGACAAGAGAAGTATTGATGGAAAAACATGATCCTGGTATGTTAAGGATAGGAAATCACAGGATGACCCATAGCCAATTACGATCTTGTGTAATTTTAACTGAAATGTTGACCAATTGGGTTGACATGTATATACAACCCAATCCTGTGGTGCCATGTTGTTTATTTTATCTCACTGATGCGTTAGATGGATACTGGTTAGGCGGGCCAGTGCAGTCTCAAAAGATATGGTGACATGGGTAGCAGAAACTATTTCAGGTAATGTACTTCCCGTTTGGTGCTGAAACGGAGGATCCGTGAAGTTTAGTGGCGTTTCAAACTTTCAATCGAGGGACGATAGAGGAGAAAGAAAAAAACCTGACAATTGAGTGGGTCTAAAGAACAAGAATAAATAGGTTGGTTCTCTCTTGTCTTCTTTGCACCTGATTCTGATGGCAAATTTAGAATTCCTGATGACATCATGGATCAGTGAGAGCAACAAAAATAGTAAGACAAAAAATCATATATATATATATATATATTTAGGAAAAATAGTTTCACTCGAAAGCGAGACAAAAAATCATGGCACTTCAATTTTGTTGAAGCCAGAATGGGTTGGGTCTAGTTTTGGGCCGAACTATACTGATCTTGTGGGCCTACAAATTGTTCTTACTTCTTATATCAGCTTCCAAAGAGCTTCATGTCTACTCTGGGTCTACTTCACCGACTCTGTGGGGAAGGATTGTCATTATTTTATTTTATTTTTTGGGTTCTTTGTCCAATACCTGCTTATGGATAGGGGTAATCATTGGTTCCCCACTGTTCTGAATGTACATTACATTGATCCAAATCTTTTCATGTGCAAGAAACATTGTATTGACTTCCATTTGGTCAAAATAAATCACAACCAAACATGGTGGTTTGTTACTCAGGTCAGGATTTTTTATTTTATTACTTCTGACATTAATTCATCTCCCAAGTGGAAAGATTAACCTTGAGGTTGTTTACACTGGATTGGAAGATTGGACCAACGCTGATGACACTTTGTGAACACCCCCCTTTGCGACTCGTGCAATGCGAAAGCATTCCTGTAAGCTGATGATCAAATATCAACTGGGGGAAAAGAATGAGATGGCAAGCTAACATAAAGCAATGGTTCCTGCAGAACAAACTGAACAGGAGCACAGATTTTGAAGATTAGATGTAAATGGGGGCATTGGCAACTTTTTATTATGGGGCATTCTAGCGTATGTTGGTGGAAGGTTATGTCGTTTCAATCCCAATCCCGTAGCACGAAGACTTGGGAGTGGCTATTTTTCTAGACACGAAATGACAGTGAATAGCAAAAGACTCGGATGGGAAACAGGAGATTGATTGGGATTCAAGCAGAGCTGTTCTGAACTTTGGGTTCAAACGTATCCTAGGTACATTCATGTTTCAAATTCATTGGCTTCAGACACATTGAAGGTCTTTTAGGTTTCAGTCATGTGTTTTTAAATTTATCGAATTCCGAATTTTTCGTATTTCGAATTATTGAATCATTGACACATCAATCAATGTGGATTGGATTGAGTGAGGTTAGCTTGACAAATCAGCAGACAAGGTTAGGTTTTGAATCATTGGCATTTCAATCACAGTCTCTCATGCAAACGCAAGCAATCGGTGGCTTTGCATTCCACCCGGGCCAATGGTTGGATAGAAAAAATACTTGAAAAGCATCTGATGGAGTTGGATTTGCATATTGCTTTCAAGGAAAAGACAGGCGTCCAATTGATTCCCGTTTTGGCTGTCCCTTTTAAGAGAAGGGGATGGGGACCAGAAAGAGAGACTATCCAAGCGGCGAGGCATCAAACGCACCCGGTTTGTGTTGGAAACTGCCGACCTGCCCACCGTTCTGTTCCTACCGTTTTTATATTTGGCCTTCCAGGGACCAAGTTTAATTTGTCACATTCACAGTACCAAATCATATGTTCCATAAATAATATAAATAAAAAAACCCCAAAAATAAAAATAATTAAAAAAAAAAAAACAACAAAAGTGGTTAATTATATGGCCAATATTCTGTTGTTTCAACATCAATTGGGAAGCTTAGTGAGTTTGAGCACAGCGGTACTGCTTATAACTTCAATGAATCTCTCAAAATTTCGTCAAAATCAACTTTCAAGAAATGAATTTTTTTCGTTAATTGGTATCTTTATTATTAGAGACAACTATACAATTACTATTAGTACGCTAGAGCTCGTAGACTCAAAAAAAAAAAAAAAAGAAAAAAACAATATTAAGATTGAAGTAAAAAGGACATGGCACTTAAAAATTCTAACCAATAAGAATACGTTAACCATGAGTTTATATATAATAGTAGTTCTATTGCATCTAATTCCTTTTCGCACTTAAGATTTTTATAACTGAAAATCCTCTTGAAAGAAATAAAAAACAAACAAAAATTAAAGACAAAAGCCCCCACAATAAAATACCACTTATATTAGCTTGATTTGCCGTTAGGCAGCAGAGCTTAAGTGATGGGAAACACAAGCAATCAGACTACAGTGGTCGATGTCAGTTTTCCCTAAATTATTAAAAGCTGATGCAATACATCATTGAGCATGGATAAAATTTTGAAAATTTTCACACTTCTGATTAGACTCCGGAGGCAATGGAAATTCATAATCAACCCCTGGTTCGCTATCAGAGATTGAGCTCGCATTTTATAAACCCACAGGTTTTGACCACCCTGCTAAACCACTAAACAAAATGAAAGAGGCTCCCACTGAGAACTACACGCTATAAAATGAGACCCCATTTGTCACCAACCCTCTTAAACCCCATCCACAGCACACTCCAGTTCCTCACTCGATAAACATAATGGCCTTCATGATCTCTAAAGCACAGCAACCTTTTTCACAAGATGAGAGCCAAACTTTTGGTAGAGTTAGCAGCCAGCTCCACCTAAAAACAACAGCTCAAGACCCCTCCAAGTCCTTGAACAAAGAAGTTATCCTCAAGCGGATCCGCCACCGCAGATGCTTGAACAATATACAAAACGCTATTCAGGCCCTATCAGCTGGCAACCAGCAGAAGTGGCTGGACCCTGAGGACGCTTTCTCCTCTCCTTGAACCTTGCAGAAGGGAACACTGGTTAGATTAGACTGTATAATTAATTATAATGGAAGGTTGGTTGTTGCATGCCTGACTGAAGAAGACAAAGAAGGTACGATCGGCATAATTTGCCCCATGGATCAGTATCTGCTCATGTAAAAAGTGGACCATATTTTCTCTTCTTTTTCTTCTGTTCAATTCTCTCTGGATGAACATTCTCTAGGTTGTGAGTGGTGAATGTGCATGCGTTTTCCAGAAGAAATGGTTGTATATAGTTTTGGTTTTCCTCCTCTCCTCGTTACATTTCCTTCCCCTTCTATTTTTTAAGAAACCAGTAGTTCTAAGTGCCTAAATGGTCTGTCACTTGTATGTTAACTAAGATTCCAACTTGGACAGCATTTTGCTAATCCAGGGCTACGATTCCACATTACTCAGCGATCTGTTCTGAAGGGTGTCCAACATCCTCCAGCCTGGAAATCACAATTCGTTTACATAACTTAATCTCTTCTGAAAGCCGAGGTGTTTGCCTCTGTGTGCCCACAACCTTCGTCATTCCTCACACTCAACCTGCAAATCAACATGTTTGTAAAAATCTGTAATGCTAGATCACGAAACCTAATAGCTAACTCAAAAATGTTAGAGAACCGCCCTGTACCAGAGTAGATATCCTCAACTCATGAACAACTAAAAATGGAAAAGTGAAAAGCACAAAAGAAAACAACAACTCAAACCAACGAGCAATTCATGTTAATGCATGCACAGTCTCTGAAACTTTTCGTGAAAATAATAAAAAGCTTGTTGCTTTGCTCATACAAGAAAATTTGCTTCGATTTTTAGTCACGAAACAATTAATTATGGAAAATCCTTCTTCAGCAGTAAAGAATGGATTGCTTAATGCTTCAGGGACTATAATTTAGCAAGTAATATTCCTCCCACAATAGTAACCTCACTGAAGACATAAACAAAACTAATTTTTCTACTCCCACAAGTTAAAAAATCAACCCCATCCAAACCCCCCTCCTTTTCAATTCCAATCAACAGAACCAAAAGAGAAAAAAAAAAAAAAAAACACTACAAACTTGAGAGTGAAAAAGTAAGTGCTTAGCTTTGTTCTCTTTCTGAGCTTTTTCTTATCCCAGGATTCTCTGTAAAACACAGTGATTATATACATATAAAGCATAAACGCTAGTGGTCATTTGAGGAATCATTGCAACGTTGGCTTTTTTTTTTTTTTTTTTGTAAAAACCTGTTCCTACGTGAATTCCTCGGGAACCATTCTGCATTTTTTCCGGATTGAAGCGGATCATAATTGTGTTTGGGCCTCATGTTAGTGATCCCATTCAGGCTAGTACTTTCTTGGGCCTTTACTTTTGAAAACATGAACCTAGTTAGTCTCCTATGCAAGTGCCACGATCATAGTTGAAGACAAAACACACCGATAGATCGAATTCTTAACTTTTTTTCGGTTATAAAGACTTAAGGATCCAAACTCCACATCTGCCCTAAAATTTTGGAGATCACAAAACCACTGGAATGAGATCCGGCGAACATGAATTATAAAAACCATCATGTGCTACTTTTACACATATTAAAGCCAATTGGCTTATATTGTAGTCATGGCCGACATTTTGTTCAAACTTCATGCGTTAACAAAAAAAAAAAAAAAAAAAAAAAGTACACTGTCGTGTAGAAAAGTTCAGATTTTTCTTTTCTTTTCCGAAATGTAAGGTCTCGATCCACAATCAGTCTTGGGGTGGAAAGTGCATTAATTTTTTTTATATATTTAATTAAATTATATTTTAAAAAATTAACTCTAAATACGAAATCTTAATGTCTTAAATAATCATTTTAATATCAGCACTAATATGCGATATGAATATAATTAAATAGTATAATTTTATTTTATTAACAATAACAATAATTTAAACCAAAGAAATAAAATTAAAAAATATATATAGATATTTTTTTGGGTTTGTTTGATTGGTGGCGATTGAAGACGTGTGGGTGTCGTCGGAAAAGAAGCGAGCTCGGATCAGGATTCCGGTTGTAGGAAGTGGCGGAAAAGAAATCTTTGCCGCTAACCCAAAAAAAAAACAAAAAAGCCTTTCCATTTGGCCGGAATTGGACCCAAGTCACGGTTCCTCTCGGCCCAGATTCCGACGCCGATGACGAGATCTTATCCACAAAGTCCGATTCTTGTAGCAAGCTGGCACTGTTGAAGGTCTTGAGGAAGAGAAACTCAGGAGAGAACTTGGCGGGTAAGCCCTGGAAAACGGTGTCGTAAGTATGGATGGCTTTGGGTTTGTGAGTAGGAGGAGTGTGGCGGAGACGAAGAGGAAAAGCGAGGACTCGTAGTAGTGTCTGTGAGTGGCGAAAATGGACGGCTTGGCATCGTTTTGTGAAATCTCAATTTTAGCGTAGGAGGAAGAAATAAATTTCAAGAACATTAGATCCAGAAAGCCAATGAGCAAAGGAAATGTTAGAGGTGAAATAGTAACGAGAAGCTGTGCTGTTCGGACGAGGTGGTCTTCCACACCGTCCCCGCCGCCCAGTGGAACAAGCTCCACCAACCCACAAAAAAAAAAGTTTATTTTTATTTTTTTTCTTTGGTAAAAATCATCTTCTTTTTGGTTAATTATTTTTGTCCAAGAAAGAGAGAGAGAGAGAAATAGAGATAGGCTAATTTTAACTGTCAATAATTGCTGCTTGATTTGTTCTTATGATGAAAAAAGAACGGTAGCATTAGAAGCTCGAATTCTCAGAGGCAAACGTATGCAAACATAAAACACAGCTGATCCACTGACGAAAGTGATTATAAAAGGAAAATTAAGAAAAGTTTTCAAAATACATGTAGATAAGATCACTTGTATGTTTCTACGATGATTTAGAAGTCAATCAATACTTCCAAATTTAAGGTTAGGCCCGCCATTGTTGAGAGGGAGGGAGTAAGGTAAAAGAAAAACTATTCTCTGATTGGATACCCTTGGAATTGAGTTTGCCATTATAAAAGCCCCCCCCCCCCAAACAAAAGTAGGGTGGTCAAAGATCTACTGTAACTTATCGAACATCTCTCCATCAGCTTCTCTCATACTGTTCAAAGACAACGGCTCTTTCCAAGAAATTTCTTCTAAGTCTTGGAGTAAAATAGGGGGTATCCGTTGAGATAGGATTGTCAAGTTCTAAGTTACTGTTGCTTGTATGTGTGTACCGATGCAATGGGAGTCCTTTTCTTCTGTACAAGAAGTAGAGAGAGCATAATAAAATATTTTCTGACAGGAATATTTATAGAAACTTTCCTTTTCTTTTCTTTTTAATACAATAATAGTGAATAATTAACTGAATTAGATATAGAAGTGGAAGTCTAAGAACAAGATAGGGAGTTCTTTGTATCCTAACCCACTTTTATGAGCAATCCCAACTCGGGTATAAAAGACTTGAAACTAACGGCTTAAAGGAATGCATATCACTAATATAATCAGAAAAAGAAGCATGTAGGATTTAGATGGACTCTTATACTCGGGGACACGATGGTGACCAACCTTCCCCACCACCTCAAATAGTGTTATCAAACAATAAAAGGTGGGTTAGATACTTGGGTGGTTTCCACAGACTCATTATAATGTTCTATGTTTCCCAGTCAAACCCTTGGCAATTGCGTGCTGCCTGTGCCATTATTCCAGTCTCCGCACGGTAGACTACATGCGGAGGCAAATTTGATATCTTGAAAAGACTCTCCATGGTCCTGAAATGAAACTCTGTACACTCTTTAGATGCTTTTTACACTTCCCATGATTTGCTTCTTGAGAATTTTGTTTCTTTTGTTGAGCAGAATTTGAAAGGATAGGCGCTTTTGGTACCATGCTCTTTGCTTTTGATCAACAACCTCTTGTTTAATGAGGTAGTTTAATCAGTGACAGGTCTTAAATTGGAGATCGCATACAGCAATTACAAACATTGGAGACAGTTCGGAGGAAAGGTAAGCTCTCATCAGTTCATAAATGACTCGCCCAACCTTAAAACCATTTCTTCAAAATCTTGTTACTGTAAATGAAATTTGAAGAAATGTTAACAGAAAGATTGAATCTTTGACGACCCTTTAGCATGATCAATCCAATTTCAGTTTGATTAATTGCTCTTGTTTAAGTTCCAGAAAGAGAGAGAAAAAAGAAGTAATGATTCGGCTCATGATCCTTCAGCATACAAGTTTGGCTTTAGCTCCGTTTATTATCACATTCCTGTTAGTGGCTCCAAGTGCTATAGCACGTAGCCCAATCAAATGCCAGAAAACTTGCGGAGCTGGTAAAACAGCCAACCGTGTGCCTTACCCTTTTGGCTTCTCCCCCGCCTGCGCAATCCAGCTGAAATGTACGAACAGCCACGTCCAAATTGGAGGATTCCAAGTCCAAAACATAACCTCAAACGGCATCTCGATTAATCTCCCGGCGGAATGCAACCGCCCGGTGAAATCAATAAGGTCGTTGTTTGGAAAACACTATGCGCTGGCTTTGCGGAACAGCCTGCTGCTCCAAAACTGCAGCAAGCCGCCGGGCGGCTGCTCTATTCCCAGACGCTCCCTGGAAGGGCAGCTGAATATAGGTAGCTGCCATTCTCGAAGCGACAACGTGAGCTGTTATTCTCCGGAGGATTCTGGGATCGATGTTTTGAGTTACGAGAATGTGAGAGATACCCAGTGTAAACTCCTGTTCTCTTCGGTAGCTATCGGCCCAGCGGGACCGGTGGTCTCCCTGCAGTTTTATCAAGCGGACCTGGAATGGTGGATTCATGGGAGCTGTGATTGGAGAGATGGTTGCGACAAGAATGCGAATTGCAGCCAGGTCAGGCTTCGTGATGGCAAGGTGGGGTTCCGTTGCTGGTGTAAAGATGGGTTTGAGGGAGACGGGTTCGCCGCCGGTGACGGTTGCCGGAGATGTGAGTCAACCCAGGCTAGTATACTCCCATCCCTCTGTTTTATTGTTAATCTTACCTTTAAACCTTGGGAAAGTTGGCCAATCAGAGGCTGACAAGCTATGTTTGCTTTATTGCAACCAGTCAAAGTCTCGCCGAAAGCCTCATCTGCATTAGCATTTGGTTAAAGTCTGCCGTCGCCACCGAAAAAAAGAATCTTGACAATTTTACCCGGTCTACAAGATTGGCAATAGTTGACTTAGTCTCTTGTTTTTTATTTTATTTTAAAAAATTTAAATAAATAAAAATTAATAAATAAGATATTAATATATTTTAAATTTAATATATCACAATTAAATAAATAAATGATAAATTTATTGAAAATCATTATTATTTTTTAAATAATACATTTTTTAGGAGATAAATTGAATTAAAACATCAATAATGCTTCTCAATCTAAATTTGTAAAATCCATGATTAATATTATTGTGATATTCTTTTTTATTGTTTAAAAAAAAAAAGGTCAATGTCCATTCATCAAGATGAAAATCCTCAGGTTTCATCCATGTTCTTTTGAAGTCTGCTTGTATTGTCATCAAATGCAAGGCCCCCCCCCCTTCATGTCATGGAAATAGAATAGACGTTTCTTGTTCATTGAATAAAATAAAATATGTGACTGGTCACACTTAATTTTAAGTTTAAAATTTAATTTTTAATTTTTATGAATGAAAACGAAAATAATAATAATAATAATAATAATAATAATAATAATAATAATAATAATAATAATAATAAATCTTTTATAGAATGGAAACAATCTCTCTGTAAGGAGTAGGGCTTCGTATCCTTCTCCAGACCTCACGATAATCAAGTATGATCACTTGACTTAGACATAGGCGTAGTTGTTATATGGATATAGGATATTTCTCAGTTCTTTACCATATGAAGTTTTGTGATGGTTAATGGCCGTGTCCATTTTTTGTTTTTTCTCAAGTAGAAATTTTTGCTGATCATTCTTCCTTGGTTGATGCATTGACAGTTTCTGACTGCAGCGCTCCAAGGTACATGTCTGGCCAATGCGGTGGAACTATTAGAGTTGGTGTTCTTGTTGCAGGTAAAACTTTTCTTTCCTCATCCTTCTATTGAGACTTTTAGATGAAATGGAATTCCTGCCACATGATTGTAAGAGCTATCTAGGCTCCGAGGCCACTGCATTCCATGGTCCAATGTGCCTTTTTTTCAACTAGACATTTTCTCCTTTATTTTCCGTGTCCATTTTGGAAAATCAGCATTGTCTCTGCATGATTCCGCCGGCAGGAATTATTGCTGGGGCTTCATTGATTGCTGCTCTGGCCTTTCTTTGTTACTGTTGGTGGAGGTGGTCCAATTCTCTGAGAAATCGGTTAAGTGCAAAGCGCCTTCTATGCGAAGCAGCAGGCAACTGTAGTGTTTCAAAGTATCCTTACAAAGAGATTGAAAGAGCAACCGCTGGCTTTTCAGAGAAACAAAGGCTTGGCACTGGAGCCTATGGTACAGTTTATGCAGGAAAACTTCACAACGATGAGTGGGTTGCGATAAAAAGGATCAGACAGAGAGACATTGACAGCATTGATCAAGTGAGGAATGAAATTATGCTCCTTTCTTCTGTCAGCCATCCTAATCTGGTCCGCCTTTTGGGTTGCTGCACAGAGGAGACTAAACCAATCCTTGTCTATGAGTTTATGCCAAATGGAACTCTTTGCCAGCATCTACAACGAGAAAGGGGGTCAGGACTTACCTGGACAATACGGCTTACCATTGCTACTGAAACTGCCAATGCTATTGCCTTTCTTCATTCTGTCATGAATCCACCAATTTATCATCGAGACATCAAATCGAGCAACATACTATTGGATTACAATTACAGGTCCAAGGTAGCTGACTTTGGTCTCTCTAGATTTGGCATGATTGAATCATCCCACATCTCAACAGCCCCACAGGGAACTCCTGGCTATCTTGATCCTCAATACCATCATTACTTCCATCTTTCTGATAAAAGTGATGTTTACAGTTTTGGGGTAGTTCTCGTAGAGATCATAACTGCGCTGAAAGTGGTTGATTTCTCACGGCCTCACACTGAGGTGAATTTGGCTGCACTGGCGATTGATAGGATAACAAGAGGCTGTGTTGATGAAATAGTAGATCCATTTCTCGAACCACATGGAGATGCTTGGACGTTATCATCTATCCAAAGTGTAGCTGAGCTTGCCTTTAGGTGCCTTGCATTCCATCGGGACATGAGACCTACTATGAGGGAAGTTGCAGAAGAACTTGAGCGCATTAGGCTCAGTGCATGGGTACCAGAAATTTGTATGGCATCACCTGCGGCTTCCTCTTGTTCCTCATCAGACTTCGGGAGTGAGAAGTCAGTGTCAGCTCAGTCAAGAAGGCAGGAGTTGGCAGCCAGAAATTACTCGTCCTGCAGTAGGCAGCAAACTATTTGACATCGCCAGAGAAGGTGAAGAATAGGTCTCCAGTTTCTATGCAGGATCCCTGTCTAAGCTAGGAAAGATCACCTTCAACAAGCAGCTTATTGGGTAATGTAGCCCAGTAAAAAGGCTGTTTCTTTTGGGTGCTTGGCTTCATGCCCTTTTTGTGAATACTCCCAAACTTTAGTTCTTGTTCTTCCCTTTCTGCGTATACGACTCTTTCAAATATGAATTGTGTGCTTGACCCGTTCTCTCTTTTCCAATTTTTTTTTTGCCTTATATTGACAATGTTGAAAACAAAAGTGGTAGAAGACAAAAATAGATTCTGACCATACTCAGTCAAATATGAGCTGAACTTCATTTCTTTCTGTGCTTCTTTTCATGGGCAACATGGCTAGAGAGCCTAAAATCTGGGAAAAAGTGTAGTACTGAAGCCATTATTAGATTTAGCAAACTCAAAATTTATTGGTCTGGATAACCATAAACAGTTGGGGACTTCAGAATTGCATGTACACCTTGCGACTGTAAAACAGCTTTTTACCGACTACCGGAAGTGGGAATAGGATCAAAATGTCAACCTCTGCTTCCCTGCGATGAGATGAAACCCATCAGCTACAAAAGAATTTATCTTTGCTAGAAAGAACACCATCCGAACGCTGAGCCATGGGATTAAGAACACACACACACATCGTAGACATTACTTCTTTTAATTATGCAAAAGAACATTGGAGGAAAAAAACCAGGCTTTCGCAGAGAAATTGATAGGCATATCTTGGGAACAATAGTACCCATGTGATGCACATCTTGATCCCGGTTGTAGATGTTGGCAGAAGCAGCTAAAGTGTTAAGGAACATTTGCTACCTTTTTACCAGGACTTTTCAAAATGCTTCGCTACAATTTGTGTTAGGTGCTCTGGAAGGAGAATAAAATGCAGCTGTTGAAACAAACTTGGTTCATCAACTGCTACAATTGCGAAGTGTAATGCTCTTAATTGCAATATATAGTAATCCAATTGCCCGAGGGGCCTTCCAATTTAGTGAAGGTGCACAGAGAATATTGGAATTTTGAATCTCTGTGAAATATTATGAACCCAAGGGACCAGTTACGGGGGCAATAGAGTCCTGCAATGGGAAGTAAAGCCTAAAATATAACAGAAGCCGGTAGACAAGTTGGCTAATCAGGCTCACTTTGCTGCAGGATAATAGAAATGGCTGCAATATCTACATTTGAATGCAGAAAATTCACAATTGATTCTAGAAGCTACAAACTCATACAATGCAAACCTGGAGAAAAAAAAAATGTAATCTATGAGAATCACTATAATTGGAAGAAGACGCCACTCCATGTGTCCAAGACCAAGTCTCCGAGAGGCATTGAAGTGAGAAACAATTCCCATTTACAATCATGTCAAGATTATGTATTACTCAATATTCAAAACATAAACTCTCACAAGTTATTAAATACAAGGAACTGTCCCCATACAGAAGTCTACAATTATGAACAAATCTAGCTTGTAGGAAAGAAAGGCATATAAACTTGCAGAAGCTGGTTGTCATCCTTCTAGCAAACAAACAACATGAAAAATAATCTTTGGGACCATTTTCGAGTATATGATTTCTGATCTGCACAGAAGTGATCATTGAAATTAGATCCTTAACATTATCTTGCTGATTCTGAAAAGTTAGATGTATGCTGAAAATCTTTAATTTAGGAAGTCATTCTCAAGGTAGAGCATTCCTATTTCATCCAAGGCATATGAATTCAGAGGTGACCCAGAAACAGTGTGGTGTGTCATATTACTTCCGTGCATTGGCAAGGTACCATTTACACCTGCTTAAAAGTAATGAGAGTTCCTTATAAAGGCAATAGGCAAACCATTGACATTACTCAAATATATGCCAAAAATGTATTTTAGGAAAGGCTTGCATAACACAAGGTTGGAAAAAGATTACCTCGGTCTTGTATTCAAGCATGTACATTTATGGTTGCTTCTCAAGGGATGATGCTGGATCTATCCATGACTTCTAGGATCAACAACTTGGTGCACCTTCCTGGCTTCAGCACTTGAATATTGTCCAACAACACGGGCATGAGGTATGGTTGCTTCCCCGCGAGCAAGAGCATCAACGTTCTCAAGTAAGTATTTCCTTGGAAGTCTGCCAACCACGTTACCTTCTTCATTCCCATCTTTATCCAGGAATGCAAAGTGTGGAATACCCTCGACACCAAACTCGTCAAGCTCTTGTTCCCACGTTGTGTTGTCAACATTCAGCATAACAAAATTAACACGATCCCTAGGCAAATAGCATCAAGAATATAAAACTAGGTCAATAAAACAAGACCTTTCCAACAGTTTCTGTAGCCTTAAAAAGCAAAATGGTGAATTTCACCAACAAAATCACCTAAGGATTAACATGCTCAAGCTTCAGGACCATAAGAATCAAGTCTAAGTATTTCTAGAACAAAATTATCAAATGACTAATCAAAGGCCGCTACTTGTACTGCTGTTCAACTTTGTAGACATCTGGAGCTAACTCCCGACATACTTCACACCATTCTGCATAGAACTCCACCACAGTGGGCTTCCCATTCGAGAGCGCCTAGATAGACAATAAAGAGAAAAATTAGTGAGAAAGAAAAGACATCATCTACGAAACACAAGACACTTTTAAAACGATGAGTGTCCATGATGGACACAAGTCAGACAAGCCAAAAAGTGTCTAGCTTGCTCCGTCCCAAAACACCATAAATTTAGTTCATCTTTTTTTAAATGTAAATTTCAAATCCTTTCTGACATAACTTCACTTCAAATCAACTAACATCAACTAAACTTGGAAAACACTAGTAATCAAGCATAAAAAATAAAGAGAGTTACAAGAAAAGAAGAGAAACAAACCTCCTCGTAAGGCAAGGCAGAAGCAGACAGGTCCTTCAAAGAAACACCAAAATCAAGCCGCGAAGACAAAAAAAGCCCCACCGCTGCAATCACCGAAGCCACCGCTATCCGTCTGTTGACATCTTTATCGGGAAATTCGGGAAACCCAGAACCTGAGGAAGACGAACTCGCCATCTCGTTTTTGGCCGAACCATCCTCGACGAGCTCTTTTCCCTGCAATTTTTTTTTCCCTCCCATTCATTAAAAAAAAAAAAAGATAAAAACTTTGAAAGAAATGGGACCGAATTGAAGAGAAATAGAAATGGAGGAAGGGGGGGTTTGGTGTACCGTTGTTGTGGAGGTTTCGGCGGGTTTGGGGTTTGCTTGGCAAGCTACTGCGGCTGCAAATAAGCGCGGCGGCTTGCTTTGAGGTTGCAAGGAACTTTTGGAAAGCGGCGGCGGAAGCCGTGACGCTTGGAAACATGGCCGGAATCTGTGAAGACAAAGCGCATTTGAAGCCACCCTAGCCATTGGATTCAGAAGATTTTTCAACAGTTCCCTTAGCTTTCTGCTTCAAAGTATTGTTCAATTTCAGTTTTTGTAATTGAAAACTTACATGTCCATGTTTAATTAATTATCGTACTTATAAATAAAATTATTAATATTTTAAATTTAAATAAATTTTATAAATATGGAAAAAAAATTTCTGCGGTATTTATTATTATTTTCAAATAGTTTGATCTGAGGGCAATATCGTCATGTAATGATAAAATAAAACGGCGTCGTGGTGCTTCCTCCTTTGCTGTTTGTCTGGTTTTATTTTTTCAAGGGGAGCGCGCTAAAAGCGAAGCAGTTTTCGTCCCAATTTCTCATTTCAATCTCCAAAAATCAGTAGGCGATAGGCAGGAGAGGCAGCAGCTATGGAATCGGAATCTTCCATATCCGCCGCCGAAAACTCACTTAATATGGCGGAGAACCAAACCTCGAACGAGACGACGATCGAGTCGAACGAGCAAGGAGGCGTCGAGTCCACTTGCAACAACAACGATAGCAACATTGCGGGAACTTCTGACGGAGACCGAGAGAAATCGCTGGAGTTCGCGGCGGAGCTGGCGGAGAGAGGAACTAAAGCCCTAAAGGAAAACGACTTTGCGGAGGCCGCCGATTGCTTTAGCCGTGCCCTAGAAATCAGGTTAGGGTTTCCACTCGAAATTAAGTCTCAAATTAACTGGTAATTTAATTTCTGCTTCGTATTTGTAGAGTAATATTTTGGTAATTTTTATAATCTAAGGGTTTCACACTACGGTGAGCTTGCACTTGAATGCGTACATGCGTATTACCAATATGGACGTGCCTTGTTGTACAAAGCTCAAGAGGAGGCTGATCCTTTGGCGACAATGCCAAGCAAGGACGGTGAATCCAAACCAAACTCTGGTAAAGATGCCACGCCAAAGAATGCCACAAATGCAGAATCTTCAACAGCTTCTGTTTCTAGTAGTACTGAACAGGCTGAGGGTTCCTTTCTTCAGGAAGGTGTGGCAGATGGTGGTCAGTACTGTGCTGCCCATAATGTTTTTATGTTAAATATCATATTATAATAACATTTTAAGTTCAGCTGTCTTCCTCTTGTCGTTATGAATGTGCAGTGTACAATTTTTTGTATTATGCAGTGCACAATTAAATGTTTTCTGCAAATTGGAGTATAACCTCCAGCATGTAGAACAGTTCATGCTGTCTGCAATGAGCATGAATGCCCATATATGAGTAGAAAAAGTATTTTTCTTGTATTTTCTATCCTAAGATTTCAAACCCCTGGTCATTGTCTCTTTTTCTCTCCTCCCCTTCCTTGGGCTGACTTCTGGCAGATTGTTCATTTATGGTGTCTTATATCCATGGTGGATTGTGAGAAGTGATATTTTTGCAATCAGGAAATACTCTATCGAGCAAAACTTTTTTATGTCATAATGTAAATGTTGGTTGTGTGATTGATACCTGGACTACTCTATTCTTTCATCTGCATGTTTTATTTTTAGATCAAATGAAGAGCCTTAATTTGATTTTTATTTCCTGACATGCTTTGGAAAAAATCACTATTGGTTATTTCAGCTCCCTTTTATTTATTTTCCATTTTTCCTATGTAATTGACTGTTTATAAATGATCAGCTACCTGACATGATGACAGTGTTAAATAAGAGGTTTCTTAGCCAACAGATATAAGATGCATTAATGTGGCGGAAGAATACTTAGTTTCATTGTCATGGTCAATTTGTTCTTGACTACCTTCTGCTGCTACCTCTTTCTCTGTCCAGCTTCTGGTCAGAAGGAACAGGAAGAAAATGATGAGAATGATGATGAGGACCTGGCTGAAGCAGATGAAGACGATTCTGATCTTGATTTGGCATGGAAAATGCTGGATGTTGCAAGGGCAATTTCTGAAAAATGCTCTGGTGACACAATGGAAAAAGTGGACATCCTATCAGCATTGGCAGAGGTTGCACTGGAAAGAGGTCTGTTTATTATTCTATTATGGTTGTTTATGATATTGGTAGTGGTTTTTGACTTAAAGATGGATTATGTCCTTGTTGTGCTCTGTGTAGAGGATATTGAAACATCTCTCAGTGACTACCAGAAAGCACTATCCATATTAGAACAACTTGTTGAGCCAGACAGTAGATATATAGCTGAACTGTATCCTTTTCATGATCAAATACCTAAAGTACTCCCTTATCCTGGGCTAGTGATCATTGTTTTCCCTTGCATTTTCTGATATGTGCAATATATGGGCTTACCCAGTTATCATTAATTGTGTAAATTTAATGGCTAATTTTGTTTGTCCCATGAGCTTAACTGTATATTTAGAAACTTCCGCATATGTTTATGCTTGGAGATTGGCTCTAAGCCTCAAGAAGCAATCTCATATTGTGAGAAGGCTCTATCAACTTGCAAGCTGAGGGTGCAGCGGCTCACGGAAGAAGTAAAGAGTTCCTTGGAGTCAGCCATCTCAACAGTTATCTCAGAGTTAGATGATAGTGTCCAGCAATCATCCAATGGGTGCCAGACTGCTAAATGTGTGACAGATAAGGAAGCAGAGGTTAAGGCACTTACTGGCCTATCTGGAGAGCTGGAAAAGAAGGCAAGTGAATCTATACTTTTTTGTGTGAGGCGTTATAAATGTTATTTGACCTATTCTACTCCGACTCTGCATCCTCTGATTTGCAGCTTGAAGATCTGCAACAACTGGTTCTCAACCCTAAATCAATTCTTTCGGAAATACTGCGAATGGCAACTGGAAAAGCGAGAGGAGGGGAGAAGAGTGTGTCCCCAGTTATCATGAGCTCTTCACAGATGGCTATGGCTAAGAATAGTGAAGGGTTTGAGTCTCCAACTGTTTCCACTGCTCACACAAATGGGGCTGCTGGAGTGACACATCTGGGTGTGGTTGGAAGAGGGGTCAAACGAGTTTTGACGAGTGCAAGCTCAGCAGAATCAAGCCCATTGAAGAAACCTGCATTGGACCCCTCGCCAGACAAAGGGGATCTCAACACCTGTTAGCAGGTTCTAATTCATGAGGTCCATCTTTTGAACTCATGGTGTTTTCACTGGAAATTTTAGCATTGTCCATGGCTGGAATATCCACCCTAATGTTTTGGATCCTTGTTAGCGACTTCACTGGCCTGTTGAATCACGTCTGTCTAGGGCAGTATATGTTCAGTTTTGTTTGATAGTTAGTTGGTAACCTCCGTTGCACATTTTCCATTACAACTTTGGAGAACTGTTCTGTAGTGACTGCTAATATCTTTGCCTAGGTTTCAGGCAGTTTCACCTTGTTCTTTTGCTATATTGTATTTTTATGCATGGGGTGATCTTTTAAAATTCACAAATAGAGCTTGAATGGTGCTTTCGACTCAAAATGTTCGTGTTGAATGTTTCTTGACGTCTCTCTTTGATTTTCTGGTCCCAGAGCTGATATTGCGATAATTAAATGCTTGATTTGCTGGCAAGCAAAGGTACCGGGCCAAGCGACAATTTTAGATCTTGGATGGCCTTCTGCCATCCATCTCTGGAACTTGCATAGCAAATTTTAGGTTTCATCTGCTGTTTTTGACTTCTTTAAGCCATTTGTTGTTTATCTGGTGGCAGGAATTATGCAAATATTGTCCAAGTTACAGTGAGCTGGCTATTATTATTATTATTTATTTTTGGGTACATTTCTAATTATTTACCTCGAGTTGGGCATTTCAGTTGAAATACGCTGGTGACGTGGAATCAAAATATATGGGCAAGGCCACAAAGGCACAACCTCAAAAGTGTTGACCAGTTGTAATCACCATAATAAACGAGTATGGGAACATCGATTTCTTCTATGATGATTCTTGACCAGAAGGAATGGGTGAAGAACAGCGTGTGAATGAGCGAAACCTTCTGCCGTGCGTTTGTGCCAATTTAGTTAGTATACGGGTAAAAACTTCCAAAATAAATATTAAAATTTTCCATTGCAGTAACCAAATTATTTCGACGATGAAGAATTCCTTTTCTGCAAACTTTGGGTTGCCAGTACATTTTTCACTGCCACGACCACCATTTGAAATATAGATATTAGGGAATTTGAATTTGAAGTGCTTCTAAAATATGCTTGTAAGAGATGAGGTTTTGGATACCTTCCTCAGTATGATTGGCACTTGGCGTCTAACCATTTGTCGGAGCGATTGTACAACAATGATTCGCTATTCAATTTGTCTGGATCGAACATTCTTCTTCCAAGGCATCTTCTCGGTCACCGAGGACAAAAGATTGGATTAGTTCCTTTTGTTTAGGGTTTGTTGGTTGGTTCGAATTGTGTTTCAAAGCAAAGCTCGATTAGATAAAATCAAAGTAAGACTAATCGTTATAAAACCGAGGCTGGACAAGGGAAAGAAGCAGGATAGCCAGCGACGCATTAGCACAAAATTCCTCGCAGCACAATGTGTTTTCAGGTGAAATGTAAACAATGTGGGAAATTCACATGGGGTGGCTGTGGCAAGCACCTTAGCTCTGTCTACGCAAGCATTGATAAGGGAAATCACTGCATGTGCCGGTCATGGCCTGGTGTTGTTGACCCAGTTGAGCCCAAAGCAACTGAGCAGCAGCAGCAGCCATTGAAAGCTTCTTCTGTTTCAACCACCTCCAGTACCAGTGGTGCCACTAAAGGTACTAAATGTTTGCAAACACTCCTATGTTAACGATAGTTACATCCAAAATGTATCATTGGTGCCTACATCAATCTAGATGATGTTGTATTATATTGTTGGTATAACGGTAATTTAACTTCCTTTTAACATAAACTTCACAGCTATGAGTTAGAGAAATAGTATTTTTTATAAAAACAAAAATTTATATCTGACTTTTCTTCAAAACACATAATATGCAGAATCTTGTGCACTGTTGTTTGAATTAAGTCAAGCTACTAAACATATTGGCATGTGCATCTTTATCAGACTGACTGATTTTCGCTCCTTTTTCTTTTTCCTTTTTCCTCTTTTGTGGGTTTATCCATTCTTTACTGTACGAGTACGATATGACTTTAATTAACCAACTAAAGTGGTCCATTGATGTTCTCTGCAGGCACTCAATGGTCTTAAGAACAATGCTGGTGAGCAAGTTCGGTATTTAAGCTTGGAAAAGCGTAATGAGATCATCTAGAAACAATAATACTGTAATTATGGTCAAAGCATACTGTTATGATTGGAAATTTTTTTTTAAAAACAACAATATCCACATAATTGTAACAGAACTCAGTAATAAATTATTTAAGATACAATAATTGCCATTTTTTTTTTAAAAAAAAAAAAAAAATTTCTCTTGAGTCCCACAGGGAGAGAACAGAATATACCCACGAGTCACAAATGCTTAAAAATGAGCTAAGCGCCTAAGCGTTCCTGCTATTGTGCTTATGCATTTTATCTAATGATTAGTAACTAGACCAACCACATATTTATTTCATCATCTTCCAATTTCAATTCAAAAGCAACTATTAGATTAGAAGATTCAGATTCGGCCAAGCAGGGCAGCTGGCTTGTCCTATTAACCCCCCCTCCCAAAAAAAAAAAGGTAAAAGCAAAGTTTCAAAATGGAAGTAAGGTAAGATTCCTGTAAGTGTGGCATTATCATATGTGAAATGTGAAAATACTGATTACAATCATTATCACTCTAATTTCCAAGAGCCCCATAAAAAAATTCCAACTTGCAATCCCTACGGTACAGTTATTGCCATCGCAATCTATCTACTGCCTAATGGGCTAATTTACACACACACACACACACACAACCAACATAATGGTCAATAAATAGTAAAAAAGAAGTAGAAGAAAAAAAAAACCCATCTAATCCAATCAAATTAAAAAGGTCAAAAAGATGTGTATGTATGTATGTATGTATATATATATATATATATATATATATATATATAAGGATTGTTTTGATTGGGATAATCAATAAACCAATCATAACTCTAGCTAGTAGTCAGGATCTAAGAAGGTCCGGGAGCTTCCACCAAAAAGGCTAAAATGAAGTAGTTGGATGTCATGTTGGTAATTTCACCAGCTAAACATAGAATGCTCAAACCCTAGCAGCAGCAGTCCGGAGCTCCCAATATATAAAACAAAAGAAACAACAAAAACAGCAAAACAGCCTCCAGTTCTCCTCCAAGTAGTACCCACTACGGCCTACCACAAGGTTGCAGGCTTTTCTTCCTTCTTGTTCTCGTTTTTCTTTTCTTCCTTCTTGTTCTCGTTTTTCTTTTCTTCTTCTTCTTCATTTGTATTCGATTTTCGGATGCATTTTAAAATTCTGAAAGGTAGCTCATATTGGGTCTGTCGACGATGACGAAGACCAGGACTCCGATAGTTTTCTTAAATTCTTTCATATTTCAACGAAGACAAACATGCAAGGGTCCTTTTCTTTTTCCTTCTGTCATGTTTTTTTTTTCCTTTCCTTTTCTTTCTTTCCTTTTATCATGAAGACAAGACACAATCTTTAGTTTTCTGTGGGTTTTGCTTTTGTTTTGCAATGATGGGATGAGTCCCTTTTAATTTGACCTTTTCTCGAAAGCGATTGTGTTTTGTTTTTGTTGTTGTTGAACCGAAAAGAGAGAGATGGAGATGTAGCAATGATGAGAAAACAATCTTTTTAACTCATGTGTTTATTGCATTGAGGAGACTTACCAATGATTGTGTTTCAAGCACTTTTGAGCTGCTCTCTCTCTCTCTCTCTTTCCCTCTCACTCACTTCCTCCCTCCCCACCTCCCCATCTTTGGAATGATGATAAATTTGGAAAAGAAACCCAAAAGGACAATTCATTATTATCTGGGTTTAAGTTTGTAGTTGTATCAAGGGTTATTTTCCTGTCCAACAATAATTGAATAAATAAAAACATAAAGAGATTAAAAATTGTCACTTCAAGATGGCCTATTAGCTCAGTTGGTTAGAGCGTCGTGCTAATAACGCGAAGGTCGCAGGTTCGAAACCTGCATGGGCCATCACTTAAGAGCTTTTTACTCGTTTTACGACAGCTTAACTGGAATTATCTGACTGTGAAGAGTATCTTTATCCCAAACTAGAAACTTGCCACATGGAGGGCTCAAAAACCTGAGGCATTACCCTGAATCATCCAATAGCTGACAGGTTCCTATCCTATCTCTTATCTAACTCACGCTAAGGCCATCAAAATAACTTGCCAGCTTTCCCCACACAAGACGCTTCTTCCTTGGCCGTCACTGTTTCAGAAGGCAGTGAGATTAGCAATGGCAGCTTCAGTACAAGCAGCAGCTACGCTCATGCAACCCACCCAGGTGGGTGTGCCTGCTAGGACTGGCCTTCAGCTGTGGTCTTCTCAAAGTGTTTCCAAGGCTTTTGGGCTGGAACCTGCCAGTGCCAGGATCACTTGCTCTTTGCAAACTGACTTTAGGGACTTGACCCAAAAATGCGTAGATGCTACTAAGATCGCTGGTTTTGCTCTTGCTACCTCGGCTCTTGTTGTCTCGGTAGGCTCTTCTCTTAATCATGGTTAGCACCCGAATGGCTTAGATTTAAGAGTTGAATGATACAATAATCTAAGCTGGAAATGTGGCCATTTCTCTATGTAGCAATGCATAAGCCGCTTCCTTGTTATTCATATGCACATCATTGTGGATCTAATGCCCTGTCACTTTTTAGGACTATATGCTTGAAAGTAATGAGAAATAGTGCCTATTGCAGGCAATCAATTTTTTGTATGCATTGTCTATCTAAAAATTCAGAGCTGATGGCATGCTTGCCAAAATTCTGCATTCAATTGGTAATATGTGATGGAAAACTTGATCTTTAGTGCTAGATCGGTAAGAAACAGTCCAGCATAAACAGAATTCTTATGTAGATCAGGGAAACAGAGACTAGATGGATTATAACAGAAGATTTACTAATTTGTAGAAGGATTATGCCTTTTCTTTTTAGGTATAGATGAATTTGGAGAATCTAATCATGAGTGAGGAATGGGGATCAAACTCCAGATCTCACCTCCAGATTTTATACTTAGTGGCCGGTAGTCTGTACTTGCCTTTCGATTCTAAGGACTAGAAATCTTGACATCGAGCCCTGTTGACGACACTTGATTCTTTTCAGGGAGCTGGAGCTGAAGGAGTCCCAAAGAGGCTAACCTATGATGAAATCCAGAGCAAGACATACCTTGAAGTAAAGGGAACCGGAACTGCTAACCAATGCCCATCAATTGAAGGTGGAGTAGACTCATTTGCCTTCAAACCTGGCAAGTACAATGCAAAGAAATTATGCCTGGAACCAACTTCATTCACTGTCAAGGCTGAAGGAGTGAACAAGAATGCCCCACCTGAGTTCCAAAACACTAAGCTCATGACCCGCTTAACCTACACTCTCGACGAGATTGAAGGGCCCTTTGAAGTCTCTTCCGACGGAACAGTTAAGTTTGTGGAGAGAGACGGAATTGATTACGCTGCTGTCACCGTGCAGCTGCCTGGTGGGGAGCGTGTGCCTTTCCTTTTCACCATCAAACAACTGGTAGCAACAGGCAAGCCGGAAAGCTTTGGAGGTGACTTTCTTGTGCCATCCTACCGTGGATCATCCTTCCTGGACCCAAAGGGACGGGGCGGGTCAACCGGCTATGACAATGCGGTGGCATTGCCTGCTGGAGGCAGAGGAGATGAGGAGGAGCTAACCAAGGAGAACATCAAGAACACAGCATCATCGACAGGGAAAATCACCCTGAGTGTCACAAAGAGCAAGCGTGAGACAGGAGAGGTAATTGGAGTGTTTGAGAGCCTGCAGCCATCTGATACTGATTTGGGTGCGAAGGTCCCAAAGGATGTCAAGATCCAGGGCATCTGGTATGCCCAACTTGATTCTTAGATCTCTCACTCTCTCTCTCTCTCTCCTGTCTCTTATACACATCTAGATGTGTAGAAGAGACAGGAGAGAGAGAGAGTGAGAGATCTAAGAATCAAGTTGGGCATACGAGATGCCCTGGATCTTGACATCCTTTTTGACCTTCGCACCCAAATCAGTATCAGATGGCTGCAGGTTCTCAAACACTCCAATTACCTCTCCTGTCTCTGTCTCTTATACACATCTAGATGTGTATAAGAGACAGCTCTCTCTCTCTCTCTTGTATGAATGAACTTGTACTTGTTCTTGGTTCAGATTTTGCTCAATTCCATGTTGAAGGCGTTGGTCAAACAAGGATTTAATTGAGACGCATTGAGGTTATATTATGGTTGCTTTTGCTTGAAAATGTGTGATATAATATTAATTGCAAGTTAGAAAAAAAAAGAAAAGAAAAGAAATCATTATGCAATGAATGGTAAATGGGAATGTAATTTATGAGTGTACTTATGTTTCACATCCATTGGCAAGTCTCTTAGTAACATTCTCCACTCCAAATTAAGGTGCATGCATATACCCCTTGTAAGGGCTAAACGTGAACAGAGAGTTTAACCATGGAGGGTAGCTTGAACCCATCAATCTGCCTTATTATTTTTATATAATAAGAGACTAATTAGATTTTTATTTTAGAGGTTTTTAATTCTAATTATAAGGTAAGGAAAAATAAAATAAAATATATAAAAATGAAGAGAATTAGTCTGATTATATAATTTAATAAGTTTTTTAATAAGTGTTAAAAAAAAGAAAAAATAATTTGAGGGGAGGGAGCAATAATTCCTAAGAAAAAAAAAAAGGGAAAAGAGTTAAGAAAAAAAAAAAAAAAAGACCAACTTTGTGTGCTTTTGTTCCAAATATAACTAAATGGATTTAAATTTTATAAACGAACGCTTGTCCTTCACATATTATATTAAAATTAATTTAAAAGGTCATTCTCCCTCCCAACGCCCAAACTCTAAACTCTGCCATGTTCATCTCTTCTAAACATTTCACCGTTGCTTCCCGCCTCAACCGCAGCCTCAGCAGCTCGTTTCACAATTTCAAGTCCCAAACCCACCAAAGTCTCCACTGTCTTCTGGAGCAATGCTCGTCCATGAGAGAACTGAAGCAAATCCACGCCCACTTAGTCCTCAATGGCCTCACCAACGAGACCGTCACTCTAGGCAAGTTAGTATCTTTCTGTGCCGTTTCTGATGCAGGCGATCTCGGCTACGCTCAGCTCGTTTTCAACCGAATTCTCAGACCCAATAAGTTCATGTACAATAGTCTTATAAGGGCTTACTCCAGTAGCACTAACCCAATAGAATCTGTGTTCCTGTATCGTCGTATGATTGGTTCCGGTCTTTCTCCCAATGAATTTACTCTCCCTTTTGTTCTTAAAGCTTGTGCTTGTGAATCTCTGTATTGGGTGTCTGTCGTTGTTCACGGTCAGGCTATAAAAATAGGTATTGGTTCTCAGGTTTGTGTTCAAAACGGCTTGATAAATGCTTATGTGGCATGTGGTTTTGTTCAATGCGCGCGGAAGATGTTTGATGAAATGTCTGACAGGAATTTGGTGTCGTGGAACTCGATGATTGGTGGGTATTCTAAAGTGGGTCGTTGCAAAGAAGGGTTTTTGTTGTTTAAAGAGATGAGGGAATTGAGTGTTGAGCCTGATGAATTTACTTTGGTTAATTTGCTTTCAGTTTGTTCACAAATGTGTGATATAGATTTAGGTAGGTTTGTACATTTGTATATTGAAATTACGGGGATTGAGATTGATTTAATTGTGACAAATGCTCTTATAGATATGTATTCTAAGTGTGGGCATTTGCAATATGCTCAAAGAGTTTTTGAGAGGATTCCAAATAAGAATGTAGTCTCTTGGACTTCCATGGTTTGTGCATATGGTAAACATGGGCTCTTTGAACTTGCTCGGGAAATTTTTGAGCAGATGCCTGTAAAGAATGTGGTTTCTTGGAACTCATTGATCTCATGCTATGTTCAAGAAGGTCGATGCAAGGAGGCTCTGCATCTGTTCCATGAGATGCTTAATTTGAGAGAGGTGCCTAATGAGACTACACTGCTTTTTGTTCTTTCAGCGTGTAGTCAAGTTGGTGATCTAGTCATGGGGAAGAAAATCCATGATTACATACGCAGCAATCATTGTGTACCAAGTGCTACTTTGTATAATTCCCTTGTAGACATGTATGCAAAATGTGGTTCCCTGAAAAAAGCCATGGATGCTTTTAACGAGATGCCGAACAGGAACTTAGTGTCTTGGAATGTTTCGATTGGAGCCCTTGCATTGCATGGTTACGGATTGGAGGCAATTAAGCTCTTTGAAAAAATGCAAGTTGTGGGTATTCGACCTGATGAGATTACCTTCACAGGATTGCTTTCTGCTTGTAGTCACGGTGGTCTTGTTGACATGGGGAATTATTACTTTAACACAATGAGCTCTGTTTATGGGATTATGCATCAAATTCAGCATTATGCCTGTATGATTGATATTCTTGGGCGAGGTGGTCACCTAGAAGAAGCAGTAAGGCTAATAGGAAAAATGCCAATGAGGCCTGATACTGTGATCTGGGGGGCTTTGCTTGGTGCTTGCAGGATTCATGGAAATGTTGACATTGGAAAGCAAATCCTGAAACAGTTGTTGGAATTGGAGCCTCATTGTGCCGGTCTCTATGTGCTGCTCTCAAATTTGTTCTCTGAAGCACAAAGATGGGATGATATGAAGAACATTAGGAAACTAATGAATGACTGGGGGATCCTCAAGTGCCAAGCTATTAGCTTTATTGAAATTGAGGGCCGTGTATATGAGTTCATGGTTGATGACAAGCAGCATGAGGTTTCGAGTAGTATATACTCCATGATTGGCCAACTAACTGATCACTTGAAGTCTGTAGGTTATTTTTGCAGCATCTTTGTTGCACTTTTAGGCATACAGGAAATATAGTCCACTGCTGTGTCTATTATTGCACCATTGAATGTTGGAAGTTGTAGTCACAATCTAGACAGCTCACTTCCTTTTGTTTTTGTTGGGGTTATCACAAGTAAAGTAACTCAGTATGTGGCCTTGAGGTTGAGGTCATGACAGAGGTGGATACAGTCCAATAAATCTGATTGTTCAAACTTGTGATACATTCTCACTGAAATGGTCTTACGGCAGAAAATGAGGGAAAGAAAGTCACTCTCTGGGCAGTGCCCATCGGTCCAAAACATGTAGATGCCTGTGGCATCATCAATCTCCAACATTGCTGCTTGCAATTCTTGCTCAATGGGTTGCAAAGTAGGAAGTTTTTAATGATCATTAACTCTACTTCATGTTTATGATTTGTTTGTATCAGAAAAGTTAATGCTTATTTACAATTATTAACTCAAACATACAGGAACACAAACTTCAAGGGTTGAAGAGAAGCTGTCTTACTGTGGAATTTGAGCCACCTGCAGTAGGCCATGGCGTGTTATTACAGGAAGCAAACATTAACATGGAAAAGCCTGGATGGTCTCCAGATAACTGCCATGATTATTGTAAGCGGGTTTAATCTCAAATTTTTTGTCGCTTAAAGCATACGTTATCTTCTCTCATGTACCAAAAGGTCTATGTTGTTACTACAGCAAGGAATTATATCATTTGATAGGGCAAAAACGGCATGATGATCAATGAGTTCTATGTAGTAAGCCAGTGTTCCTTACTATGAGAAATATGAATTGGCCAACAGCAAGTCCACAAGAGCACAATGAGTATCAGTTTAGTTCTGCTAACAGCAAGCAAGTTCACAAGACCGAGCAGATAGAGCTACGTCACTCCTCTCCACAAAATGAGGCCAGCAAAGATGTCAGGGCTAAATTCTCTTAAATCCAGAAACTATGGAAGTGAATGGCAGTGCATAGAATCAAAATATAGGGAGCTGCATGTGAATTGAGTTCCCTACCATGAAGTGCATGCACCCCAGAGTCTGATGATCTTGAATGGCTCTTTGAGACAAAGGCCAACAGACTATTTGTGAATGGCTTGATTAAAATATCCAATCCTAGGAATCATCTGCTCTTTATCTAGCTCTGTATTTGCCCCCAGGCTGGCATATGTGCCTGGCTAGTGGCTACTCATCATTCCATTTTAAATCTATCACCAAATACATATTGTAGGTGTAAGGAACAATTTACAAGTTATTAGTTACTTCTCTGCGTTTCTTGCTGGTTATCAAAACAAGGATTGATATAAACATGCGTTGCTCTTCTCCAAAATGAGCAAGGCTTTCCATAAGTAGCACGGACAGAATCTACTAACATGCACAAAGGGTGGTGAAACAATAAAAATTAAATGCATCAGCACAGGAACAAGACGATGCTTGGGGAAGGTATCGGATGGGCAAGGCATAGGAAGACCTTTTTCACGGCTCACTGGACGTCATAATGGAAAAAATAAAAGAGGCATACTATTAACAATTTACACCTAACCAGAAAATTTTCCTCAGTTGTGCTTATGGATAGGAATTTTATACCATACACAGAGTCTATGAACACCCCAAGTAAAAGTTTGAAAGATTATTGGTCCGTCTTAATCCATATGCATTAGCTGGATCAATCAAGATTATGAGGAATCGTTGTCATGGGACCACTCTGTGAGCAAAGATTGACTATTTCATAATTGTGCTGGACTAACTTGCTTCATAATGACAATGACGAGCTTGGTATTTAATCCGTACATACATATATAGGGACGAGTAAAACATAGGGTTGGAGATGTTCGAGTGGGAAAGGATTTCACATGTTTTCTCTCGTAGAGTAGAGTAGAACGAGAGTCCTAAATCAAAAGGGAAAAGAATTCTTTCACTTAAATCGATATGAATAGTTACTTTAGAATTAGGATTTGAATTTCTTCTATATATACGTGTATATGTGGTTAATGATAACCATTACCTCAAATCAACAAAAAATTTAGAGAACTTAGGCCATGGATTTGCCAAAGAATCATGAAGAGAGGCACAAGAGAATTATGATGGAAGAGGATGAAGTTCATCCAAGATGGTTAATGTCCTTGTTAACAGCTCCATTTTATGAGGCATGCAGGACTCATAATTCAGAGAAGTGCAAATACTTTTGCCTAGATTGCAATGGACCAAAAGCAACATTCTGTGGGTCTTGCTACAAGCAGAACGATGAACATCTAGGCCACCGAGCTTTTCAAGTAAGTCAAACGCTGTCTAATCTAATTGCTAATTAATGCGTTCAATTATTATTCTAAAATTTTATTTTATTTTTTTTCAGGTTTTTAAGGCTTCTAATTATCCAGGAATCAGATCTAACACAATAGAAGACTTCTATGATATATCTGATATTCATCCCTATTCAATCAATTCAGAAAAGATTGTTTACATTAAACAAAGACCAAAAGGAAATGGGAGTAGAAATCATTATATTTTGAGTAAAAAGTGCCAAAAGTGTGGACGTGAACTACCCTCACAGGTTGATAAGTACAAGTTTTGTTCAATTGGATGCAAACTGGTGAGTTTTATATATATATATACTGTCTCTTATACACATCTAGATGTGTATAAGAGACAGTATTTGTTCATGTACGGATTTCCTAAACTTTGCTAAGGCCCTCACGAACCACTATATATATATATATATATATACATACATATCTTCTTTACATTCCCAAATAAAGATAGCATTGTTTCTGACAAAAAAAAAAAAAGAAAAAACAAAAGAAGGCTTTCTTTTGATCATTGAAAAATACAATTCTTATTGCAGTTACATAACAAGGGAGAAAAGTTGGAGCCAGAGGAAGATGAACAAACACGAAGGAAGAAGTATCCCTTTCTCAATCTCAATCTCAATCTCAGACGAAGGAGTAGAAAAGGGAAGCCCCAAAGAGCACCTTTTTATTAATTTTTTTTTCTTTTTCTTTTTCTTTTTTTGTATAAAAAAAAATAGTGCCTTTATTCTTGAAAAGACAAATTCAAAGTATCATATATTTGATATTATCATATATATATACATAAATATATATAGTGGTTCGTGAGGGCCTTAGCAAAGTTTAGGAAATCCGTACATGAACAAATATATGGACGAATGACATTAAAGCATGAAGATCGAAAACTCTAAGGTCTCATGGCACCCATGCCATGCCATGCCTGATTGCTTGGAGCATAATCGTATGTGCAATGTTGGCTTCACTGCTCCTGTCATCGCTTCACTAGGTGAAGAAAAGCAAAGGATGCTGCGCTGCCTAAAGAGACGATGTCATGCATATCTTTCTTTCCAATGTTAGGAGATTTGACTAAGTGGATACATGGGGAGGTCAGATTATTTATTTTATGGAGAAATAATTTATGCCACTTTAAAGCAAATTAAGTAGTATTTTTCTAATCAGAATTTCTTTTGTCCCTTAAAATAAATAAAAAAAATAAAAATAATACATGTAATTATATTAATCGAATAAACAGACTTTATAAATTTATATTTAATTCATTAATTTTTTTTGACAATAAATCAAAATTATTATTTTTAATATAACAACGCAACGATTCTCTCATTAAGAAATTATAAAACTTAGTTTTGTTAGAATTTATATCAAGAGAGACTGTGATGATTACAACTTCTTGCAAGAGTTAATTATTTTTCTGGATGATTAGATTGGAGAAAGCGAGAGTCCACGAAGCTTCATGAAGGTTGGAAGGTGAGGGGGAAGGGCAGGGAAGGGGTGGGTTGGGTTGGGTTTTCCCTCGTTCTTCAATTATTAATCCAATGATCAACCGCCATAGATTTAATTGGTAAAAAAAAATAGCAAACCTTTTTCTAAAAGCAAGGATCAAGAAAGTACAAACCGATTGGCCCCTCACAAGGGACTTCGTGGAGAGGATGGTTTCAAATTTTATATCCCTCAAACTCTTGTAAACGTGGGTTTCAATTCTTATATTAAAAAAAAAAAAAGAAAATAGAATTATAGAATATGCTCTCTCTCTCTCTCTCTCTCTCTCTCTCTTTTTTTCTAATTGTTTTAAGGAAGTTATAAAATAACAGCATGTGACTTCATATTGAAATATAACATTGGGAAAAATAATTCGGAGCATTGTTATAATTAATTGATTTGTGTTTTAGTTTTTTTTTTTTCTATTTATTTCAAGATTTGAATTTTCCTTGATTACTGGAACTAAGAATCATTTCATTGTACTACCAAATGACGGGCTATTCACAGGCATAAACTCAACAAATTAAATTGCAAAAAATCGTTTCATAGTTCTATTGGTTGGCACCGTGCTCATCTTACATAATTAGGTTAACCGAAGACTTGATGTTGGAGGGGACCACGCATGAGTCTTGGTTGACAGCCCATGCATTAGCAAAAGATTGGATAATCATACATAATTAAGAAGGAACTTTCGTTGTAATGACAAGGGGGGCTTTGGGTTGCATCCAGAGGGAACCAAAGATGCTGTCCGCAACACTGTCCTCGTAACGAGAGCCTCTGAAAAAGGAACAAAAGTAGGGGGGCTGCCGCCACGGGGGCCTCCCTATGTTTCTCCTCAAAATAATAAATAAATAAATAAATATATAGAGAGAGAGAGAGAGAGAGAGAGAGAGAGAGAGAGCGAAGAGAGAGAGAGAGGTTAAGGCCCCTCCAACAGGAGCCTTTGACCCCTTGGTGGCTTGTTACGAGAAATCCAAGATCCAATCGAAAGAATCTGTGTGCAGTGTGTGTTGCTGCCGGTCGGTGAGTTCTACTTTCTGACTTGCCAACTGGGTTTGCCTAAAACATGCATTTCCATTCATTTTGTACATCAAATTCAAAGCCTTTCAAACTAATACGGATGGCAAAGACAACAACAACATTGTACAACAGCTTTTTAGAGACTTTTTCCCTTCTTCTTTTTAATATATATTTTTTATTTTTTCCTTCTGCAAATCGAGCAAATTATCTTTATCTTAATAATAACTAATGAAAAAAAAAAATTTGAGCTTTCATTTTCCAGAAAATCAGATGTTTTGGGTTAGACCCGTACATAATTTCATAAATAAATAATATAATAATCAATGCCATAACTGGGTGGAGAAGATCAAAGGGTGCTTCCTACAACTAATAAATTGTAGTGGTTAGAATTAAAATTCTCGAATTTGAGTATAATCTAACGAAATAATAAAAAGAGATAATTTTTGTCGGCATTTTCGGTCAAAAGAGACTATGATTGCAACCACTTAGATTAGAGCCGTGTCTCTTTATTTTATTTTATTTTATTTTATTTTTTTCGTGGGATGACTCTTTGTGGAGAAAGGAAAAAGGAGGCTTTGAAGCCTCATATAAAAAGTTTCGGAGGTGGGGGGGATGGCCCTCCTCCTCCTCCTCCTTCTTCAATTATTAATCCAATCATCAAACCCGCAAAAAGTTAACTACTAAACGCTTCGATCACTGACCTTTCCTACGCCGGGTTCAAGAATGTGGCAGAGCATTTATTTATACTCTCTCTCTCTCTCTCTCTCTCTCTCTCTCTCTCTCTCTCTCTCTCTCTCTGTGTATAGAGAGCATGAGGTGTTAAAATTTTTCATTCGAAAAAAAAAGAGAAATATTTGACGTAAATACCCTTGATAATAAGCATACTAATTCTTATATATATATATAAATTATTACAAGTTATAAAGTAATTATAGGAATGTAATTAATAAAATAATATAATTTTTTTAGAATTTTCTTCAATTAAACAAAATTAGATGGGCTGGATTGTCTTTCCGAATTGTTAATTGTTTTACGAGAACAATAATAAGATGGCTTAATTTTGAAGAATTATGAGTTAAAAAAATAATAATATTTTTGGTTGAGTTGAAAATTTTTCTAAAGGCCTTTAAGTTATCCACGTGTCATCTCATACTCCTTGCAACTCAGCCAATGGGGGCATGCCATCTTCCCGCGTTTCTCCCGGAGGGCTGCATCTCCCTACAATGCTCGAAAATGCCTTTCGTCCTCCACGAGAATGACTTTGGCTCTGTCCTTGAATTGTCGGCATCTCCGACAAAACCTATTCTTTTCATTTAAACAAACGCCTCTTTGAATTTCACCGAATTTCTGTCACTGGTCACTGTCCGATCCAACCACCTCTGAATCCGATTCTCTTATGGGCAGATCCCTTCTTTTTTTTGATTTAATCACATCTTATTGAGTTATCTACAACTTAAACTTTTTCTTTGTTTTGTTTTGTTTTTTTTTTTTTAAAAAATGAAAACAACAACAACCATAGACGTAAAACTATGAAATATGTGCCAATAATAAACGTGGGATTTGGGAAAGATAAGCATGAGACCAGTCCAGATTGTGCGGTAACATTGCAAAAAACAGATAAGTGCAAGTGTTGGAGTTGTCAATTATATTGGAAAACGCCAAACATCTATTAAGGAATCTCGTTCTCTAACAATGTTTGTGCTTCCCTTAAAATCTAATGTTAGTTCCAAAATGGTAAATATTTATTTGAGCACTTTTTACATTCTGGAGTCAGCTGGCCCACCATGGCAAGCCCTTCTGAATTTTCAAAAACACTCCCAATATCAATGGCTATAAATGGAAAGGTGCATCATCCAAGAGAGTGGGTGTTAGCTGCCCCCCATTAAGATTAAGTACCATTGCACCATTCCATATATTTTACATAAAAATTATATATTATTATTATTATTTTTCTATTTTAATCTTTTAATGCATATTATTTTTCTAATTGGTTTGATGCAGTTATCATCCTCCATGACCCATGTAAAAAGTAACTGGAAAATTAAAACTTTTGTACAAAAAAAATAAAAATAAAAAATAAATAAAATTTGACCAGCTATTGGACATTTGGAGGAATATAGCCATAGCCTACGTCTCATGGTTCATCGGTGACATTATCTTCAATTGCCAGAAGAGCTATGCAGTGACTAATGTCAAGGATAGAGTCCCTATTCTCCGTCATATTGTAACATCTCAGGTTAAATAAATTCAAAAAATAATAAATTTAAGTGAAATTAATTAATTTTTATTTTAATAATCATACATTCCCGTTGATACAATTACAACCTGTCTCCAACAACTTCCAGGCTGGCCAATCCTGCCCACTGATCGATGAAATACAGCCCTTCTACCTGGTCATAAAATGACAAATCTGACGTGGAAACTAGGTACAGTTTAGGAGGCAACGGAGCCGTCTAAAAATTTAAAAAAATAATAAAAAGTTAATTTCACTAAAAATTTTATAATTATACTCAATTTCTTAATTCCATTTAAGATATTAAAATTTAATTTATATTAAAAAATTTTGAAATATAACAGTGATTTACGTATCACCAAGTTATTAACTTTAATAATTTAATATAAATTTTATTTTTTTAAAATAATATAATTTTCTGTAATATTTTTTATACTAAAATTTTTACTATATTAATAAAATTAATAATATTAAAATGAAATAAAAAATATATTTATTAATTTTTATATAATTATAGTTGATTAAAATATTTAATATAAATTTAATATTATATATTTAATTAAATTTAAATTTTAAAATAAATATAATTATAAAAATTCTTTTGAGTCGAGGTAACGGATAAAATTAATCTTTTTTGTCCTATAAATATCAACCTCATTCTTTTCTGCTACGGTGTCCTAAAGCCTCTCAGCCGAGAAGATAAACTAGAACAGTTTCAAGCTTTTGACTTAAGAGTGCGAAAGCTCAAAGCTTCTGTTCCTGGAGATTGGAACGTTAAGAAGCGGCTTCGGCAGATGGGTAACTGCAGTTCGTGTGAATCGCAGCACGTGGTGACCGCGAAGCTGATTCTACAGGACGGAAGGTTACAAGAATTCTCGTACCCAGTTAAGGTTTCCTATGTCTTGCAAAGGAATCCCACGTTTTTCATTTGCAATGCGGACGAAATGGAGTTTGACGACGTCGTTTCCGCAGTGAACGACGAGGAGGTGCTTCAACTGGGTCAACTCTATTTCGCTTTGCCGCTGAGCCAGCTAAAGCGTCGATTGCTGGCAGAGGAAATGGCTGCATTGGCTGTGAAAGCCAACTATGCTTTGATGAAAAGTGGTGATAAATGTCGTTGTTGCCGGAAATGGGAGTCGGCGTTGTCCTTCTCCGACGAGAAGGATGGGAAGTCCTGCCGGAGAGTCGCGGCCATCGACAGTGGTCGTAGTGGCAATGGTGGTGAGGCGAGGAGAAAGGGCGGTCGGAGAAAGTTTACGGCAATCTTGAGTGAGATTCCTGAGTAGGGGTAGCTTAGGGATTGAAAAATGCGTAGGCGTAAATACAAGAAAGTGGTGATGCTTCTCATCATCCCCACTTGTCTTGAATTTGATCATATTTGATGCCATGCAATTCCTTTTGCTTGCTTGTTGTTTATTTAAGGATTGTATGACAATTTTACCCCTAGATTGGCCAATGAGCCATACAGAAATTAATAATCAAATTTTTTTTTTCAGGCTCTTAGATCAAGCAGTGCAACCAAAGTTGTACTTATTTCCTGCCTGTCAGGTTTTTCCTTTGCTCCGGGGAAACGGAAGAAAAAGAAAGAGATCTGGGAAATTTTATTCTTTATTCATTTGTGAGAGGGGAGAGTCAAAGTATTTCAAAAGGATCAGGAATGTAACCTTATGATTGGGGAGTTACACTTATTATTTTATCAGAGGATAAAAGGGAAAATATAGAACAAAATATTGTTCAAATAAATAGTTGTTTTCTACTCAAAGTCAATTTGTGGTACGTTAAGAAAGGGACAATGGGCAATTAAGGAAGAGGTAATTGATAACAAATATGTGGGGTAGATTTACAGTAAAGAGGAAGGGATTAGAACTTAGATTTGAGTCCGTAAGAGATCTTGATAGTTAAGAATTCATATTTATATTTTTAAAATTTTAGTTCTAATTATAAGAAAAAAAAATATGTGAGATTCATGAAAATAAGGAGAATCAGTTTGTTGAATATTTGATATTAGAATACCAAATCTGACTCTGTTTAATTTTCTTCCAATTCAACTTGAAAAATAATTGAAAAAAAAAAAAGGAGAGAGAGGGAAGTCAAAATGAACAATTGACAACACATTGCAAGCTGGCAGATGGTGACCTCGAGTAATGTCATCTAATGACAAAGTCTATGGATCATTAAAAGCTTCCGTGTAAGAAAATATCTGAAAAGCATTATTCATGGGGTCTTTGCTTGTCAACGAAATTTGATGATAATAGACGGCATTGTTATTACATTATGTCAGCTTATAACAATAAATGTTTCTGTATTTTATAAAATGTTTCATCAATTTATAGTGACATTGATGGAGAAAATGTGTGTGCTCCAAGCAGACTTGTTTCAATTAAGCCTGCGATGCAACATTTTATAGTTATTAATAATAATATTTGTTAACTAAATTATTATATATAGTTTAACGACCACTAAATTCAATCCTCTCGAGTCTTGTATCCGTTGTCTCTTCACTATCTGTCCTTCCTCACTTCCTAAACCTCAATGTCAGTTCCATTCTCCCTCCGTATCCCTGTGAGTCTCCAGTATGCTTCAATCTTGTTGCTCCTTTTCCCTATTGAAGTGTAGCCAGTGCACAGTACAGACGCATCATAATAGCCCAGCTGGGAGAATCCAATGCCACGGGTGACGTAAAAGTGAGGAGCAAACCTACAAAACTTACGAAAATGGAAAGGAGGAGCACGTTGGTTTTATTTTACCATGCATGTGACAAAACAAGTGCAAATAAAGAATATAAAATTATTGGACCAAAGGGGGCATTTTGGTTCTTTGCTGTCAGCAACACACCAATCAGTCTCTGGAGAACATCGATCACTGATGTCTTTTTGGCCATCATTAAGTGCAACTTTGGTCTTTGCCGAGCCATTCATATGGACTTGTTTGACGTTTCTTTGTGCATAGAACAAGTTCTGGGGTGGAAACATAAGCGTTTTGCAAAGTGTTACTGCAAGTCAAACAAAAGTTGTCATTTGTAATTTTACATTTTTTTTTGTTTAAAAAAAAAAAGAAAACAAAAATCCAAATTGGTGCATCTTTAAGTTTTAAAAGGGCTTTTGCTCAAAGACAATGCTTGTAAGAGTCGCCCTAAATTGGTCAAATGAAGTAATATATCAATGTTTGATTATTATTATTATTTAGTTCAAAACATTTCACGACAGCACTTCACTAAATTTAAGCCCAAGTGCCCAAACGAATTGTAGTGAGGCACTTCACTCAATTTAAAGCCCAACCAACCAAACGTATTGTGGCGACGAACCTAGCACTGGCAGGCTTCACGTCCAAGTGGTCGTCCTGACTTCAAAGACATCTACAAAGCTCATTTTAAGGCTCCTCGCTACCTTTTACACCACTCATGATGCTGTCTGTATCCGAATGGAAAACATATATAGTCTCCCGTTCCACGAAATCAAGCTCTATCGCAATGTCTCTTCGAATAAATAAAAGTTCTATCTTTGACTCTGAAAAATAAAATAAATCTCACGTGCCACAAAGGGCACACCATCATCGAAATCTAATTTACCCCAATCGAGGCACATTTGATTAGCATTAAAACCAAAATTAGAAACAAAAAAATTTGGTTTTAAATTTATACTTACCCCTAACACTTACAACTACCCAAGAAATTTTAAAGCTTTAGATTTAGAACAATGCCCCTTGCTGCCCTCCAAGTCTACTTCTTTTTTTTTTTTTTTTTGTTTCGTTGCCAGCCAGTTGATCATTGAATCACGTGCAGTGTCACTAATGCTTTGCAGTTTTCTCTGACCTCTGAACCTCGCTGACAAGTTAATTAAGTACCAAACCCTTAATTATGATTCTTAATGCTCGTATTTTTCTTGAAATTCGAACAATTAATGTTCACTTAATTGTACACATTTCCCCATATACAAGCAAGCTATAGTAATTGGACTCTCTCACTTTTTGAAAACCAGCAAAAAGAAAATGGCATATGTGTTGCTTCCTCTTCTGGTTCTGGCTCTGTGCCACAGCTCAGCTCGTGGGGCAGCACCGGAATCGAGCCCCAACCCAAGTCCAGGCACAGGGGTTCCGTTGCCAAGTGCAGCCAGAGAGTTCCTGGAAGCACACAACCAAGCAAGAGCAGAAGTGGGGGTGGGCCCTCTTCAGTGGAGCGAAGGGCTGGCCAATGCAAGCAGCAGACTAGTCCGGTACCAAAGAAACAACATGGCCTGCCAATTTGCAAACTTGAACAACAGCAAGTACGGTGGGAACCAATTTTGGGCTAGCGGCACGGCTGTGACTCCGCGCATGGTTTTGGATCGCTGGGTTCAGGAGAGGAAGTACTACAACCACACTGATAACACTTGTGTGCCGAATCACATGTGCGGTGTCTACACGCAGGTTGTGTGGAAGAAGTCTCTGGAGTTAGGGTGCGGACAGGCTACCTGTGTCAAGTCGCAATCCAGCCTAACTATATGCTTCTATAATCCCCCTGGAAACGTTGTTGGGGAAAGCCCGTACTAGATGAAGTTCTGGTTAAGTCGTATCACACCAAAAGCTGAACCTGTTGGTTAAAGTGTATAAACTTTATTTCGTTAGTAACACTCGATGTTTTGAGTGTAAACTTCAGTGCTTTTGTGATTTGTGTGTAATAACAGGCAGTGGAAATGTTAGCCGCTGGAAGGGTCTTTTTGTGATTACAGAGTAGCACTTAAACAATTGTGCTTGTCGCTTTTGCTACGTATTGGACTAGAGAGTCTGTACCGTTAACCCGTGATATAAAGCCGTCGGGATCACAAAATGTCAGATTCAGATTTAAGACAGTATCCAATAGTTGCAGAATAAGACAAAAAAGGGAAAATTATTGGTTTGGGTTCATTGGTGGAAAGCAGATTAAACAAAACATTGGATGGCCCAACCCCAGTACTCAGATTGTCTTTATTTGTTATGAACAAGTGATTGCAATATCTTTATACACAAATGCTTCGATTGCACGGCATACAGAATGATGACATTGCATATATTAAAGACCACAAAAGGTCACATTGTTCTCTTCTTAACTTTTCCAGCTGCATCTTCTACTATTTACAAGGAAAAATGTAGAATTTCTGTCTGTAAAGTCTCTAGAACAATACGGCTGAACATGGAAATCAATGTTTTCTATTTTTTATTTTTAGGTGCAAGTAAGAATTCATCTCACCAGCTCTTTAGACACCAGATACCGGAATGTAAAACTGTGTGGAACCCATACGATGATGCTCTTACGGGGTTTTCCTCGCAGACATTTCTTAACACTCTTCCTTAAGGAATCAGGCAACGATTTCTGGATCATTTCGATAATACCAGTCTTACACAAGCCTGAATCCTTCGCAAACGACTCTACGACCTTAGGGAGTAGGATCTTCTGGTCTTTGCGCACACCAAAGGTAGCCCGGATATACTCTTCTTTTGCGACACTCAGCTCTTGAAGTACTCTCTTCGGGGTGTACACACGAACCTGCGAAGAATACATATAAATCACCACTGCAAGATGGCAATGCTGATGCTACATGTAGCAACATTTGCAGTTATTATTGATCTTACGGGACATATCAAAAGGATGTCTAAGATAGGGAAGTACCACAGGATCGGAATGATTTCCTGAACATAGCGCAAAGTGCAACAGGGGTTCTGGACGCTCAATTGCATATGCTCGCCGTACATCACCTGTCTTAAATTTCGACCTTGAAGGGAGAAATAACCGTAGCCACTGTAATCAAAAGCAATCGTTATCAGCCAAGCCAAGTTTGACAGAGTTTGCTCTGCATAGTAATCAACTGCCTGACTGTATACTGTTAAGAAATGGACTGAGTTCCACCTGTCCAGGACAAGACATTCGGCATCCTAGGATGGAACTCTGTATTGTGTCTGCACTTATTATATAACCCCCAACATTGTAAGCAGCCTGGATGCAGAAAAGAATATGAGAAACAGAACAGCTGTATCAAATTTGGTCTTAACCAAAGCCCCAGTGTAACTTCCCTTACCTTCAAGAGCAGAAATACTCTTTTCAAATTGTTTTGTGGAATCCCATAAGCCAGAAACGCCTATCAGAAACATAGATCAGAATTCACTGACTCAGAAATAGACCTGATGCAAAAGCCAACACTAACAAAACACTTCTGTGGAAAGAAACATTACATGCATCACTAACGCATTGTGTACATTGATCCAGAATGCTAATTTTTCCTCATGTTTCAGCTTCCTGGGGTCAACTTGTTCCAATTGACAGACGAGGGACCTATAACGAAAAAATTAAATAAGAATAAAATAAATATAACACCACAGTGGTGCCAATATTATACCTAGTTGAGTGCCCTTCTAATGAGGACCAAGTGTCACAATAGCTCACCTGAAATTTTGTATTAAATGTTCAACATCTCCCAGCTTCTGACTATCTCTATAAATCCATGGCACTTCAATCATTGTACTGTATGGACCACTAAACTCTTTCAATCCTTCAACAAGGAAAGGATTATCCAATCGTACATCAAAAGATGAACTATTCCTGAAACCTGGACTCCACATGTCACATTGATCTCGTGGGGACAACACACTTGCTGATGATAGAGATGAACTGGGAGATGAAAGACCATTATGCGCCAAAGGTGGGTCTGCAAGCTTGCAATATATAGCTGACATGCATTTGATCATATCCTCTGAAAGCTTGTTTGGTGACTCTGGAAAGTGTTCAGAAATACTTGTGCCAAGGTGCTCTGCCAAACTGATAATATTTGATGCATTCTGAGCATACTGCACAAGGACAAAGGATTTGCAATCCATTTAGAGGCCAATCGAGTCGACATTTGAAGAAATTTATCTCCCTATATTTGCTTTTGTACTAGAATGCTCCTCTATCAAGTCCATATAACAGTTGTGGCACATCTCCAGAAAATAACAATGCAGAACCACTAAGATACAAATTTTGGCTTATGTGCTTTTATTTTTTGGTTAACAACGTGCTTGTGCTTTGATGTGATTCATTTGTGTGTGAACAAAAAGTGAAAATAATGAAGCTTTACGCATTATGTTTCACCCAGTTACCTTCATCATGGACGAGGGTTGAGAATGGCAGGCACGCACGGCTCTTCCTAAAGACTCTACTGGAATAGAACCTTTAGGTGAGCATGCTGAATGTTGTGACAGCGAAGAGTGACAGCAATGAACACCAGAATCTGGTAGATCCTCTTCGTCTCTAGTATGATTAAATTCCTTCAGCAGATTCTGGCAACACTTACAACCAGATTGCATGTTTGCACTTTCCCTCTTTGATTTTATATCAAGTGGGGAAACATCTGGGAACCTGCTTGGAGTTGGTATGGTTGATTTTAGTCTTCCCTCTTTGCTAGGTGGAGAACCTGAGGATATTTGCTGATCAAATGTTTTTCGATACAAAGACAGAAGATATTGTTCCAAATACACAACTTCCAACTCCAATACTGCAATTTCCTTAATTAATTCTGTGGCTGGCTGCAACTGCAGAAAAAAGGCACGCGCGAAAGTCAGAGAAAAGTTGAAATGCAATTACACTTTTATAGCAGAACTACTAGCAAGCTAATAATTGGCACGATTGAAGGCCTTGAACGAGTCTCCGACGTCAAACCAATGAGGCTAACCTTCCGGAGTCAATAATTGGCGTGATAGAATAACAAACAGTATGAGCTGAAGAAACTGTTTCTGTTTCCATATTATAAAAGAGGAAAGAAGTTACCTCGGGTATTGACATGTTGGCTGCACTGCCTTGGCACAAAGTCCTATGACCCAAAGCTTTTTCCAAAGCACAACGGATCTCGAATTGATCTTTTAATCTTTTCTCAAGCTGTATAATCTGCACAGAACACAATAGAGGCGGTCATTAAAAATGCTAGAAGAAACTCCAAAATAAGTTGTGGGATAAAGAAGACTGGTTCCACACCTCTTGCTTCAGAGAATTTTCAACTTCAGTCATAGGGCATTGTTTCTTCTGAATTTTGACATGGTCCCTCAAGCACCCAATATCCTGTTCTCAGTTCATACTCAAAAGTTATGCATAGTTAGGCTTGCAATTGATCTGGCGAGACGTGCCAATAAACCAAAATTCTGGGATTAATTATCGGTTAAAATTTACTTCTAAACCTACAGGAATAGTTTGTTCAATTTAACTGGGACCATAAGAGATCTTTGACTCAAAAACAGCAAGCTCATTATAAACTCTATCTGCTCACCTACCCTAAACACACAGATGCAATTCCAACATGCACACAATACAGCGCATAAGAAAACGAGGCAAGTGTACAATATATGTCCTGGATGGCCTTGTGCTTAAGCTCTTTCTATAATGATGATGTATCCATACTATAAAAGGAGCACATTGAAAAAATTGCAACTCAAAATTTCAAAGTAAGAAGTGGGAAAAAGGGAATGATCTTACCAGCTTTAGTCGACATGAGGCTTCAAAAGAACTCTCTGATTCATCTTCCTCGACATTCTTTTTATCAGGGAAACTGTCATAGCACAAGGAAACACCGGATGAAGTGGATACACATTGAATAAGAAAACAAATGAAAGTTTAACATTGAAATACTAGGCAGCTACATCTATAATAGCTATGTTGCTACAATTAGCTTCTACCTAAAGGTCCACCTAGCAATAATTTTCCTAAGAGTCGTGTCAGAACAATTTTCTGCAACTATCAACCCCACACACAAGAAGAAACACAAGATTTCAAGCCTAGAACTCCATTTTCAAGAGAATTACAGGTAACTCCCTATTGAGACGCTTTCTTGGAGCAATAGTACATTTTGTGTTCTGTCAGGACCACAAGGCCTTCAAGTTTCTTTCTCCTCGGGGGGGTAGTATAATAAAAGCCAATGTTTCCATTTACTCGATAAAACCTTAATAGAAGCCATTCCAGTCAAAGAAAACCATCAAGTGCAACTGAAGTTAGTCATGAGAAGAATCAATTGCAATTCTACAAAAGATAGGAAACTACCCACCTTTTTGACCTCTTGTGTCCAGGAGTTCCTCTCAGACCCAACATTTTACTGTCTTGTAACACCTCAGAACCCATCTCTGGAAACCCACAAACAGTAAAATTCATTGAAAATTTCAAAGAAACACAAGAAAAAAAAAAACAGAGAGAGAGAGAGAGAACCAAATGAAACAAAGCTAAAAACAGCTGCATAACACTTTAAGAACAAGACAAGCTAGTAGCCAGATGAACTCTTTAAGATATGAATCAGTGTTAGCAGACCTCCTGGTCCTAACAGACCAAATGTGTTCACAAATGATCACTCTGCAGCCAGCAGAGTCTGAAACGTAGCAGAGGCTGAAAGAAATGATACTTAGAAATTCTGCAGCTAAGTAAAGATGACACCTCGAGGCTTTTGACCAGTGAGCCCTCACCTTGAAGAGACTCAGTCACTCTCACTCTACATAAATCAGCTAGCTTTGCAATGGAGGACAAGGCCTCTTGCTTTAAAAGATGCAAAACAAGGTCGTGTGCTTTAACTGAAGAAGAAAGTTACCCTTATATAACTCTAGACCCCTCCTAAATTGTCAAACTCTGGAAACTATCCAAAATTTACAGTGTTCTCTCGATCAGAGTGATCCAAAGAGACGGACTACGAGGAAGATAAATACTGGCTATGGCTGTCAAGTTTAAAAAATCCAATAAAATAATGTTATTCATATTAGAAGCCAAATTTGCACATTCTCTACTCTTGTTGGGAAGCAAGTGGGAGTTGGTGACAGTCCTTCCATCCTTGTCCTATGCTGTTCATCACATTGTATGCCATGTCTGGATGTTCGCAAGGTATCCATAATACATATATTTAGTCGATTTGTTTTGATTGATGTAACTTCAGAAAATTAGTTATAGTAATTATAAGAAAAACAAGAGTTATTCTTTTGTATAACAATAGATCAATTGCAATAAATATCTTTTTGCATGAAACAATTCCCTTCATGGGTATGATATTCTGCTTAGCCTAGATAAGGGCGAATTTAGTATATTGTGGCTTCAACGTATGATCAACTTTGAATTCTTTAGCAATATTTTATGATTCAAATGAGAATCGTGACAATAGAAATCGTGAGAGTCGTGTAGGGTTAGTTTGAATGGTAGCAGTCTAGGGGGCACCCTATCTATTGGGATAATGCAAACATGGACATCGGAAGGATTGAGAGCCCATATTACTGTCGAGTAAGAGCTCATATTTTTGATCGTTTTAAACAGTACTCGTGTATGCCATTTTTGTTGTTTAGTAATAAGCTTATTCTTGCTTCATGAGTTCTGTTATATAGATAGAAGAATTTGACACGTTGATACAAGTGGGACATTATTCAATGGACACATAAATTTTCAACCCGATTGCGTTGATTTAATAGATAGCTTTCCTAAAATCATGTATATGTGTATACTTATATTCAAAATTATCATTGTCCATAACACATTTTAATAACTACTTTGAATTTATTAGTAGAATAATGTCTCTAAAGTTGTTGGTTGCACATTTTTACTGGTTTAGTGATTCAAATGCATATTGTCGCATCATCTTGCCCTATCAAAAGCTAATAGTTGTGTCCATGTAACATTTTTCTTACTTCTTTCAATGCCTAAACCTTAATAAATTATTATTTTGTTTTTACAGACACAAAATAATGTTGGAGACCAATATTCCATGTTATGGTCCAAAAACCTGTTGAAAAGAGTAAATCCAAACATAACAGACTAGGAGTTAAGCAAAAAAGTATAAAACTCCAAACGTAACTTGCTAAAATGTTTGAAGCCCACAAGAAAAGGAAGAAAAAGGCAGGCTCGCATAAAAAGGGTCGAAAGATGACTAGCCGAGGGATGTAAAGGAGACATTTGATGCTTGAAAGGAACTGAGGCTTTGTGGGGTTTCTATTTGTCTAATTCTCTTTCATTCAAGAGGTTTCAGGGGAGCTTACAGGCAGATGCCCCATGTTGTCTTTCATCATCCAAGAGACTAATCTTTGGTGGAGCCTGACAGAATCCGCCATTAAAAATATGTTTGGTGGGTCTTGAACTTTTACAATACCGATGTAATACAGTAAAAGAAAAGGTTGCTCTGCGTGTGTGCTGCAAGGCATCCATGTCTTCCTTTTTGTCGTGACATTCATGGGCTGAGGCAAAAAAAAAAAAAAAAAGAGTTTCTTTTTCTCTCTGCAACTACTGAGAGGGAGAGAGGTTGTCTTTTGAAATATTTGATAATACGATGATAGTTTAACGAGAAACTTTTTTCATTGAGATTTGTAGATAATCTTTAAGCATTTTTTTGTTGATCCCATGAGTTTACCAAAAGTCTACAACCATAGAACACAAAGGTTTAATTACATTGTCTAGAACAATGGAAACATACATGACAATTTTTATTTTTATTTTTGGTTATTGTGCAGATATCTAAACATTGGCGATAGCTTAGAGCCACAAAACTAATATTTTTATGAACAAATACATATAAACCTGAAAACGCCTGGCCATTTTTCAGACTCCTCGTAAACTAAAAGATGCCCTTTCCTTTGATGGGTTCAGATTTGCTTGTTAGCTAGTTTTCTTAGTTATACCTGGTGATCAAGGTTAACTCTATAATGACAAAGACAATTTTACATTTAGCAAGAGTGGCATTCAAGTTGTGAGGTTTCAAGATGTTGTCCTTCTCAGTGATTCTTTATATGGTGGTCGATATAGAGCCAAATAGTCATTCTGGACACTTTTGGTAGTTTATTCTCCATTTTCCGGCTTTGAAATTTACTGCCTTGCCAAGTGCTAACTAAGTTACATGAACTCTTCTCCCAGAAAAAATAAAAAATAAAAAAGAGAGTCTAAGTTACATAACTGAATAGATGGCTTAGCCTAATATAAAGCGACCTTACTCTGGGTTACTGTTCTCTCAGGATTCATAATGTAAGGTCAATTTTTCGATTTGAAATTCATACAGAAACATGTGTAATGCCACTTCTTTTTTCTGTAGCAATGTACCCATCTAAAGCCCTTACTCAAGAAAATTGCCTTCGTCACGAAAGAAAAATGTTACAAATCACAAACGTTGTTCCCACTCCAAAACAAAAATGTTTCTGACAATCCACGCTTCTCGATCTGTGACTCCCGACGGATGCATCTCTTGTATCAGTGGGGACTATGGAAAATGCCTCGACTTGAACAATAAAACCCCACCAAAAACCAAAAAGGGGTCCACAAAATATGTTCTTTAGCTCTGTGAAGTGAGGGGGAGAAGTGGATGGATGCACATGGAATAGTGGTGGTGGAAGAGAAAGGATTAATATAATAAGAGTATTCTTACATGTGCGTGTTATATATTTTATATTATATTAATTATTAATTATTAATTATGATAATATAATGTACGACCTCTTGTTTATATAACATCAATTTATCACATTAACGTAATATTTTTCTTAATATAATATCATATTTTGAGGCCTTGTGGGGTTGTAAAGACTCTGTATTTTTATTTTTTTTTTTATTTTGGGCTTAGCTGGGGGAGGTGTAGAGTAGAATCCTACAATTGAGACATAAAGAGGAAACTTTCCAAAGACATTTGGACAAGGAGTCAATGCCAATCATAACCAGCAAAAGGCATCCTCCTTCACTACATTTTCCGAGAAAATGGTCCTCCTATTTTCTGTATAGCCAGCCGTATGTAGACCATGGCAACTTGATCGATAATACGTCTTGTCTTTATTCACGGACTTGTAGATGATCATTCACAATGTATTTCTTTCTTCTTTTATCCATTAAGAATTTCAGAAGTAAATTTCTTTATTTTTATAAATCTCATATTCTTATTTTTTAAAAAAAAAAAATTAAAAATCAAAGCATAAAAATTAAATTTTTAATCACTTAAAAATTGATGGTTTTGTTTTCCATCAAAACCTACCAATCCATTTTCATCAACGGGCTTTGCCAATATCTATTGACATGCGGTTGTGGACATGGTCCCTTTTTTGACATTTTTGCATTCTTCGAACATAATTTTCTCCTGTCCTCCCAAGCGACCTAAAGTTCACATCATTGCTAACTGATTTTATGAATTACATTTTGGTTACATTTTCTGTTTATGGTTGTAGTTCAATTCAGATTTCCAACTCATATTAGAGAACTGTCCATTCCAATTACAGTTCTTAGCTTTAACGTTGCAAAGCTTGCAAGGAAAATGCTTTCCTACCTAGCATGCCAAAAACTATCGAGGGCATTGATTTTTTTTGTCCCCCCCCCCCCCGACAACATACCAATTGCTTACCCCAACAAGTGTGGATCTTAACCTAATTTATTACAATATATCTTAGACACTTTTTCTTGCTCTTCTTTTTTTATTTTTTAAAAAATATATATTTTTTTCGGTTTGAAGATATTCAACTATCTTAAGAAAATTGAATTAATTTATTATTTAAATATTGTTAAATTTAAATAAATTTAGTAAGTTAATAATAATATTTTATTTTTAAAAATCAGTCTGTAATAAAAGCAAAAGAATTTGAATTTGAACTAATAACAAAAATAAAAATAAAAATTAAGCAACTACTTGGAGTGATATAGGATGAAGATATTAAATCAGATAAATTTATGTACTACGAAAACAAGTAAACTATTTCTACCCCCCCCCCCACACACACACACACACACACAAAAAGAAAAAAAAGAAGCCACCTTATATATAACGAGGGCTAGTGGGGGTCAACGCATGTTCCATGATCCACAAGGCTGACCCAATTTTCTTTAGGACAAAGGAATGAAGGTCCAAGTCCAATTAACCAGAACAGTTGGCCCCGGGATAGCTTTGGTTGGTTGGGTAGACAAAATTGATATGTAGAGGTTGCAGTGGTCTGATTTCTTTCGATATGTGGATCCATTTCAACTCGGCTCGGGCCCCAAATCGATGACAAGAGCACGATGCCCTATCCCGATTCTTGGATTCACAAAATCAAAACTAACCGTAGCGGCACCAACACTCAAAAATAAAAATAAATAAATAAATAAAACCCTAAAAAAAATAAAATAATAAAAAAACTATAAATCGCCTGTTACTTTTATCAGACCAAAACAACGCCACGTTACTCTCAGATCCTTAAACCGAGAGAGAGAGAGAGAGAGAGAGAGAGAGAAAAAAAAAAAACTCAGAAAAAAACAGCTCTTCTTATCTCATCCCATCGTCATCGTCATCGTCATCGTCAAATCACAACCTCTCTGTCAACCCTTTTTTTTACCTTATAAAATGCCCTTTTATTTTTAACCCATCATCTTCTTATGTTTTTTCTTCCCTCAAATCGCTTGTCAATGATCAACCACACCACCAAACCTGGCTTTTGGTAAAATCCCTTTTTCCCAAATCCCCCCCCCCAACATAGACGACCCATACTCCACGAAAAAACACACACAAATCTGTTGTTGTTATTATTATTATTGTCTTCCAATCTATCTATCATTAAATTCGTACGCCATATTTACTTTCTTTCTTTATATAAAAAAAAAAATTCCCCAACTTATTTTTAGGCCACTGCAGGGCGGGGGGGGGGCAATTAGCCTTCCAATTGGCTCCAATTTTCTCTCACACCCAATTAAAACCGGTCACAAAAAGCACACAAAGGTCAAAGCCCATCTCTCTCTCTCTCTCTATCACTAGACATATTTTGCCAAGGGGGATTTGAGATTCGATTTGGCAGATATAGAAGAAGGAGGAGGAGGGGCTATAGGAAATTGTAAACCAAATTAGAAAAAAAAAAAAAGGGTTCGTAATTTCAATAACAAGACAATTGGTGTGCCACACCACCGCCCCCCACCCCCCATCTCAAACCATAACCATAGACCCCCGCAACCTGATACAACAACAATGACCATCGAAAAGGTTGATCTCCGTGCTAAACCCCTCTTTCTTTAAAGGTACGTACATACACATACATTATCCATTACTTCGGTCTCTTTGGTGTTTTTTTTTTTTGTCAAATGTTCTCTTAGACATTGAGTCCCCAGAACATCTATATGTGACCATATGTGTTATTATTTTTGCAGTAAAAAAAAAATTTGGTGTTTTCTTTTTTTGACCTAGCTAGTTGGTTTAGCTACCACCCATGGAACATAAATCCTCGATTAGACAAACAATTAACGAGAAACAAAGGAACCCCACTTCGATTCAATGTTTAAATTAATGTCTCCACTAATGGTTTTAGCGTAATTTGCAAATTTTATCGTATTTTCTTGGTTCGTAATTGTAAATTCATTGTATTATTCATTCTTATTTTTAATTTTTTTAATTGGACCCACGTTCTGGATCATGTATATTTCACATGTTGATCACACATATGTTGTTAGGTTTGAGGGTGTTTTTAGCATAACTTCTTATATTTATCGATCAAAGTATTAAACTTGACAGTGAAAGTAGGGTTCTAAGTCTGTCTACTGGGTCTAGTGGTAGGGGTTTTAGCGGACGATCTCTGAACAATTAGAGGCTTTGACGTGGTCGTTGATTTTCGGTAATTATTGTCTTTTCTTTTCTTTTCTTTTCTCTCTCTTTTTTTTTTTTGCCCTCTTTATAATCATCATCTTCTGTAATGTCGCTTTGCATTGTGGTGCCATTTTCAAGTATTATGAGCGCACATATGTGTATTTTATGTATGTGTGTATATATATATATTTTGGTGCAGTGTCTTCGTGAATGTATCTGTAATTATATATATACATTATATATTTAAATTGAAGATGTGCGTATGAAATTTGTTTCAGAAATAATGTTTTCACTTTGTGATTTCATCTATAGAACAATCTGGGAAGTTATCCTAAGAATGTTGGCAGTAAGTTTACTTGATGTGGATAGATTCACAGATAGAGGAATGAATATAAGTTGCTAAATGCATTATAATGAACAAAAATGGCAACTTTTGGACCTGAGACGGCACAGACTGCCAAAAAAAGGAAGTAACTTTGGCAGGCTGTTTCCTTTTACTTTTTATTCCAATCTAGCCAGACGGTTTCTGTCTCATGTTTCTTAAATAATGATATTAATCATTAAATTGTGTTTAAATTCTTTTTTTGAATGTGCTAAGGATGCTAATGCTAAGAGTTTTTTATTTTTATTTTTTTAACAAAGTGATCTGGTAGTTTTGCAGACCCCAACTAAGGATTTAGGCAAACAAATTCTGCATATTGGCCCATATCATGTGATGGATAATCTAGTGGAAAACTTTTTAGTGAAATTTCATTACCCCAAAGGTGACTAATTTTTTTATGCTGTTGAATGAGGACATATAAACAGTAATCTCTCATATGTTCATTGATGAATCCCACGGAAAAAAGGGGATTAGAAAAAGAGAGGAGGAGCAGTTGCAGAATTGGAAAGTAACTAGCATGCAACACTGAGTAGAATTGGGATTACTAATTGATGGAGAGAAACTGTAACTGAACTGTGATTTTGGAAAAATGGCCCACTAAAAATGTTAAGAAATTAGTATTGAGGGAAATTAGTAAAAGGAAAACGTGCATGTGATATTTTCTGTCAAGTAAAATAGCTTGTGATTTTACTAATAAATTGCAAGAGAATTGCTGATAGAAGTGTAACATTGGATTGTTAAGTATGGGAATTATTGTTTAGAACAATTAGATAGTGTGTTGGATTTTCCAATGAAGTCTTTTATGAATTTGGCCTGTCATTGCAAAACATTGCAACTTCTCTACCTACTTTGGCATGCACTGATGCTTAATGACTTTCCACATGGGTGTAAATGGGTGGAAAATAAGGCAAAAGCAGAAATAGACGTCAGCAAAAGTTGGACTACATTTTAGTGGTTAATTGACAAATTTCTTTTGCCCCAAATCATTATGTAGGAATTTTGTGTTTGAAACTAGGATGCATGTCAACCCCTTAAAGACAAAGGGCAACCAATGATTTTATTGGTTATATAAAATAAGGACTTGCGGCAATTTTCACTCTAAATATCTATAGCATAAACATTACTCTTTTAATTTACTTCATTCTAACCCTTCTATGTATTTAGCGCTTTTTTGAACAGGACAATGAGCCCAAGAACAACCAATAATTCTCTACACACTACCTGGGAATATAAATTTTAGAACAAAAGATGGAAGTAGTTCAGTGTGCTGATGTTCAGTATGTCAGAGAATCTGATGGTGCACAACAAAATTCTGGAACAGATTTTGTTTTTGATGGCGAATCTAATGGATTTGAAGATAGAAAACAAGTTCACTTGGCTGATGGTAGGGTAGATAACTTATTGCTTAATGTGGATGGAATAGACAGACAGAGTCGGGGGCAAGGAGTGATTGATGAATTGCTTATGTCTGAAGGGCAACACAGTGGAGTTCCATATTCTGATTGTCAGGTGGATAGCCAAAGATTATCCTGTGATTCTTATGATTTTGAGGGCGATGACTTGAATGAACAGAATTACTTTGGAGAACCTTGTTCAGCCTCTGAGAAAGTACCTTTTGTTGTGGAGACCATTGAAAGTGAATCAGGCAGCCGTAAGGATGGAGATTTGTCTCCTTCACAGCCCAACTGGCTTGAAAATGATGAATCAGTAGCTCTATGGGTCAAGGTAAGTTCTTTTGTGGAGGAAACATTTTCTCTCTTCTGCATGCTAAGATTTCTTTACACATTCAATGTAAAACATACTCTAAAGGAATTTAAAATTCATCATACTGTGAGTTTGAAAACACGTTTTTAGAAGCTTAGCTTTTTTTTATTCTAGTCCATTGGGCCATGAGCTATACAATGGGGATAGCTTTCCCTATTCCCATAAATCCCACACCCCTTTTTCCAGGATTAGAACTTAGAGGTGTAAGTTCTTAACCTGTGGGGTGTCCCCTAAGGGACTTAGAAACTTAATTTTATTTCATTTCATATATGGAAAATGGATTTTCATTTTTGGACTTCAACTGGCTTTTTCTTTACATTCACTTTTTGTAAAAGAATGTAAAAGATATAGTCTTCACATTTGGGATAAATTTAAGAGGTTTCCCGATGTGCCAATCAAGAATATGTTGGTGAGTTTGGTACACATGTTGATATAGCCATGCTTTTCCAATAATAGTGGAGAGGGAAGTGGCAAGCAGGAATTAGATGTGCAAAGGCAGACTACCCATTATCAACTTTGAGAGCAAAACCAACACATGATCGGAAGAAATATTTTGTAGTGTTTTTCCCCCACACCAGGAATTATTCCTGGGCAGATATGCTACTTGTCCGACCAATCAGCGACTTTCCAGAGCCCATCGCACATAGGACGCGCAAAATGGGACTAAAGATGGTTAAAGATTTAAGTGTTGCACGACGGTTTATAATGCAAAAGTTGGCTGTTGGGATGCTTAATATTGTTGATCAATTTCATACAGAGGTATGTTGATTCTTGCTTGTTTTGATTCTATAGCTCAAATGAAAGCTTGTTCTTATTATGGTCTTGACATGCAATCTTCAACTTTTTCTTCTTAAACTTTATTTAGGCTTTGATAGAATCTGCTCGTGATGTGATAGTCTGGAAGGAATTTGCTGTGGAGGCTTCCCATTGTAGTGGGTATCCTGATCTTGGAAGAATGCTTTTGAAGCTTCAAAACGTAAAACTCTTGTTACTTTTTATAGTTTGGGTGTAGGATGTCAAGCTTATTGAGTCCACGCAATGATGCTCTTGTTGGCCTACGGTTGCCTAAGATAAAATATGCCTTGTGACTTATGCTTTTCTTCTAAATATTGTTTTGCTAACTCATTCAACCTTCTATGTATTTGGGAATATTTAGTTTCCATAATTGGAGAGTGCGAACCTCAGCTGGAGCTGAATGGTCACTTTTGCTATTGTCACCTTGATGTGGCCATCGCCCCAATTTTTTGCACCATTTTGATTGTTAGATGCAGCCACTGCATGGTGCTTCCACCTCTGCATTATTACTTTCATCCCTTCTTTCCTTCGTTGCATTGTTGACTCACATCTTACAGTAATGCAAGTATAGCTAAGTTTACTATGTGCTATTAAGATTGTTTTCTGGTTAGTATGCTTATTTGCTTATTGTTCTGGGTAAAGTCCTTGTTGAGTACTGTTGGCTTCTTTCTCTTATGCCTTTTGGGTGGTTTGAATAGTTAGGTTTTACCTAAATATATGTAAAAATAGGAAAACTTTGAGTCTGTCATCTACAAAATCCTTGTTATTGAAAAGTCACTTTACAAAATTGCCATTATGTTTTCAAAGTGGTTTACAGTGATCGGTTGAACTATCCCCACTAAATTAACATCCATATTAATCAAAAGTCAAGTTACTAGTTATTCTGACTTTTTAAAATGGTAAAATGGTTTTGGATGATTGTTCAGGTCAATTATCATAATTTTGATAAAATCCACGTTAATTTCATATCCATTCAAAGTTGATTTTTGAAGTTCTATTTATTTTTGGTGGGTTTAAACTGATTGGTTGACTAACTTATCTTAATTAAGCCAATATCCATGTTAACCTCATATTTACTAAAAGTTAATTTACTGATCAACTTTTATTTCCTTCAATTGTCATTGGTCAACTAAGATGTCTTAATTAAGCTAACATGTATATTGTTTGCTAGGCTACCTTTCTTGTTTTAAGTGAATTGAGAAGATTTTTGACTAAATTGTTTTCACTAATCCTCATTGCATAACAATTAATCTACTAAATCATTATTAATTAATCAATTTTATTTTCTCCAATGAATTAATCTATCCACATCATTTGATCACATGCAAAATAATTCATCTTTAATACTACTTTAATGAATTCAATTTTATCTTTGTAAAATCTACTCTTGCATTATCAATATATCGTCATTGACGAAAAAATAGATTCACCTACCAATTATGTGCAACACTTGTATGCAAATGCTAGTTATTTTTAAATGTGGCTTTTGTTTAATTCTATAATTATTCACATAGAGATGCTTTCTTTGTCATACCCTATGTAATGTCTGTCTTTCTCTTGGTTAGTGATGAAACGTTTGACTTCTCTTTCTTGACAGATGATATTGCAGCGTTACATAAAATCTGAATGGCTGCAGAATTCTTTTCAATCTTGGGTACAACGGTGTCAGACTGCACATACTGCTGAATCTATTGAAGTGCTTAGGGAGGTTTGTAAGAAATTTATGTAACCTGTCTGTAGGATCAGCTTGAGGTAGCATTGAATACCATCATAAACCTGCATATCTGGGAATTTTTAGTCTCAGATATGCTAGATTTGCAATTTTGGATCATGCCACAGCTGGTGTATATAAGATATGATTTACCATCTTCTCTGCTCTGTTTTTTTTTTTGGCTTTGCTTCAATTGCTTTCTTTGCCTCTGGAAACTATCTTTAGGATATCTTGCTAAAAACCAATTGATGCATTTGTGGATCTTTGTTGCAAGGGCCAGCTGCAAGCTTTCCAAAATGCATACCTCATTACAGTGCACAGAATTTCAATGCTGCTGCATTCAAATAATATTTCAGTGAAGTAGCTCTTACCCTGTTCAGAATGGCTAAAGTAGTTACCACTTCCTTGGTGATGGGGTTACTTCATGAGATATATATCTGTTGCTCAGCTCATAGGTTTTTCCTTGCTTCTGCTTTACCGATCTCCATTTTGGTGCTAAAGGGAGAAATCTTGGACCTCATAATCTTTACCCATCTCCTTGAAATGAAAACTAGGAATATAGAATTATGGAGTCTGTTGGACAGGGAAGAAGGCCAAAACATATTGATGTTGGCATTATTTGCTTCACATTCTTCTCCTCCTGGACATTGGCTATTGTTAGTGTAATCAAATTTGAACCTGGAATGCTTATTGTTTTCTGACAAATAATGTACGGTAGTTGTCTCTACTTGTTCTATTTGATGCAAGGAAAATGATTACTTGAGGAGCATCTATCATTGGGATGAAAAAACCTATCTTCTTCAACTTTTAACGAGTTGATAACCTGGTGTTTTGCTCACTTCTTTTCTACAATTCATTTGCCCTTGCATCTGGGGCAATTACTAGACTTATATTCTTCCCTCTTAACATTTCTTTTCTGTAAATTTTGTTAAGGCCGTGTCTTTATGTGATGCAGGAATTATTTGCAGCTATACTATGGAATGAAGTCACCTCTCTCAGGGATGCACCAGTTCAGCCAACATTGAGTTTTGAGTGGAAAACCTGGAAGCACGAAGTTATGAAATGGTTTTCAACATCTCATCCCATAGCCAATGGTGGAAACATGGAGCAGCGGAGCTGTGATAGCCCCTCACCCGTGAATCTTCAAGTTAGTAGGAAGAGGGCCAAGCTTGAAGTTCGCCGTGCTGAGCCACATGCTTCACAAGTGGAAACAGGCAATCCACTTCAGACTTTGGCTGTTGAAATTGACTCGGAGTTTTTCAATGCTCGAGACAGTATTATTTCCTCCACCCCAGCATCAGAGCTTTCTAAAGTGGAAGAATCAAGGGAGCTAGCTGCTCCCATTGAGTCACCTTGTAGTGTTGCTGATAGATGGGATAATATTGTCATGGAAACTGGAAATATGGAGCTCACTCAGACCAAAGATGTTGAAGTGACTCCTGTGAATGAAGTTTTGACTAAGGAATCTGGGTCTAAGAACCGGCAGTGCATAGCTTTTATTGAATCAAAGGGAAGACAGTGTGTGAGGTGGGCAAATGATGGCGATGTTTACTGTTGTGTGCATTTGGCCTCTCGTTTCACTGGTAGCTCTACCAGAGCTGAGGCAAGTCCTCCAGTTCTGAGTCCACTGTGTGGAGGGACCACCGTTCTTGGTACCCGATGTAAGCATCGGTCGCTACCAGGTTTGTCATTCTGCAAAAAACACAGACCCAGGACAGATACAGAAAATGCTTTGAATTCACCGGAGAACATTCTTAAGAGAAAGCATGAAGAGATTATTACTAGTTCAGAATCCATGCACTGCAAAGATATCGTGGTGGTTGGAGAATTTGAAAGTTCCCTGAGGGTGGCTGCTGATTCTGTCATAGATGATGATGCTGCTAATGGAAGGAACAGCTTGATTAAGACATTTGAACATTCCAGTCGGGGTAATAATGAAAAGGAGATGATGCACTGCATCGGCTCAAGCCCCCTTGATACAAGTGGCCCTTGTCGTGAAAGTCCAAAGCGCTATTTGTTATACTGTGATAAACACATTCCAAGTTGGCTCAAGCGTGCAAGAAATGGTAAAAGCAGGATAATATCAAAAGAGGTGTTTGTAGATCTTTTGAAAGACTGTTGCTCCATGGAGCAGAAATTGAATTTACATCAAGCATGTGAGCTTTTCTACAAGCTCTTCAAAAGTATTTTATCCCTGAGAAATCCAGTTCCCATGGATGTTCAATTGCAATGGGCCCTTTCTGAAGCTTCAAAAAATTATTCTGTGGGGGAATTGTTATTGAAGTTGGTTTGCATTGAAAAAGAAAGACTTGCAAGAATATGGGGCTTCAGTGCTGATGAACACGTACATGTTTCCTCAACAATTGAAGAGCCAGCAGTCTTACCATTGACCATTGAAGGTAGCCATGATGAGGAATCTATTATTTGCAAAATGTGCTCAGAGGAGTTTCTTGATGATCAAGAACTAAGCAATCACTGGATGGAAAAGCATAAGAAAGAAGCACAGTGGTTATTTAGAGGTCATGCTTGTGCCATCTGCCTGGATTCTTTTACTAACAAGAAAGGCTTAGAAACACATGTGCAGGAGAGGCACCATGTGCAATTTGTTGAACAGTGCATGCTTCTTCAGTGCATTCCTTGTCACAGTCACTTTGGGAATATTGAACAGTTATGGCTGCATGTCTTCTCTGTTCATCCTATGGAATTGAGGCTGTCAAAAGTTGGTCAGCAGCTGAAGTCTGTATGTCAGGAGAAAGAGGATTTGCTGCAAAAGCCTGAGATAGACAATGCACTTTCGGTGGAAAACAAAGCTTCTGTAGTAAACAACTCACAGAACTTGGGAGGTATTCGGAAATTCATTTGCAGATTTTGCGGTTTGAAGTTTGATTTGTTGCCTGATCTTGGCCGCCACCATCAGGCAGCTCATATGGGACCAAATCTTTTAAGCTCTCGTCCCCCAAAGAAGGGGATTCGCTATTATGCTTACAGAATGAAATCTGGAAGACTTAGCCGTCCTAGATTTAAGAAAGGTCTGGGAGGAGCCACCTATAGGTTGAGGAACAGGGCCAGTGTTAATATGAAGAAGCGCATCCAGGCAACAAAGTCCCTTGGCTTTGGGGATTTAAGTGTACAGCCTCATGTAACTGAGACAGGGACACTTGGTAGAATGGCAGAAACTCAATGCTCAACAGTTGCAAAGATATTATTTTCTGAGATTCAGAAAGCCAAAGCTCGCCCCAATAACCTCGACATCTTGGCTGTTGCTCGTACTGCATGCTGCAAAGTGAGCCTAAAGGCCTTGTTGGAGGGAAGATACGGAATATTGCCTGAACGGTTGTACCTCAAGGCAGCCAAGCTTTGCAGTGAACACAACATTCTAGTGGAATGGCACCAGGAGGGGTTCATTTGTCCCAGAGGATGTAAGAGTTTTAAGGACCCGGGATTATTGTCACCCTTAATGCCTCTTTCAAATGGGTGTGTTGGAAAAGAATTAGCATATCCACTTGACCATAACAATGAGTGGGAAATGGATGAGTACCATTATGTCATCAGTTTGCATGACATTAGAGGGGTCCCTAGTCGAAAAGCCACTGTTGTGTGTAATGATATAAGCTTCGGGAAGGAACCAATACCAATAGCTTGTGTAGTAGATGAGGACTTCTTGGATTCGCTTGAGGTCTCTATAGATGGTTCTTCTAGCGAAGTTCATAAACAACCCTGGGAAAGTTTTAACTATGTCACAAGGCCATTACTTGATCAATGCCATGGTCCTGATATTGAGGTACTTTTTAATTGGCTGTTCACTATATATTGAAATGCTATTTGACGTGGATTATGATCTTATATCTGTAAAGCACTAGTTCTATATTGAAGTCACCAAACCAGATTAGGATTTGAATATCAGGTCATTCTATCCAACAATTATGCTCATGCATATCATCTGCCTCTCTGAAGATATAAAATGTGTTATGTTCTGTTTTTTTCATCCTCTTCCCATCCTCCTCTTTGCAGAGTTTGCACTTGGGGTGTTCCTGCCCACATACAGTGTGCCAACCTGAGACGTGTGATCATGTCTACCTCTTTGATAATGACTATGAAGATGCAAAAGACATTTATGGGAGACCCATGTTTGGCAGGTTTCCTTATGATGATAAAGGGCGAATGGTTTTGGAGGTAATGTGACTCTCTCTCTCTCTCTCTCTCTCTCTGTGTTTCAAATTTTTCTTTGACACTCATTATAGGTGGTGAGCAAAGTTTTTTTATTTGATTTTTCTAGGTTTCTTGTACAATGATTACAGGTTTTGTACTTGTTGTATAGGTTCTATATTACCAAGTACTTGCTCTCATTTCTATCTATGCTCGTAGTTGCCATGGAACAAGCTTGAATTGTGTGGATCAAACCACTGATGATGCTTATA